>CM061920.1:278160611-278545599 GCA_031002005.1 Vandiemenella viatica
AAATATATAAATAGTCACATGGTGAGATGGACTCACCAGTATCTGGTGAAATATTCACAAAAGTCATAATGGATAAAAGGCAAGAATTCTCTCGTTGCATGAGACACAGCATTTCGGAAATGGTTGAAATATACTATTTCATGCTCCACAGGGCCCAGGGTATGCAGAGAGTATCTAATAAAAGGAATTTCCTACATGGGAAAGCGGAGTCACCGGCTACGTTTGACGAATGTTTTAGATATGTTTTTGCCAACATTTTGTGAATTGAATGCCATAGTCCAGTGATAACGCACTAGAGACATGTCTATGCTGCCTGTGTAGTGACATGTGGCATTGATTGGCTATTGCGTAAGAAGACAGACCATCATGCCTTTACCCACACCACAGCATGAGAGTAAGCCTATCACCTGGGCTCGCGAACAAACAGATTCGACCGCAGATGGCTGGAAGAAGGTAGCTTAGTTCGATTAGCTACATTTCCAGTTTGCATGTACGGATCATTGAATTCGTATGTGATGTATGATCCACGAGGACAAAGAACCAACTAATCAAAACGCATGTGGATCCTCTGTCAAACATAAATGATCCACGTCAGAAGACACTGTGCTCAGCTGCTTCATGACCATTTGGAGCCCCTCACGATTGCACGTATCTTGATAACGATGGGAAGTTCCAGTACGATAAATGATCCACGGTTGTGGGTGATTGGCTTGAGGACCACTCAGGAGAATTCCAATACATGATTTGGCCATTCAGATCACCAGACATGTACCCTGTGGATACGATCCACAGAGCTGGTTCCAGCGAGAGATGCAGTAGATCTCGGTTACGGACGGCTGTCGAGATAAGACACTGTAGACCCTGCTGGTTATGCCAGTTTATTCGCTTCGCCGAGGTACCGAAGGTCTCACACGTTATAACAGTGACATTTCATGACTTTCCCAATGACATCAAGTACAGACAGTACTCCAGACTGCTCTCAGAAACTCATACTGGAACATTACAAACAGTGATGAAGGAGAATATTCCAAAAAATCTCTTTTTTGTTTTTGAAAATTAGAAAAAAAACTACTTTTAGTTTCCTGAATAAGCAAAAGCACAGCTGTGGGGATTTAAAAACTTTACAGCTGGCTGCGTGAACTGTGGGAGGCCTCATACATACAGAACCGGAATTATAAGGGTTCTTGATTTGAAGCTGACCTGTCGGCGCTAAGAGATAATGGAAAGAAATGGTCGGATTTCCAGAACCACAAAAGTAAAATTTATGTAGCAGTATGGCAGAGAAAGACGGGCATAAGTGGTATGGATACAAAAATTACAGAAAAAGAAATATTTTCGTAGGTATTATTGTGAAAGTACTTTTGATCAGATTTAAACTGGCAGGGAATTGTAAGAAAGTAATGGCGATATTTACCCCTAAGATAAGGAAAGTACTGGAAAAAAGCTGAATTAATCAAGGAAAACATAATAAAAATGACTACGTACTTATGCAAAATGACCTTCGATGTACCATTCCCTAAATCATCTATTCAGTAAATAGTTTGCTCGGACGGAAGAGATCATTATCTTTATTAGCTACAAATTTTATAAATTCTGCACAGTAGTGGTCTAAGGGCGTGCGTTGCCACTTTTTCCCCCATGTATTTCTTATGTACGGTGGTCCGTTGCCAGTTTTTGGACCCCCCACGTCGCGCAGGTGTTCGCCAGACCACCCACGTCGCGCAGGTGCCACGTTGTTACGGGTCATAAATCGTCTAAATGGCTTTATTATTTTTTAAACCTCAATTACGGTACAATATTCACTTTAGTATTACATTCTTGTGGTGTGACGTCACGCGGTCAGAGTAATAAACCTCTAATTCAATTCGAAATGCGGTATATAATTCGCTTCTGAGGACCTTGGTTCAATATTTTTATAACACAATTTTAAATAGCGTTATTACATGTCAAGTAATAAGGATTTTTTTCTGGCCGTTACAGTGGTATTTATCCGAAAAAGATCGGATAAGTACTTTCCGAGATATGAATTTTAGTATTAGCGTATGTTTTTTAAACGCTTCTCAGGGATAGCCGCCCGATACAGCACACCTGCCACCCCTTCCCGGCCTGAATTTTAAGTAGCCGGCCGCCGCGCGCAGCTGCAAGCCATTAATTATCGCTATCAAAGGCTCCCACGCCGCCGCGCCAGCCCTCCCGGCCTGAATTTTAAGTAGTCGGCTCGCCGCGCCCACACTCATAAATATTCCCTTATCCGCGCGCCAGGCTCATAAATACCACCTGGCCTCCTCGGAAGGTATGTGTGTGTGTTAAAAGCTAAAAC
This sequence comes from Vandiemenella viatica, assembly GCA_031002005.1. Taxonomy (NCBI): domain Eukaryota; kingdom Metazoa; phylum Arthropoda; class Insecta; order Orthoptera; family Morabidae; genus Vandiemenella; species Vandiemenella viatica. The sequence goes on from CM061920.1 coordinate 278,162,932, forward strand.
ATTTTTTCAACTTTCACGATTGTGCGGGAGGAATATAATTTACCCCGAGAAATATGGCCTTAGATTCCTCGGGAGATTAATGTAGCCAGACAACACAGGCAAAGCATCGTGTTCCCACGCCAAGCGCTCCCCACGTACACCTGGCGCGCAGGTGTGCCCGGGGACGCAGTCTTCCCACGCTAAGGCTCCAGACTCGTGTATAAATAGGGCAGAGACCTCCCTTCAGCCATCCAGTCTCCTCTGAGCGGCCGAGCTGAACACTTCGATCATCGCAATGTCTTCTGAGGATCTTAGCTTATTCGCCGATATTGGTAAGTAAATTATTGTTATTTAACTTGTTTTTCTGACTGTTTTAAATTCTTTCACATATACTGATGAGTTTTTTTTTTTTCTGCTTCAGACTTTGATGAAATTCTCGCTGAGGATGATTTCGGTAATGATAATATTTTTTTAAAGTAACTAGATTTATGAAAAAATGAAGCAGTTGTCAATATTATTAATTTATTTGTTCGCAGGTGATTTGGATATTTCATGCAGTGACCTTTTTTATTTCAGTACGTATTTATCTATAGATTATTTTTTTCCCATGTCTTTATAACTATTGCTAATACATTTTTTTTTTCTTTTTCAGATGAACCATCACGCCCAGAGAAGCGTAAGGGCAATTCTGAAGAATTAAGTAGCCCAAAAAGAGCTTGTGATTGCTCACTATGGAGCATTGACGTGGATGTGCCGCAGAGCATGCCGCCAACTCCACCACCACCGCAACCACCAGCACACTGGAATATCGGTAAGTCCAGTACATCAGTAATTTACCTATATTATTTTATGCTTACAAAAATTATGTTTTTCATGATACTAAAATATTTTTCTTCTTTTTTATGTTTCAGAGGGGGCGGTCGGACGCCCGGCCAACGAGGCAGTTCCGCCACCAATATGGCGACCATGGGAGACATCGGAACCTAGCCGACCGCCCGCCACAGCAGCAGCCGGGTCCCCCAGCCGCCCATCGCCGGGACCCAGCCGACCATCGCCCGGGTCCAGCCGCCCATCGCCGGGACCCAGCCGACCTTCGCCCGGCTCCAGCCGACAGTACGCCGACCCATCGCCGGGGCCCAGCGACAGTATGCCGTCCATCGCCCGGCTCCAGCCGGCAGTATGCCAGATCCATCGCCGGGACCCAGCCGGCAGTATGCCGGTGCAGGGGCAGCCTTATGCAGTCATGATCATGCAGCAACGATGGGTGAGCCAGCAGCATCGCGCTTAGTCCTTGAAGACAGGCTTAGTGCATTTAAAAATAGAATTTATTCCGGAACAATTTCAAATTCTCAAAATTTCATAGATCCAATGAATTTCATTGATGCTTGCTTTAAACTTGTTGCCGGTAAAGTTCGCGAAATTGTGGATAATCGGTCCTCCCCATCTGTAAAGGTGCAGGTTGGACTGATTAACACATATAAAATACAGAAGGAAATGATTTTGGAAACCGCCCGTATGTGCTTTTTAACTAAAATGCGTGAAGTCACAACAAGCACTTGCCTGTCGGATTGGTATGAAAAATATGTGAAGTCGGAGCTCAGAGTAAAATTGTGTGAGTTTCAAGAAAGGACAAGTGGCAAAACTCTCGATAGAATAGAATCCCTCGACATTAGCATTTCTCATTTTCAACCTTTCTATCGTGGGTCTTCCTATGTTGCTCTGCCACTTGATATCTGTAGAAAGAATGCTGTCATCAATGTTGAAAACAAGAATGACGAGTTGTGCTTTCTATGGACAATTCTTGCATATCACGTAAAGGCGCTAAGCAAAAAACCTACAAGGGTTAGCACATACTAAGAAAGTACGTTCACTCTACCCCTCGATTTTTCAGGTATTGAGTTTCCGGTAAAACTCTCCGACATTTCTAAATTTGAGAGGCAAAATCCAGACTATTCTGTAAATGTTTTCGGTCTGGATGAAGTTAAAGGTAAACATGTAGTTTCCGGGGCCCTCCATCACACTGCAGACAAACGCGTTCACCACATAAACATGTTGTTGATTACCGACGGCAGTGGGAAAAAATTCCATTACTGTTGGATTCACGACTTGTCGGCGTTAGTCAGTTCTTCTTTAAGAAACCATCATGGTGCTATATTTATTTGTGACAGATGTCTGCAACATTTTGGACGCAAAGATCTCCTGGACCGCCACGAGATTGACTGTGCAAGGGTTGATCCTGTAAGAGTGGATTTACCCGGCGACGACGATAAAACTTTAAAGTTTAAGGATTTTGTGCACCAAGAGCGTGTACCCGTCGTCGTTTACGCGGATTTTGAAAGTTTATTGCTACCTTATGATTCTTGCAGTCCCCCACCCAACGCCTCTCACACTACTTTAGTCCAGAAACATATCCCTTTCGCTGCCGCATACCAGGTCGTTTGTCCACTCGTACCTAGTCTGTCGCGTTTCAACTCCTTCAGGGGAAAAAATCCTGAAAAATGGCTTGTTGATGAACTCGTCAAACTTGCCAAGAAAGTTGATAAAATTTACAAGAGGTGCATTCCTCTTGTAATGACAGACGAGCAAGAAGCAAAGTTTGCTGATGCTACGGTATGCCACATCTGCAAGAAAGACATTGAACCGGGGACCGTCAAGGTCCGCGATCATTGTCATATCACGGGTGAATTTAGGGGGGCTGCACATAATGATTGCAATTTGCAGTATAAGACTAAAAAGTACATACCCATTTTCTTTCACAATCTTTCTGGGTATGATGCTCATTTCATTGTAATGGCATTATCAAAACTCGATTTCGAAGGAATGGACGTGCTTCCCATCAACACAGAACGTTATATTTCTTTTTCGAAAAAGATTGAATTCACTTCAATCACGTTAAGGTTTCTGGACTCATACCGGTTCATGCAGCTCCCATTAGATAAACTGGTTGGAACCCTTGAGGACGACGACATGGACATTACTAGTGCTCATTTCACCGACCCCGAGAAGTTCCAATTAGTTAAACGGAAAGGTGTCTTCCCTTACGAATACATGGATTCATGGGATAAGCTCACCGAGGCCACGCTTCCTCCAAAATCAAAATTCTACAGTTCGTTGTCGGAGTCACACATTTCTGATGAAGATTACGAACACGCGACAAAGGTGTGGCGGACCTTCCAGATCAAGACTTTGGGCGAATATGCAAGTCTGTACATGGACACAGATGTGCGGTTACTTGCAGATCTGTTTGAGAAATTTAGGAGTGTATGTTTGGGGAAGTACACCCTGGACCCCGCCCACTATTTCACATCCCCAGGCCTTTCGTGGCAGGCTATGTTAAGGAGCACGCGTGTCGAACTGGACCTTCTGACGGATATCGACATGCTGCTCTTTTTCGAACGAGGTATTCGCGGAGGTATTTGCCAGTGCGTCCACAGGTATGCGAAGGCAAATAACCGGTACATGCCGGAGTACAACCGCGAGGCGTCTGAAGATTTTATAATGTACTTCGACGTAAACAATCTTTACGGCTGGGCCATGTCGGAGTATCTACCCTCTGGTGGGTTTCAATGGCTATCGGCTAAAGAGATTGCTAGCATAGATTTCATGAGCGTTGCAGCTGACTCACCTAGGGGGTTCGTATTGGAGGTAGACCTTACGATTCCTCAGGATAAACACGACGTTTTAGCAGACCTGCCGCCATGTCCAGACCACAAAGCACCAGAAGGTTCTACCGCTCCCCAAGCTGATGACCACACTGGAGAACAAGGTACGGTATGTTCTCCATTACCGAGTCCTCCAGCAATGTGTAGGCTTGGGGCTGCAGGTGACCGAAATACACCGGGTAATATCTTTCAATCAGTCACCGTGGTTGAAAGAATACATATCTCTCAATACGTGTTCTCGCCGTGACGCCAAAACAGATTTCGAGAGAGATTTTTACAAACTGATGAACAATTCAATTTTCGGCAAGACTATGGAGAACATTCGAAAACACCGCGACGTGAAATTGTGTACAGGTTGGTCGGGCCGCCGCGGTGCCCGCAAACACATAGCTTCACCACACTTTAAACAAGTAACAGTTTTCAACGAGGACTTTGTGGCCGTGGAGATGGCGAAAGCTAGGATAGTTTTTAATAAACCCGTGTATGTCGGAATGTGCATTCTTGACCTGTCTAAACTGAGGATGTACAGATTTCATTATGAATTTGCCATTCCTCAGTTTAGAAGCCCTAAATTGCTATATATGGATACAGACAGCTTCATCTACTTGGTGCGGAACTGCGATCCATATGAAGTGATGCGACGCAACAGGGAGGAGTTCGACACGTCTGGTTATAGCACCGGCAACCGTTATGGGATAGAGTCCCACAATGAAAAGGTTGTCGGTGTTATGAAGGACGAAGCGAATGGCACCCTGATTGCGGAGTTTGCTGGGTTAAGGGCAAAAATGTATGCATTCCGGCTCGAGACAGACCAGACCTCTAGACGGGCTAAAGGTTTGGCTGGCTCAGTCACTAGAAAGCTGCAGATGGAGGATTACATAAATTGCCTCCATGGTGAAACACCCAGGTGCCATCTGCAGCAAAGGATCACATCAACCCTTCATGTTGTAAATACTGTACAAATATCCAAACTGGGTCTGTCTAGAACGGACGATAAGCGGTATATTTTCCCCGACGGGAGGGTCTCTATCCCGTCGGGGGAAAAATATACCGCTTATCGTCCGTTCTAGACAGACCCAGTTTGGATATTTGTACAGTATTTACAACATGAAGGGTTGATGTGATCCTTTGCTGCAGATGGCACCTGGGTGTTTCACCATGGAGGCAATTTATGTAATCCTCCCATCTGCAGCTTTCTAGTGACTGAGCCAGCCAAACCTTTAGCCCGTCTAGAGGTCTGGTCTGTCTCGAGCCGGAATGCATACATTTTTGCCCTTAACCCAGCAAACTCCGCAATCAGGGTGCCATTCGCTTCGTCCTTCATAACACCGACAACCTTTTCATTGTGGGACTCTATCCATAACGGTTGCCGGTGCTATAACTAGACGTGTCGAACTCCTCCCTGTTGCGTCGCATTACTTCATATGGATCGCAGTTCCGCACCAAGTAGATGAAGCTGTCTGTATCCATATATAGCAATTTAGGGCTTCTAAACTGAGGAATGGCAAATTCATAATGAAATCTGTACATCCTCAATTTAGACAGGTCAAGAATGCACATTCCGACATACACGGGTTTATTAAAAACTATCCTAGCTTTCGCCATCTCCACGGCCACAAAGTCCTCGTTGAAAACTGTTACTTGTTTAAAGTGTGGTGAAGCTATGTGTTTGCGGGCACCGCGGCGGCCCGACCAACCTGTACACAATTTCACGTCGCGGTGTTTTCGAATGTTCTCCATAGTCTTGCCGAAAATTGAATTGTTCATCAGTTTGTAAAAATCTCTCTCGAAATCTGTTTGGCGTCACGGCGAGAACACGTATTGAGAGATATGTATTCTTTCAACCACGGTGACTGATTGAAAGATATTACCCGGTGTATTTCGGTCACCTGCAGCCCCAAGCCTACACATTGCTGAGGACTCGGTAATGGAGAACATACCGTACCTTGTTCTCCAGTGTGGTCATCAGCTTGGGGAGGGGTAGAACCTTCTGGGGCTTTGTGGTCTGGACATGGCGGCAGGTCTGCTAAAACGTCGTGTTTATCCTGAGGAATCGTAAGGTCTACCTCCAATACGAACCCCCTAGGTGAGTCAGCTGCAACGCTCATGAAATCTATGCTAGCAATCTCTTTAGCCGAAGCCATTGAAACCCACCAGAGGGTAGATACTCCGACATGGCCCAGCCGTAAAGATTGTTTACGTCGAAGTACATTATAAAATCTTCAGACGCCTCGCGGTTGTACTCCGGCATGTACCGGTTATTTGCCTTCGCATACCTGTGGACGCACTGGCAAATACCTCCGCGAATACCTCGTTCGAAAAAGAGCAGCATGTCGATATCCGTCAGAAGGTCCAGTTCGACACGCGTGCTCCTTAACATAGCCTGCCACGAAAGGCCTGGGGATGTGAAATAGTGGGCGGGGTCCAGGGTGTACTTCCCCAAACATACACTCCTAAATTTCTCAAACAGATCTGCAAGTAACCGCACATCTGTGTCCATGTACAGACTTGCATATTCGCCCAAAGTCTTGATCTGGAAGGTCCGCCACACCTTTGTCGCGTGTTCGTAATCTTCATCAGAAATGTGTGACTCCGACAACGAACTGTAGAATTTTGATTTTGGAGGAAGCGTGGCCTCGGTGAGCTTATCCCACGAATCCATGTATTCGTAAGGGAAGACACCTTTCCGTTTAACTAATTGGAACTTCTCGGGGTCGGTGAAATGAGCACTAGTAATGTCCATGTCGTCGTCCTCAAGGGTTCCAACCAGTTTATCTAATGGGAGCTGCATGAACCGGTATGAGTCCAGAAACCTTAACGTGATTGAAGTGAATTCAATCTTTTTCGAAAAAGAAATATAACGTTCTGTGTTGATGGGAAGCACGTCCATTCCTTCGGAATCAAGTTTTGATAATGCCATTACAATGAAATGAGCATCATACCCAGAAAGATTGTGAAAGAAAATGGGTATGTACTTTTTAGTCTTATACTGCAAATTGCAATCATTATGTGCAGCCCCCCTAAATTCACCCGTGATATGACAATGATCGCGGACCTTGACAGTCCCCGGTTCAATGTCTTTCTTGCAGATGTGGCATACCGTAGCATCAGCAAACTTTGCTTCTTGCTCGTCTGTCATTACAAGAGGAATGCACCTCTTGTAAATTTTATCAACTTTCTTGGCAAGTTTGACGAGTTCATCAACAAGCCATTTTTCAGGATTTTTTCCCCTGAAGGAGTTGAAACGCGACAGACTAGGTACGAGTGGACAAACGACCTGGTATGCGGCAGCGAAAGGGATATGTTTCTGGACTAAAGTAGTGTGAGAGGCGTTGGGTGGGGGACTGCAAGAATCATAAGGTAGCAATAAACTTTCAAAAGTCCGCGTAAACGACGACGGGTACACGCTCTTGGTGCACAAAATCCTTAAACTTTAAAGTTTTTTCGTCGTCGCCGGGTAAATCCACTCTTACAGGATCAACCCTTGCACAGTCAATCTCGTGGCGGTCCAGGAGATCTTTGCGTCCAAAATGTTGCAGACATCTGTCACAAATAAAATAGTATGCTCATGCAACTTAAAGAAGACCTGACTAACGCCGACAAGTTGTGAATCCAACAGTAATGGAATTTTTTCCCACTGCCGTCGGTAATCATCAACATGTTTATGTGGTGAACGCGTTTGTCTGCAGTGTGATGGAGGGCCCCGGAAACTACATGTTTACCTTTAACTTCATCCAGACCGAAAACATTTACAGAATAGTCTGGATTTTGCCTCTCAAATTTAGAAATGTCGGAGAGTTTTACCGGAAACTCAATACCTGAAAAATCGAGGGGGTAGAGTGAACGTACTTTCTTATATTTGCTAACCCTTGTAGGTTTTTTGCTTAGCGCCTTTACGTGATATGCAAGAATTGTCCATAGAAAGCACAACTCGTCATTCTTGTTTTCAACATTGATGACTGCATTCTTTCTACAGATATCAAGTGGCAGAGCAACATAGGAAGACCCCCGATAGAAAGGTTGAAAATGAGAAATACTAATGTCGAGGGATTCTATTCTATCGAGAGTTTTGCCACTTGTCCTTTCTTGAAACTCACACAATTTTACTCTGAGCTCCGACTTCACATATTTTTCATACCAATCCGACAGGCAAGTGCTTGTTGTGACTTCACGCATTTTAGTTAAAAAGCACATACGGGCGGTTTCCAAAATCATTTCCTTCTGTATTTTATATGTGTTAATCAGTCCAACCTGCACCTTTACAGATGGGGAGGACCGATTATCCACAATTTCGCGAACTTTACCGGCAACAAGTTTAAAGCAAGCATCAATGAAATTCATTGGATCTATGAAATTTTGAGAATTTGAAATTGTTCCGGAATAAATTCTATTTTTAAATGCACTATGCCTGTCTTCAAGGACTAAGCGCGATGCTGCTGGCTCACCTATCGTTGCTGCATGATCATGACTGCATAAGGCTGCCCCTGCACCGGCATACTGCCGGCTGGGTCCCGGCGATGGACTGGCATACTGCCGGCTGGAGCCGGGCGATGGACCGGCATACTGTCGGCTGGGCCCCGGCGATGGGCTGGCGTACTGTCGGCTGGGTCCCGGCGATGGGCGGCTGGAGCCGGGCGAAGGTCGGCTGGGTCCCGGCGATGGGCTGTTGAAGTGGTGGCTGGACCCGGGCGATAAGTCGGTGGGCTGGCGGCTGGGGGGCCCGGCTGCTGCTGCTGTGGCGGGCGGTCGGCTAGGTTCCGATGTCTCCCATGGTCGCCATATTGGTGGTGGAACTGCCTCGTTGGCCGGGCGTCCGACCGCCCCCTCTGAAACATAAAAAAAGAAGAAAAAATATTTTAGTATCATGAAAAACATAATTTTGTACGCATAAAATAATATAGGTAAATTACTGATGTACTGGACTTACCGATATTCCAGTGTGCTGGTGGTTGCGGTGGTGGTGGAGTTGGCGGCATGCTCTGCGGCACATCCACGTCAATGCTCCATTGTGAGCAATCACAAGCTCTTTTTGGGCTACTTAATTCTTCAGAATTGCCCTTACGCTTCTCTGGGCGTGATGGTTCATCTGAAAAAAAGAAAAAAAATAATGTATTAGCAATAGTTATAAAGACATGGGGAAAAAAATAATCTATAGATAAATACGTACTGAAATAAAAAAGGTCACTGCAGGAAATATCCAAATCACCTGCGAACAAATAAATTAATAATATAGACTACTGCTTCATTTTTTCATAAATCTAGTTACGTTAAAAAAATATTATCATTACCGAAATCATCCGCAGCGAGAATTTCATCAAAGTCTGAAGCAGAAAAAAAAAAAAAACTCATCAGTATATGTGAAAGAATTTAAAACAGTCAGAAAAACAAGTTAAATAACAATAATTTACTTACCAATATCGGCGAATAAGCTAAGATCCTCAGAAGACATTGTGATGATCGAAGTGTTCAGCTCGGCCGCTCAGAGGAGACTGGATGGCTGAAGGGAGGTCTCTGCCCTATTTATACACGAGTCTGGAGCCTCGGCGTGGGAAGACTGCGTCCCCGGGCACACCTGCGCGCCAGGTGTACGTGGGGAGCGCTTGGCGTGGGAACACGACGCTTTGCCTGTGTTGTCTGGCGACATTAATCTCCCGAGGAATCTAAGGCCATATTTCTCGGGGTAAATTATATTCCTCCCGCACAATCGTGAAAGTTGAAAAAATGTTTTAGCTTTTAACACACATACCTTCCGAGGAGGCCAGGTGGTATTTATGAAGCCTGGCGCGCGGATAAGGGAATATTTATGAGTGTGGGCGCGGCGAGCCGACTACTTAAAATTCAGGCCGGGAGGGGCTGGCGCGGCGGCGCGGGAGCCTTTGATAGCGATAATTAATGGCTTGCAGCTGCGCGCGGCGGCCGGCTACTTAAAATTCAGGCCGGGAAGGGGCGGCAGGTGTGCTGTATCGGGCGGCTATCCCTGAGAATGAAACAGAGTTTAAAAAACATACGCTAATACTAAAATTCATATCTCGGAAAGTACTTATCCGATCTTTTTCGGATAAATACCACTGTAACGGCCAGAAAAAATCCTTATTACTTGACATGTAATAACGCTATTTTAAAATTATAAATTGTGTTATAAAAAAAAAAAAAAAATGAACCAAGGTCCCCAGAAGCGAATATTATACGGCATTTCGAGCGTAATCAATTGGAAGTGCCGCGTAGCCTCATTAGAGTACGATTTATGACACTAACTCAGGTTAAGAAGTGACACCTGCGCGACGTGGGTGGTCTGGCGAACACCTGCGCGACGTGGGGGGTCCAAAAACTGGCAACGGACCACCGTACATAAGAAATACATGGGGGAAAAAGTGGCAACGGACCGCCCTTAAGGCACTACTGTGGGCAGTACTGTTCACTGATCAATATGATTTTTGGTCTATGTAACCATATAGATTATTTGAAAAATTGTTATAGCAATAATATATCATTAATTTCTTCAAAAACTTCGACTGTGCGAAGAAAAATCTATTTCTCTGAGTGTGATCCACTCGAAAATACAGAACTTGCTTTCGTAGCGTTTCAAGCACTACACACCGCAAGGTCCCAGAACTAAAATAAACTGGTAAATTAATAAATTCATTGAACGAGAGTTATTGAAGGTTATATATTTCATTTATTTTAGACATACATCTTGTTAAACTGGACGTAGATGTTACACGTAAAAACTCATTACACACTACAATCAAAGTTATTTCGTTTACCCAAACGATATAGGTACAGGAATTGATCCTTGAAGAAAGCTACTTTTTCTGATTAATATTGTAATTCACTACTTAAATCACTCGTAAACAAATTTTCATGTTTTCATCGACCACATGCTGTGTATCCAAAGATGTGGATAAGTGGCTTACTCAAGTCGAAAAACATTTTTGGCAGGGGTTAAATGAATGAAAATATCTATCCGTTGTTGGTATGGAAGAAATTGAATAGTATTTTGACAATTAATCTTCATTATGGCTTTACAATTATAAATCAAATGTGGGGTCAATCACATAAAATAACAGGGAACGGAGGTAATACACAAGGAATCTACTATCTCACCAACATAAATGTTCTTTCCAGACAATCTTTCCAGACAAACTTTGCGTAAAATCTGAATTATAAATCATCTATAATTCACGAGATTGCTTCAGCACTTCTGTGTAAAAAAAAAAAAAAAAAAAAAAAAAAAAAAAAAAAAAAAAAAAAAAAAAAAATCAGAGTTCTGATTCGTTGCACTCAGCCTTGCTGTATCTTCAATTTAAGAGAGATTTCTTACTGACATTTCTGAAATCTGTAGCCGTTCTCACTACTGCCATTGAGTAATACGAAATAGCCGAAACAAACAAGCTTATCTTGGCAGTGTTTATGTTCTCTTGTAATGGGGTCGCAAGTCCTTTTTTTTAAAAAAAAGTTCTAAATTGCTTATTTCTTTGTCTCTAGTGCAAGTTTAGAACCATCGAGATGATTAGTTACTGCATCTAGAATAATTCTTCCCGAACAGTTTCTTGTGTTACTTTATTTAAATCTGTCATTCCCCTAATAACAATCTTAATCCAAATCTACAATAAAAAAATCTTATCCTTGGGCAAGAACAATCTGGTGGTCAAAGTAGTCGAGTGTGAATGCATCTCCAACGCATTAAGGTCGATCTGACTCACAGTCGAGTCAGCAGGATGTGTGACGTCACATAACTCGTGACGTAAACAAGAGCGTTACTGTTCCACTAACCTCAGAAAGCGGTCCAGGTAGTAAAAATGCGTAACAGTTATTAGTGTAACAAGTTTATACAGTATATTCGTTTCATAATGTTCTTGACGCTGTCTACAAAGATAAATAACGGAAACTTCAAATCTTTCCAACAACAAAGGGTAAGATCAGCTTGAAATGTTATCTATACGCCAATATATATAAAATTTACGTAAGAAAACTGAAAATTTAAAGAAGGTAAGAACGATGGATTCAAGATATTAATCTTTTTTTTATAGGGTAGTAATAGTATTCGAAGAAAATAATTTTTGTGTGAGAAAGGAATAGTAAATGACAAATTACAAAATAATGAAAATGTGAGTAGAACATTCTCCAGGAAGAGTTAGTGTCAGATAACACACTACTCCAAGAGAGAGTTTGCAAAATCGTTGTATTCGTATGTGTAGATTCCCAGTATCTATAAACGAATTCTGAATACTTTCGAAATGTGACGCGAAAAAATTGCTGAAAATGAAATTTTTCCGGAAGGCAACAATTTTCCAGTTCTATCCTACCATTTCACACCTTATACGTATATTTGACTACCTAGTTTGCGTCTTAGTTTCGTAACTTCACTTTTTATTTGAATCGTTTTTGTTTTTTAGGAGCTTCTGTATGTCCAGTTGGTGTCAAGCTTATTGGTATATAATTTTACATTTTTAGGGCCTTGGTAGTGTAGAGCCTAGCGCACAGGAATCTCGTACTGAGAGTCACCGATTTGAATCTTACCTGAAGTTTTGAGTGGTTGGTTTCATCTATAAGTATTATTATAGACGATCTGACAATGACCCAATAAAGGCGCACGAGGAATTAATTGTCCATTTGGTCTGAAATTTAATACAAACGTTCCTGAGGCAGTAATATTTTACGAAATGAGCATATAAAAGCGGCGAAATACACACTAGTGAAGTCAAATAGCTTGAAATGTGGGTAGTTACTTAGAAATTACTAAGCAAGAAATACACGTTATTACCTACGGCATAGAAATGTTTTCTTATGGTACAGTCGATAACAGAAACTAATTGGGACAGAGAGTGGTTCGGATTTTCTATTTGTATATTTGCAGTTTATATAGTTTTTATCTTGACTTTAAAATTTACATTAGTTACATTTTAATTTTCCATTACCCAAGCTTAATTTCGGATACACTTATGCTTTCTTTTAGATTAATAACATGATGCTGTTATAGGTGTATGATGCTGATACAAGATACTAAAGTCAACAGAACTTACCATCACAAAAAAACAATAAAACAAGTGCAGGACGAACACGATGTGTTTCGGATTTCTAAAAGAAACTCAAAACTACCGACACATTGAAAGAATTATTGTCTCATCGCGGTTGAAACAAACATTCAACATCAAAGCCAGTGTCTGGCTGTTCACGAGGCTTTGCGGCGATAATACAATAACAAACACAATGTGTAAACGTCGTTGTTAGTGGAATCGAGTGGAGTTGGCCATTGCAAAGACATTCTCGCTTCAAGGAGATACCTGGGAAAACAGCCAGATACTACATGTTCCTGCGGCGAGATCGAAACATGGTACTTTAATTGTCATGCCCACAACTCAGAATAAATATATCTGTCAGACCTTGAATCAGCCGGTGACAAAGCCATCGCATTGGCGGAAAAACTACCTTTATCTGCTGCTGCCACCAACACGAAAAGAAAAAGTGGAATTTCCGAACAAAACATGTGCAAAGGTGTACAGTACTCTATATATGTAATTAGAAACATAGTTGATGCTTGCGTAAAATAGTGCACAATTTGTTAAAAAAAAAGGTTGTTCGCATAATTGACGTTTTGGAAAACTGACGTTCGATTTATGCACGTTATACTGTATAGCGAAAACTTGCTAGCGTTTTTCATTCCTTACTGCAGATGCTACCGTTGGTGTTTACAAATGGCCACCGACTATATTGCCAACACTATCGCATACGGTAACTTTCGTGTTTCCTTATGTCTAAGATAAATTTCTCTTAGCTTTAATATGCAGTTTTTAAAAAGTATGTCGACAGGAAAGTGTGTTGTAAGTCTCTGACTATAGCGATAGTTGCATTTCGGTACGCTTTTGTTGGACCATCACCGATAATATTTCAATTTCTTATATATCATATATTATATTGCGTAAAAATATGTCTAAAAATATTTCGGACATCAGTATGAAAACCGAAACTAAGGTAATAACAAAGCAAAGGAAATACTTTTAAATGAAATTTACATTCTTTCCTTCTCCACGTTAATATTTGGTACTAGAATAAAAAAGGGTAAAGCATCTCTATGCACGCCAAAGTGAGCGCGCGAAGCAGCGGGCAAATGCTAGTTACTTAATATAATAATAATTTCCAAGTTTTGTTATTTCTGCTCGAGTGGCAATGGAGTGGCAGTAGATGAGTTACTGATAAATGAGGTACGTTAGTGTATACGGGGTATGCCACTTTTCCTTAGATTCATTTAACTTTAGTGGGAATATCTCGCTGCACCCAACTCTTTCGGTAATATAATGTAATGATTTATTTAAATGCGATGGAGCGCACGCTCCTGTGACATCTTGCTTGCACATTTTCCCCCTTTCTTGTACCCTCCTACTTTTGCCCTCTACGAATGTTATAAATTCTTTTAGCGTTTTTGGTAAATTATTCATCATTGCTGTTGGTAATTTATCCACTTAGCTACGAAAGAAAATTTTCCCATACCCAAAATTTTACTCAGTCCGCGAATTTCGCCTGTGTTTTCGATAGTTTGAGACTAAAGTTTATGTATGTTCTTTCAAGGTTTACAAAGTAAAACTGGAGAACTTTATCTTTTCTTTCAATAAACAAATTTGCATGTACATTAGGAGTGGAAGAGACGTTCGTTGTGAAACTGATTCAGTTGTAATGCAGAAGAAGACATTCAGTGTTTCAGATCAACGATAATGTTATTTCATACATGCCAAAAGAATACATTCCTGTAGCTGAGAATTTTCTAAAATTACCAATATATACCCTCTAATATTTTCGCAGATAGGTGACAGTAAAGTAAAGAAAAGAAGTGTTGTAAGCACCTCAAATGCTCTCCTCACTAGCATTTATTTCCTCAATGAAAAGTTTTCTTATAAAGACGTGAAAGATAAAAAATAGCTAAGGTGATAAATTTGTCTTTAAACACATTTTAGCAGATAAGAGTTGATACTAAATTATTCGACCACTGTATAGGAAATTAGAAGAAAGAGTGTACATGGAAAAGTTTTATCCCAAAGATGAAATTAGAAGAGAGGGGAGAAGTTATGTGCATGGTGTGCTTAGTTCAGTAATTAGAACTACGAGTAGTAGAACATCAGTTTCATCAGCGACAAACAAGCTACCGTCATTCTATTACTGTGTTGATTTGCTGGAGCAAGCAGGAACCATTAAATCTCGCATTAATTTCACTCGTAGTTTAATGCAGTCTTACTTTCCGTCGTTCTAACCTTTCGGTATATCATAGCGGATTCCGACCACTGTCGTAGGCATCCTAATGTTTTAATCAATTGTAATTCATCTGCGTTTTACGGCATATACCAATAGCATGTCAATTCCTCGCCTCTTCCTTCGGACCAGAAAGTCATTAACATGCAATGAGTGACTGCCTATACCGATAGCAATCCAATAACCAGAACTCCCATTAAGAGAAAGAGATTTCTTTAAAAGGGGATATATACTTGCATCCTACTTCTAGAATTTCCAAATGCGTCCCATCACTAGGAACACTGGTACGCCTGCGTAGATGGTTTCATTACATACATAGAGGATAATTCTGTACGAAGATCGTAAATGTAATTTCGGTCCTTTATGCCTGAAGGAAAGCTATTAATGTACCATGTTTTCAAAATTTTAATTTAATGGAAAGAAATGTTAAATCGCTAGAGAAACATCTGCTGTCATACTCACATCTATGGACAAAGAATTTAACGGAAACATCTACATCAACCTAATATAAATAAACAAAAGCATCTATTTATTAATACGTCGATTTAAACGAAATACATACTTTTCTTTATGGTTGCTTTGCAATTTAAAATATATCTTGGCCTCGCATTCGGGAGGACGGTGGTTCGAATCCCCGTCCGGGCATCCAGATTTGGGTTTTCCATGGTTTCCCAAATCACTCCAGGCAAATGCCGGGATGTTTTCTTCAAAAAAGCCATGGTCGAATTCCTTCCCATTCCTTGCCCCCCCCCCCATCCTTTCCCGTCTCTAAAGACCTCGCTGTTAGAGAGACGTTAAGCAGATAATATATATAAATATATATATATATATATACATCTTTATAATTTTTGCCGGGGGCACACATTTGATAGCTCCATGTCCACATTTAGTGTGGTATTTGACATGGGAGCCCGTTTCCACACCCGGGGCAGTCCCTGTAGCGAATGATAGTGTAGGTGTGTTGGGTTGTCCCTGAAAGGCCGTTGCCCCTCGTCGATTATATGTGTCGCGGATTGCCTCAGCCCGCTGTCCCTGTACTGTACAACATTTCGCCTTCTCTCAGCTGCCCGCTCTCGGCAGCCTCCGTTGCCGCAACTTTAGCCACGGGTTAGACGCGGTCACGACCCAGCCGGAGAGTCTTCGTGGTGATGAAAGATGAGATATTAAACTCACTGTATGTGCACGCCAAACTATTGTGCCTCAGAAAATTCATTTGGAGCTGAAGGAACTGAAATGTAACTACATTGGTATTTCCCAAATATGGATTTCCTCACGTTTCAATTCTTTATTCACTGTTGCTCTCTGTAAAAGATAGTATTAATCTGCCTAATTTTTATGACCTAGATGATAAAGTGGTTAACGGTTTTGTGTCAGAGTGTAAATAATTGGGGATGTAATTAATCTCCTGAAGGTTACGTTCTTTCCTCGACTTCTTGGTTGTTTCAAACAACCAGCATTTATACATACGCGGTTTTAGTTAGAATGTGCAGTTATCGAATAAAATGTAGAAGTAATAATTCCTTCAGCAAGCAAGCCATGCGGTAACTCCGGATTTGAGAACACTATTACGAATATCCTCTGAAGTTTACCCTAAAAATTAATTCCTAGAATATCTTATTACGAATGGAACAATGTATCGGTTCATAAATCGCCGTAAAAGACTGGAATCTATATTCCTGAGATCATCATCTGAAATATATGCATTGGAATTTAACATGTATGACGTTCCTTCTCTGTATATCAGAGTTATGAGAACAGTGTTGTTCTAATGACAAGTGCTCGAAATGGATTTATTTAATGAAAGGCTACTTTGGTAATCGTGTCAGCTACTCTATGACGTCACGCTCCCGGAATTCGTTGGCTGATTAACAATGGCCAGAGATCTTACTATAACAAGCCAATAATTTTTGATGCCTATTTATATTTTTGTAATAATTCAATATGTTTTAAGTTGTAAATTCACCATAAAGAAAAGTGTGCATTTCGTTTAAATCCACGTATTAATTATTATTTGTTTTTGTATATTTATATTCTTTCGTTGTAGTTGTTTTCGATATATTCTTTTGACCAGAGAGGAGGCTATCACAATACATGTTTTTTGTAGTGGCTCAACATTTCTTCACTATAAATTAAAATTTAAAACCAACCATAAAGAAAGGTATATGTTTCGATTAATTTTACATATTAACTAAAAAGAATATTGTGGAATGGAACGCTGTGGAGCCGAGATGTGTACATCATTACGTGATGTTTTATAACAATTCTGTTTAAAAAATGCGAAGAAATAAGTTGCTAGAACACTCCGCTCAACCCGTCATTTTCCACTACCTTAAAAGATAATTTCTTAATAGCTAATAAGATTTTCTGTCATTCACTTGAATACATAGTACGTAAACTAATCGGATTATTTACTTAAAGGATTTAGCGAAATGACCAGTTGATATTCGAGACAACTTTATTTTTGTACGAGTATATACAACAGTTTTTTTGGTCTGGAGGATGGAAATTATGTACAGTGTTTGAGAGTCTTGACTTAATACCTTCGTCTGTATTCCGTTAACTACCAAGATTTTTGGAGCTCTTATAAAGCGCTCATTTCTGCTTTGATTTTGCTTTATGTTAAGCTGCCACTTTAAAAAATATTGGATTTATTGACCGGATTTTTTCTTCGTCTTGCTTCTGCGTTACCCATGTTTCGGATTTATGAATCAAGATTGTTAGTCAATGGTCTTAAAAGAGCATCATTATTATCCTGCAAATTTTACAACCATTGATTCGGTGTGCTTGGAAGCTAAGTCTGTGTAACATTTTCTATCCGTCCAATAACTCTCTTCATTTCTCTTCTGAGTGCTGTTCAACCATCTTGTCTTTTGGTCTATATCTAAGTGCCTTTGGTCGTAAAAGTATATATCTTTATATCCTCCCCTGAACCATCCAAATTACATTCTCAAACCATTGTAACCTTGATTATTCTGTTATTTGGGAGAACGCGGGTTCGAATCCCCGTCCGGCCATCCAGGCTTCGGTTTTTATGGATTCGCGAAATAAATTCAGGCGATTGTTGGAATGGTTCCTTCAAAAGATCATGGCTTTACTGATCCTTTTCCCAGTATAATGACGTCGGCAAGTCTTAAAGCCATAGGCAAAAAAAAAAATCTATCCTTCCTTAAATGCTATCACCTGATACTAATAAATTAATAGAAGCTGCTTAAGTTCAGTGACTAGTAGCAAACAGTATCTCCTACTTGTGTCGAAACACGAAAAACACTTTTTAAATGCAATTAGGACTCAACCATTCTAGAAAACGGAGATGGTGTGGGGAAACTTTTAACAGTTTTTTAAAAGTATTTTTGAGATTGAAATGTTTGATGTGTCGAAACCATTGTGTACTATGTGAGTTTAATTTCTGGAACCTTATTTTGAATTTGTAGAGTTGCCTAAATTGCGATTCAGCGTGGACGATACAAACTACAATGTTGATACACTAGCAAAAAAGGTACAGTAGACATTAAATGGAATGTTTGACACCTGCGCTGAGGGTATATGGCCGGTGTGATGTATCATAAGCACTCGGTCACAAAGGGAATTGAGCACGTCCTAGCCGGTAGCTCCACTCACGCCCCACTTCCATACAGATCGTTCCGCTGCCATTGTCTCAAAAACCTTGCTCTCCGCTTCCGTCCTTTGTCTCTTGCAGTGACATTTCTGCCGCTCTGCCACAGATACAACTAGTTTGTTCGACTCATTTACAGCCTAGTTTAAGCTTTCCCTTCAACTGATTTGATTATCCTTGTTGTAGCTTTCCGAAACGTTCTTCCGACGAATGATCCGAATTCTAAAGAGCTTGAAGTAGAATTTTAGTCAGGTCAGTGTTAATATTAATAATGTTGCCAAGTTTTGTGAATATATGTTAAAATTTATTATAATAATAATGATATAATTTCGTACATTAATAATTATTACTGTGCCGAGAAGCACCTATAACTGTGTCTGTTCTACATAATAAACATAAATTGCTAACATTAATAAAAAAAATTGTCTCTTTCTTTTGCTTGAAAAATGAAAAACTTAATAACTGCGACTAGAGGAATATTTTTAAAACATTTTTGAGTACCTAAGTTGCATCTGTAGTATCTAAGTATTTCTCTCTTTTATCATTATCATTGTTGTTGGCTTAGATTTTTATTTTACTGACAATGAAAATTTTACTTCTATTAGTGGGTATATACGCCTACCTTTCGTGTCTCATGAGTTTGCGACATTATCTAGTCTGCTTATGACAGTATATTTTACAAACTTGCATTACTCCTTGTATCTCTAATTTTCTTCGCTCTGTGTAAGTGAACGAGCGGACTATACATGTCAATGTGTTTCTATTCCAATGAAATTCAATCTAAAATTGATTTGTTCTTCCTCCACAGTGAAACACACTCTTATCACATCTTCCATTTACATACCATACGGACCTGATACGAATCTGTTTAATCTTCCCTGTTAAATTTCTTTGATAGTGGACCAATACACCATTGTATTTTCTGACACTAAAGTTAGGTTGGAAATATTCTTCCTGCTTTGATTTCCATTTTCAAACTGTGTCCTATATTTCGCATTATTTCTTACTTTTTGTAGAAAAAAAATTGGGATAGTCAGTTATCATGCCATTTACACCTAACGTTCAGTTATTACTTGTATTTTTCAAGTATAAATTATTTTTTCAATTCCTTTTATGTTTGGTGAGATTATATCTGTAGCTTCTTAGTCCGTTATTTTATCGACGTTTTCAAGCGATTAGATGTGTGCTTGGTAAACATTTGTGCAATTTAACAGCGTTATAATACAATGCTTAAAGAGACAAACAGGGGTTTGGACTGAAGTGTGAGATTTATAATTAATTTAATTGGTTACTGTCGCAAGTGTACCATGTCTAGTACCTCCAATACATTTTTACCACGGCTTCTATTGTTTCCTTGATCTGACTATGTCTTCTTATGTAATCTTTGAACTTACTTTGTGAATCATACATTCGAACACTATCTTCGCCTTTTCCTATAGTTTTCTTTTCCACTGAAAATAAGCAACCCAGTATGTCTCAAAATAAACCCCCTATTCTACTGTTGTTTCTTTTTTGTCTTAAATCAATCGCAGTTTTCAATGACATTTTCCATTACATGGGTTTAATATCTCTGTCTGATTTTTCTCTATGGAACGCGAAAGAAACTTTTTACTGCAGTTTTAAGGGAATTTTGGTTTTGAAATACGCTCGGACAATTTTGAATCAAATTCGTGTTTCCAGAATTGACATCGTACGCTAGAATTTTATATTTACCACTAGGAAAGATGTAAGTCTGTGGCTGGCTTAAATGGCGAAAATAACATATTTTTTAGTTCTGTTCAGTAAGCTTGGTGTGTATTGTTGATGTTTTATTTCGTATAACAGGATAAATATAAAAAAATAATTTTACAACTTATCCCTCTTCGATGGTTTTACCGGAGGATAATACATTTTATCAAATTCTGCGACTGCCTGTACAAACTTTTCCTTTCGTTTCCATTCCAGTATTCCAAATTTTTATCAAACTAACATGTAGTAAACACAGGACTTGTTATTTGTTTGACAGAAATGAGAACTGCATGTGTGACTAAATCTTCCGCTGAAGCACGTGATGAAATGGTGCCGGAAGTCAAGGCACTTCTTGTTTGTCACAAAATGGAGCACACTGCTTTTTCTTGACTGCCAAATTTTCTACATCGACTTCCTCTTCTTCCTTACCCTCTCATTGTTGTTGTCTCAAGATGTACGATTGCCCGCAATAAAACTTCGCTTTTAATATCATAGTAAGCAACAGTTTTTTTAAACCGATAATATTTGTTGGAGAAAATCCCTTAATAATTACGGCTATACACTTTGGTAACAATTCGATTACTATAATTAATCGTGTGTTCCGATGGCAAATGTTGTGTTAAAGATTTAATGTTACAGCGGTGTTACGAATTATTTCAGAGTATATACAAGTTGCGTATTATTATTATTACCAGAATAAAGCCAATTACATGGGCAGCATACATGGTTAGTGACAAATTTTTAAACTGCATACCAATAGTCACTTCATTAGTTGTGTCTACATAGTAAAATACCACTTTACCTTTTTTTTTTTTGCCAATAATTCTAAAACAGGGGGGGGGGGATAAAAACAATGATGCAGATTCGCATCGAGAAAATGAACAGCGAATTTCTTCCTCTCATTACAATGTTTTTTTTTTTCCTCTCTCTCTCTCTGCCCTCCGTTTGTATTGCTTGCTATTAATTCAATAAAGCTCGCCAAATAGACGGAAATTTTTGCTGTTATGAATAGCTTTCTAAGGAAATTATAATTTCAAAAATAAATAACGATGATCTATTTTATTGATTACCTACGTTTCCTGTAAACTTTCTCTGCCTTTTAAATAAACTTCAATTTTTCTTATTTTCAATAGGAAAATTAATAGTTTCTACTAATGCTAAAAAAAATGTTGATTCTTACATGAAATTATACATTTAATAGTCGTAAATAAAAAAATGGCATAGTCTCGTTAGTAATGACTCTGCTTGGTATGGGGTCCGACGGGTGCTATCTGTAATACTTGGACAAAGATGCCTAGCTTTTTATTTCACCGTTATGTATGACACAAACAAAATTCTATATTTATCTCGTACTCTACACACATGGCAGAGTTAATTGACAACAGCATTGAAATCTTAATTTAGTACTGATGGCCTTTGCCATATCAACGAAGATAACCTATTGTCCATATTAAGTGCAGGTGCTCAGTAATTAGATATATCAAGTATTTGAAAATTAGAAGCTTTTGTCCAAATAGAAATCTGACAGATTCACATACTTTGTTCCCTGAATTTTTATCTATGCCATCAGAAGAAATGATTTCCCTTTCGTGTTTAGGAATATCCACATTATACACAAAATTTTGGGGTGATTTAGATGCCCATTTGCATTTAAATATACGCTCTGTAAATGGCAGCAAGACTTGGCTTGAATTGTAAAAATTATTAACACGAAAAGTGGATAAAGAAAGATCTCTGTCAGAGTTTCCGAGAATTTTATACTAATAAAGATATATACTGAATATGTTACTTACTGTAAATCTCCGGTTTCGTAAAATAGCTTCAGGTGGCTGCGGGGATGGTTCCTTCAGAAGGCCAAAACCAAATATCAATTTTTTTTTTATCCCCTTCTATTTCTCCTATTTCCCGGCTCTAATGACCTCTACATCGAAATGTCGTAAAACCATAAGCAAAACAAAAATCGAAATTTGGGTGTGAATAGAAATATAATGTAATTTGGTATCATGCACTTTTTCTCCACTCTGGCCAGTGGAGATTGAATGAAGCGTTGTAGAGCAGCTTTCTGGAAGCGACGTTCGAGATCCGTATCTGTGTCCTGAGGGTTCGATGAACCCCGTGGTGGGAGGTGTCGCAATGACCGGGTCGCTGACCGACGCTCGTTATCTCGGTTATCATGACGTCACGAGGAAGCGACTCGCAAGTGGGCCGCACACAAAGGGATAGCTCCACGTGTACAGCGGCCACCTGGATACAGGCCTGGCTTCCCAGAAACCCGACTCTGGGAGGCTCCCACCCGTGACAATAACCCTCCACTTCCTAATACTTAGCAATCTGTGCTTACTGTATCGATGACGCTTATATCTTCTACTTCATCGCTGCCCCTTGTGGGGTCAGAAACTGAGCCGCAAGACACGATACTCGATCTGAGATGCGGAGCAGCAGCTTGCAGGTTCAAACTTCGTGTTACCACACTTTCTTTTGTCAGTTTGATGCCATCTAACATCACTTTCCATCCTGTGATAATCTGCTGCACACAACTACAACCTACGACCTAAAGAAACTAAGTATAAAGCAACAGGGCCGGCCGCATTTAAGCATAGGCTACATAGGCTGTAGCCTAGGGGCCCGCACCACAAAGGGGGGCCCGCACCACAAAGAGGGGCCCCTCACCACCCACAACCCTCGCCTGGGCAGGTAGTAGAGCTAAAAAAAAAAAGGTCGCCCAAAAATTTTTTAGGTCGAATTTCGAATATTTCGAAATTTAAGAATCCTGCCACTGCCGACAGGGGGCCCGCACCACATGTATAGCCTAGGGGCCCACAGAGCCTAAATGCGGCCCTGTAAAAGCAATTTAGATGTTAGAAAAAATCTCCCGTGAATGTAGAACCGTACATAATATGTTTATTAACTGTAATATATTGATATGACTAAAAAATACATACTGAAATCGTAAAAATGTTGATTAAATATGCCATGTATGGATTTTTTATCTACTCTGCAGTCATGTTATATTACGTCATTAATGTAGAAAATTTCAGTATTTATTAGCCTCAAATCACCGAAACTGCGGTAATTGATTTTTTTTTCTCTTCAGTGACAAGTAAGAGACACCTACTATTGAAAATATACTGAAGATGATTGCTTAGTGTTATATTGTAGTTCATGGCGACAGACAACAGCCACCCTATGTTTAATTACAATTTGAACATTTCTGCTGCGTCTTCCATAACTTGATATATGTAATTAAATATTTTTATAAGCCTTTGAACCGAGAATGTACTGAGAGATGATTAGAAACTAAAAGAGATTGTGGTTTTGTTTGCGGGTGCAGATACCAATGACGTGTGTTGGTTATTTAAGCAACCTATGTTATCAGTGCTGAAACTAAAGGTGAATGACTGAATGTAAACGGCAAAGATTGCCAATCGTTTTGTAACATTCTTCGTGGAAGTTTGTAAAGGAAGCCCTGATTTGCAATTTTCAAGAACCGCAAAAACAGATAACATTTTTCAAGTGAAATTTTATTCGAAAGAACGAGGTAAACCACATACTAAACTTACATAAACTATAATTTCTCATCCCAGATGAGATTTACTAAGGTAAAGATGGATAAACTAATCTTTACGATGGATCAGAGTGGTTTCAAGTAAATGACGCTCCTCTTCTCATAGCACTGTATAACTAGGAAGCTACGTCAAAATCTAAATGGACTAAGTTCTAATTAGTTTGTGGTAGTTCTATAAAATCGGATATCGAAAACCATATTCATGAAAATGATAATCTCTTCTTTGTTGCTGTTCCTGCGTCTTTTACAATACGTGGCTGTTGAGATGATCGAAATTACTTGCTAGGAACTGTTATTTCAGTAAAAATGGAACAAATTTGACAGTAAAGAAATGAAATATTTCGGAAGCTTATAATATTTGGAAGCAACTTTAAATTTAGGTAAACGTGGTTGAGAATTCAAAGTAACAAACTAGAATACAAATACATCGTAAATAACTATTGGATGGTACTTCTGGGAGAAGCGTAGTCCACTAAATATGACGTCAGAGCTACCAGTGGTGTGTGTGTGTTTCGCGGGACTGCGTTCACGGCGTAAGGGGTTCACAGGCATCGTCGTCCCCTTAATTGCAGTCACAAAATGTACATAACACTTTATCCTCTTCATTAGCTTTACTGGATTTTTCCTTTTCTAGTGAAGACCGTGTACGTTGCTTTAATTAAATGGAGTAATTATGAAATTACAGTTACAAATGTATGAATGCTGAGCTTTGTTAGAGATTGCAGTAATATACTTAGATCAATAAATTAAACAATGACCAAAAAACAGAATCAACTTAAAATGTACTCTTCGTATCAGGTTTAGATCATGTATGTATGTTAAAAATATTTTACATTTTATGGGATGAATGACTATTACACTATCATACGCGAGACGAGAGCTTATCGCTTCTTAATATGAAAACAGCCAATTAGTTAATTTACGTTCGTATAAATTCAATTCATTTTCCTGTTTCAAAAATTTCTTATTTGTGTGTGTACTTCTTTATATACTGTAATAGTATGCCTGGTAAGAGAGCATAGACTATTTTGATCTGCTCTTACAACTTTATATTGTGTGACAGCAGCTTCCTGTCTGTATACCTAGAGAGGGAAAGTTGCTATCAATATGTGGAAGTTATTATAATTATCTCACTAATTAGTATATGAACATAAAACGGAAATTACTTTAAAATTACTTTAAAATTACTTTAAAACAAGAATATCTGGAATTAAGAAGAAATATTTCACCAAACATTCGACATTATTTAGTTAACTTACCCGCACTGAATTGGTGGAATCAAATATTCTTCCCTACACCTTTTAAGATTGGAGTATTTACACCTAGATTTGGTAGATACAGTTTTGCAAGAGTAGTGAAACAAATTCGACACTTATAACTGATACTGTTCAAACTAACCAGGTGTATTAACTGTAAATATCATAATGGGATCTTGAAATGAGGCCTGAACGCTTGTTCGTTTTAAATTACATATTAATAACGCATGTCTCATCGATTATGTTCTCCCCCTAAATTACTCTCTTCTTTGTATCTGTTGCGAGCCAGCTGATAACTGTTACCGAATTTCCTAGCTACTCTCTTTCCGATTCTACGGGCAGCCTAATACATCAGCTACCTCGGTTTCACCGAATGTGACCCCCTCACCCCTCGACGCCCTGTGGGCGTCCTTTCGTTTTTTTTTCCGCTTCATTTCCTCGGCGTGAAAGCGGACTCCGTGCCGGGTCTCATCGGGCAGCCCGAAAGTGAAACCGGCCAGCAGCAGTGACGTAGTGGCAGGCTGGCCCAGTTGGCAGTGCGCGGTCGTTCAACTCGCGCTTTCCAGGCCGAGGCCGTGCCGGCGGTGGCGCCCGTCGGCAGCGCTCGGGCGCGGTCGGCTCTGCTCGGCCGCCGCCGCTCCTCTCCGCCGCCGCTCGGCCTCTCTCGGGCGGCGCGCGAACTTCGTTCGCCCGTAGCTCGCCGTCTCGCTCCGTCTGTTCGCTAGCAGCAGTCGGCCTAGCAGCGCTTGTGTAATTTTAAAACGCGCCTCATTCTCTCCTCCCACCACGGCCCTCCCGCTCACGCAGATAGTATGCTTGTTGGCCGTCCGTCTGGGAGGTACAGCCGCGTGCGAAATTCGCTGAAACCTTGCTGTGAGCGGGTTACGTATTGCATTGCTTGAGAACGAAAGTGTTGGCTCTCACTAAGTTTGTAGCTAAGTTTGTAGCCAGCGAATAACACTCCTGTTACAAGCAATATCTTAGATGACTCACCACATTATTATCTGAAATATTTCATTATAATTCTAGTTACATTTGAATTATATTATTTGATAATTTGATTAGTTTGAAAGAATTTTTCTTTATATTTATTTTCAACTGAATGTTTCTTTTGTACAGCATTATGTTTTGAAAGTATGTCACAGTTTGCTTACATTGCTCCAAAATTTTGCATGCGGTAGTTTTACTTTTGAGCAGATATATTAACAGAGGTTATCTTCAATATTTAACACAACTTTCTAACGTCATAAATTTAATACAGTATTAAAGTTAGTCATTGAATCGCATCACTAAATGTTAGTCATAGAATGGCGTACTGAGGTGGATGTTTGGTTATGCTGTGGCCTGCCATTGAGGAGGACATGGGTTCCAATTTCTGCCAGATCATCCAGATTTCAATTTTCAATGGTTTCCCGAGATCGGTCATTCCAGGCGAATGTCGGTCTCGTTTCCTTAGATAGGCTATGGATGAATTCCTTCCCATAGCTTCAGTCCTTTCCCATCTCTAATTATCCAGACGTCGACAAGGCGTAAAACCCTAAGAAGATGAAAAAAGACAATTTCATGAAGCTTTGAATATTTTGGCGTCCGGAATCATGTTCGCAAAAAGTTACTGTTGATGTAGGTTCAGCTTCTGGGATTATCACGAAAGCTCAAAGATTTAATTGCACTTAGCAGGAATACAGTATTCTGAAAACTCAGTTAGCAATTATGTAAAAAGTTATTGCAGCTTGACGGCCATAATGAAGATATGAAAAAAGAACAAGTAAGGCTACATTTTTAAAGGGAGTAGTTAAGTGGTTTAAAGTTTTTTTATAATGTTTCGTAGTTTATGTGCACAGTGACATCCCATCCGGTTATAGAGACCACTAAATGTGCAAAGTGATTTAAATTTCAAACATAATTTTGACACTTGTTACTTGATCGGACATGCCCGTTAAGCCTAAGAGAAAAATAGAGACATAAACGTTGAGTGTGCGAAACGCCAAGCAGTGCTACTTTTACTAATGTAACTTCCCAAAATTAGTACTAAAATATTGACATACTGAACGTTAAAAAAATTAACAAATTTACAATCATAATTTGGATATACTCGCATGAGGAAGGAGTAAAAAAAAAGTTTATCTCCCTTCTTTGGTATGCGTAAACACACACATAGTTTCACTATACAATTTTTAGATCTTGAAATGTGACATTAGATGGGAAGTTTCATTCGAATTTTGAAAAAGTACTTGCAATACAATAATCATATATGCTATCACATGTGGTATGAATAAACAAATTGAGCAGAAAAGATTTTTGATGTGTGGAGTGTTCTGTCAAAAGTTTTTAATAGCTTGCT
This sequence comes from Vandiemenella viatica, assembly GCA_031002005.1. Taxonomy (NCBI): domain Eukaryota; kingdom Metazoa; phylum Arthropoda; class Insecta; order Orthoptera; family Morabidae; genus Vandiemenella; species Vandiemenella viatica. Next base: position 278,190,317 of record CM061920.1, read on the forward strand.
TGCATTGTCGTAGTTAAGTCATACTAGTCCAGCTCGTTATGTGTGCCTGCGGTGGCTGGCGTGTTGCATTTCTCCCGGCCAGTGCTGTGAGTCCCAGTTGCGAAGCTCGGTTGTTCACCCCAGATCGTGTCGCAAGGCCCTGGCCCTGCGCTCCCTCGCCTCTTTTGCAGAACTGACCGACATGGAAACACAGCACCCTCAATACCTACCGGACACCATGTGGCCCTGCCACCATTACACAGTGGAAAACATACCACAACTTATACCGCTAATATAGTTAACTCGGTAAACGCTTAGGCCAAGACCTGGACAACATGTGATTACATATCTCTGAAGTTGAATAGTTTTTCCCTAGCATTGGAGCGAGCTTGGTGGGTGAGTGGTAACGCTCTGGCCTTGCATTCAGGATGACTCGTGTTCGAATCGCCGTCCCGGCAATCGATTTGGGTTTTCAGTGGTTTCCTCAAATCACTCCAGGCGAATGCCGGCATGCTTCCTTCGAAAGGCCGTCTCCGAATTGCTTCCCATCTTTGTCCCCAGTCCTTTCCCACCTCTAATGACCTCGACGTCGTCGAGGCGTAAAGCTATCAGCAAAAAAGTTAGTGTTGAAAATTTGGATCGGCTAGCAAAACTGCTGCTGTTCAGAGCTAGGAACTAATCACACACCCTCTGTTCAACTGCTGAAGTTTTGAAAGATAACACAGAGATCTACATCCGTAAGTTTCATCGAAGAGTCTCGGAAGGGTTATTAAGTATGTTGCTGTTTTATTTGTTGATTTCAAATATGACTCTTCTCATAGCTTTTTACATTACGGCCTACAGGACTTACTCAAATAAACTCTTTAGAGAGGTACAAAATTTCCTTTAAGTTCTGCATTCAATATTCTCACGCAAGATACAGAACCTTCTTGACAAAAATCTGTTAAGCTTAAGTCGATACTCCAATGGTTTTGCTTTTACTGAGGTCTCTAAAAGAAAATTTTCATGTAGTTTCAAATCTTAAGAGGACAAAGTAATAATTCGTTGGCATAAACAAGGAAATATGGTATAGAATTATTTACAGTAACTAAAATAGCATACGATTATCTGATATGACTAACAAATGTAAACATCAACTCTGACATCTATATTCGTGTATGTAAATTCCGTAAAAATGTAGCAGTTGACACTGAAATTATGTACGTATGATGTGTTAACTAGTCATCGTGTAATCGTTAGTTACTGGTCCACATCCACAATAATGTTCTCATATGCAACGAAAGATAATGCCATAATAGCAAATATTCGAGTGTAAGGTGAGTGAAGCAATATTTTTTTCGAGTTCGAATAATGGTTAGTCATTTGGCACAGCGCGCTTTGAAATAATTTGTAGATTTCTAAAAAAAAAAATCCGCTTCTTTAGCAGAAAAGAAATATTACTTATATGAACTTTAATTAGAGGTACCACCAGTACTTAGCAACGTCGTTAAAACGTGTGATAATATTAAACGTTGGCAGTGACTGTTGGCTTTCTCCTATTTTGTGTCATATCATATGCGTGAAACCGATGAACTCTACATTTCAGTAAATTTCTATTTCTTCTTTCTCCCACCCCAATGGTTCTGGATATTTGATGGATGCATAACCTAGAGCAACACGGCAAAACCTGTGACCTTAATTAGTATTTTTTTTTTTATCTGTTTAACGTCTCTCTAACATCGAGGTCTTTAGAGACGGGAAAGGATGGGGGCAAGGAATGGGAAGGAATTCGGCCATGGCCTTTTGAAGGAAGCATCCCGGCATTTGCCTGGAGTGATTTGGGAAACCATGGAAAACCCAAATCTGGATGCCCAGACGGGGATTCGAACCGCCGTCCTCCCGAATGCGAGGCCAGAACGCTAGCCGTTACACCACCACGCTCGGTAGCATTTTTAGTATTTTTAGTTTAATTTAATTGAGATGGAGCGCATGCTCCGGTGGCAGTTTCCCTACACACTCATTTTTCTACCCTTCCTGTACCCACCTACTTTTGCCCACTAAAATTTCAAAATTATTATTATTTTTTTTAAAAAAAGAAGGTTATACTTATTGTTGTCGACCGACTGAGTTGGAATCCCAGTCAATCTTAAATAATTATAAAAGACATGGTATTTTTCAAATCATCGCCCCGACTGTCGTATGTAGTTGATGCTAAATACTGGCAGTAGTAAAACAGGTTGGACGGAACCAAAATATCAGGATAGGTAGCAGCTTGGACTTGAGTTTAAAGTAAATACTATGCAGTTTGTTATAAGTAATTAGATCATTCTCTTATTTAAAGCTTCAAGATTAAAATACGTGATGAAACAACAATAACGACAAAAATCATCACAACGTAACATTACGTAGCATTAAGCAGCAAGAACCTTACAGAAGTTAACTGATTTAACAAGCACCATTATTTTCTATTACAATCTAACAATATCCATCAATTAGTTATGGCTTTTGCACACAGACGGACATTTATTTCTCAGTTTGTAGGTTTTGAAGTGCGGTAGACTCTAGTAGTATCAAAGACTCTAGTAGTATCAATCACTCTATTAAATGACTCAAGTTGAACCATTGCTATTTTTCCCACAGAAATTTGAGAAATAAGGTCGGTAAACTTGTTTTACAACCATCGCTAGCAAGCTGCAATATTTGTGTAGTACAGGGCCGGGCATTCCGTTGCCGTTGCGACATGTACCTGAATGGAAAGTGGCCAAACACAGACTGGAAAGTGCTTCATGATCCAAACTAAGTGTACGGGTTGTTGTAAGTAGCTTCAGACATTGTATACACAAATAGTCTGTGTGTCAGAAATCGCGTGTCTCATACTGGAAAGTCTATCATCATGGAATATCAGAATACTGATAGTGGTCACACGTGAAAGCCAAATGTTGAAAATTATTACCAGTGTAAAATTATACGAAATTACTGTGGGCCATTTCTTCAGTAATTGCTTGTTAAAATAATAAATTATTATTTAATTAAAGACGCCATGCAATTATTGTAAGTTTTGCTTATTTCAGACGCGTTTAACCTCTCTTCTGTGTATCGTCAACGACCCAATACTTTCTGTCATACGTTTTCTGTTTGTAAACTACTGCAGAGGCCACGTTCTTTGAATGTTCTTACAATTACATTTATATAAAGATATACATGATGATGTGATTCACTAACACATAAGGAATTAACTGCTTCCAGTTGATCTAATTATGTACGTCGGAAGTGTTATTCTGGTTGAAGGAATGGGTGATCAGCTATCACAGCTCACGACAAAACTGTAACTGAATGTCTACTATTAAAACTACACGTAAATGTAATCGTAATAACATTAAAGTTAACAAGTCTGTACAAAATTTATAAAATTCAAACATACTACAGAAAATACAGGATCCCTGTAGATTGCGAGAGGTGAAAGGTGTCACAAATAAACAAAATCCTAAAAACGCAGTTAGACTGTCGTTTCTTTTATTAAATATTGTGAAATAATTTATGGATATGATGTAAAAAATCAATTTACCAAATACAATAAGTTCTTATAAACTAAATTTTGCGAGATTCGAAGACAAAATAATTGGTAAGCAGAGAGCTGCGATGTGTGTTTCAGTGTCTCCTACTATTTCATATTTAATTTCTTAAGTATCTTGTATTTTTTAATTATTATTGGTTCAATCCCAGTATGGAGCGTTTATAACTGGTTCTTTGATGTTCACCTTCGTTTCCAAAACCTTTTAAGCCCAGCTAATAATTTTTCTTTTCCGAGGTTTAGTAATTTTTGGTGGAGGGGACCAGGAGTTAACCATATTATAAAATTTGGAGCGATTTGCAACCTCAGTAGCGGAAATTGCAGCGGAGTACGAATCTGTTTATACCTCATTGAGCAACATGCTTCCTTTCTTATAGCTTTTGACAAGTGAGAAGTTCTCCTTCGTATTTTTTATATACAGCAAACTAATTTTATATTTAATTTGTATTCTATTCTTTAGATGTATTCTGAATGATTACTTTCCACGTGTCAGCCTTATACAAATTTCCAATTCTTTTTCATTTTTTTATTATCCGTGACGGAGAGCTAAATCAGTTGAAATATTATTCCTGTTTTATTTTTCGTATGGCTAAGCAACTAATGTAATACATATAAATACATACAACGACAAGAACGGTGGTAGCATTCACAAACTGAAGTCCAGTTGTTGCAGCCATTCAATAAAGGAAGTTGTAGCAGTGAAAACATTTTGAATTGGTGCATCGTACTTCGTTAGAGGGCATTCCTTGATGATACGCTCCATACTCTGGGAAGGAGCTCCACAGTCACAGACAGAAGAATCCTGAACTTCCCACTTATAGAGCATAGCATTGCAGCATGTAGCATGTAGCGTGTTTAGCTGGTTTTGTTTGACCCACTGGTCTCTCTTCAGATGGAATATAGTATAATACAATGTTTATACAAAAACAATAGTGACCAACCACTGAATTCAAGATATTTCACCCAAAAAGTGTGGAAATATGTCAAATTTATTCCTGAAAGCAATCATGAGTATTACACTTTTGAATGAGTGATTCGTAACACAACTGCAAGCGTTACTTGTATCCGTATCTTTCGTCTGTTACTCTATCCAACGTAAGTCTGATACCGAGCGTCGTGGTGTAACGGATAGCGTTCTGGCCTCGCATTCGGGAGGACAGCGGTTCGAATCCCCGTCCAGGCATCCAGATTTGGGTTTTCCATGGTTTCCCCAAATCACTCCAGGTGAATGCCGGGATGCGTCCTTCAAAAGGCCATGGCCGAATTCCTTCCCATTCCTTGCCTCCCCCCATCCTTTCCCGTCTCTAAAGACCTAGTTGTTATAGGAGACGTTAAGCAGTTAAAAAAAAAAAAGTAAATCTGATGAACGGTTTAGAAAGATTCTATTCTTTGAGATTTGTAACAGAATTTCATATACGTCACTAAGCGCTCTCCGTAATGTGGTTGCTGGCACTACTATCAACTTTTAGCGTCCGTGTAACATATGCAAATTTTGTGCGGACTCCACAGTTTTCATTACTGACAAATACATCACCATGTCCAATTACTTTTTATAGTGTTCTAGATTTCAGACCGCTTCTGAGGTGAGCTAATTAGCGTCACAGTGGATTAAGAGATTTTCATCATCGTACATCACCACCAGGGTTCAACTTACAGCGGTCAGTTTGGTGTAAATTAAATCGTATTAGATGTGGTAAGGGTAGAACTGCTTCAACTCTCCACACCTAGGGCTGGGAAGATTCTCCGTACTGCGACTGCGGTGTGGTTTCACAAACTGTCTCGCACAAATTGTGCAGGATTTCTCACTGCGTGCCTTTCTTGGAAGTCTCAAAAATTTAAATTTGGCTACGCTGGAGGCGGTGGCCTAGTTGGAACACCTATATGTCATGTTATAATAGTTGTAGATGGCGATGGTGACGTAGTGGACTCATCGCCCGCCAGCTGCGGGTGTTGTACGCTCAATTATGTATATATTTGTATATATATTTTAAAAGAAAATTGTTACATAATTACAGTATATATGTTGGCGAGTTTTGAAATTGTCATACAGCATCACACGCTTAATAAAATATCATGCTGCACTAGCCAACGAGATTAAATTGGTGGTGCTGCATAATTTCAGATCACTACATTCCACTCACTAATCCCAGACACTACACATGTACTGAAACACTTTAAGTATGAGCAAAGGAACTGGCCACCTTATCATTTAATGTGTCTCATACAGTATTCAAAGATCGCCCACAGTACAAAATGGCTCCTGCTATACTACCTCCTCGCATCTTGGATCGTTACCACAGTTCAGCTCGTTTGCATATCTCTTGGCAAGGCACATTTGTATTTGTTTGCTTAGACGTTACTGTGTTTTATGTCTAAAGCGAAGCGAGGTGAGTGGGATTAGTCGCTGTAATGAGGTGTAGATCCCGTTGCAGGCTATAAAAGTGAGTCGGTGAACATTCCCTTGGTTTATCGCTGAATTAGTGTGACAGCTTGGCGCCACGTGCTCTTAGAAACCTATCAGGTGTCTGCAGTGTTAGTGGATCGTCTGCAGGAAAGCGAGTGTCTGTTTTCACTTTCAAGCGCAGCCGCGCGGCCCAGCAAGTGGGTTACTCACGCTTTCCGTTCGTTCCGCTCCTCTGCCTGCCTCGGTCCCGTTCAGAGAGAGTGAATGCCACGAGTCCAACTGCGATCATATCGACCACCTAGTCTATGAGTAGCAACATAAAGTTGATGGTGAAAACGCTCGCACTTAATTGGGCATACACCCGCCAAATTGGCCAACCGTGTTAATGGTCAGCTATTCTGGATCAAATCCCACCAATCATACAGATTACGGCCTTTTAGAAGGTTTTCCGCAATCATCCGGATGAATCCTGTGACTGTCCCAAATTTTTGTCCAAAACTCGTACTTTCACGAATAAATTTATACAGAATGAACATCGTATGTTTCAAAGAAAAATGTTAAAAACGCACGCTTCCATCTCTTAGTCTGTTGGGATGGTTTACAAAGACTCATCTAAAAACTGATAGATTGAGCAGTAAAGCGATTACTAATGGAAAGCAATAGCCTTACCTAGAAACCTTATATCAATAGCTAGATGTCTATGAACATAGAGAACATCAAATTGGATCAGGATATGATTCAAATTCAAGTTCCAGATTCTGTTTCTCAGCACAAATTTTCAATAAATGCAGGAAAAATTAAAATAAACGACTTTATTATATTAATCTGATCCCTGCCAATTTATGGTATCAGCAGCGTCTCTATGAAAACGGCTATTTTGGTCACCGTGTCTGTAACGTTCTGACGTCACTCGCACGGCCTTAGTTATCTGACTAATTACGACCAGAGATGTTACTGCAAAATCGTGGTTATAGGTGTTTTTTAATTACAGCTCTGTTTATTTAAGTAATCACGAAGTAATGAATTGCCAGAACATTGAAAAAGTCTGTATTTAGTTTAAATTAACATATTAGCTCCTATTGAGGCGATGTAGATGTTTTCTTATACACGCTGTCCAGAGATATTACTGTTACAGTAAACGAAGAAATGGGTACCGTGTTACGTTTTTAAGGTTATGAGTGTTATTCAGTAACAATTGTCGTTAGTCAAGTAACTGCGAGGATATTAACTGCCTGAACACTGCGTTTGACTAGTTATTTTTGGTGGGCTTACAAATTGTTTATATTCAGTATAGATATTTCCGCCGTATTCCATGTCACTGATACAGTTAATTCGAAGAATTTCAGAACTCTCTGTGTGCAACTACTTATTTTGACAGGCTTAGAATATAGTCTAAGAATAAATTAAGTATTAAAGCACGACCTGTTTTTTAACTTATTCGCTTACTACGTATGTGAGTGTGTGTTAGTTTCTTTCTTTAATACTTAGTTTACATTAATTTTTAATTCAAAGTGTATATTATGTTATGTCGTTTTGAACGTATTATATACATTCACTTCAAACATGTATCAATTAACATACATTGAATTGAACTGGTTATTAAATACGGGTTTGTTGTTGGAAAACTCCTGTCAGCTGAAATAAAATTATTTTTTAGATGGGAAAACCCATAGGAACTGAATTATTTAAACTTCCCTTATTATTATTTTCACGATTTAAAAAGTAAATAAATAAAACAAAAAAGAAAAACAAACAAAAGAAAACATTACGTCGATATTCGATATTTTCGAAAAAATTCTGTTCACTACTTATCTGCTGGTAAACTTCATCATTCAGCCACATCCCTCTAGATTGCCATCATCGTTTTTAGCCAGTTGTTTTCGTCGTAAAACGCATATGCTTGAAACACCTCAAACTTTTTGCTTCAACAGTATTAATTATTCTGGTTTTTTATATTCATTCTTTCACGTATTACCTCATTTTTTACTTTGTCCAACGACATCAAACAGTAGCTCCTGATAAACTACATATAAACTTATATATCTATTCAGTTATTTCCGCAAAACCAGCTGCATATGTCGTAATACAGTTAACGATGGTTTGGCGCACACTGATTTACGTTTCATCTCTAATTTGTGGGTTACACAGTACAGCACTCAGCTATCTTGCTGCTTGCTTTCCTTGACCAATACGGCTTTTAAATTCAATACTACTGGAATATTCCTTGGTAATAGTTACTCCTAAGTATTTATATGTATTCATTTAACCTATTCCAAATCTAGATTCAATTTTTATCTCCTTTTTAATAGGCAATTTTCACTTCTAATTAGCCTCATTTAATCTATTAACCATAAATTATATCATACTCAGCAGATAAAACATGATCATTAGAAAAATTCAAAATAAAGGCCATTTTCCTTATACCAGTTCCGAATACTAATTTTAATAGCAGTTGTTCGTTCATAAAATATTTAAAAGTTATATTCTTCAAAATCTTCTTTGGTTTGATATGACCATCAAATACTGTATTTTGGAAAAAATGTATTAGAAAAGTGTAATGTAGAAAATATTAGTTAGTCAAAGAACTGATACGTTTGGATGATGAGTGGTGGATTAAAATTATTTTCAGAATCAAATCGCTTTAATGTAACGACATATTTCAGTACAAATAATTACGAACTGGTAGTGATGCAAGGGTTTTAAATGGTGACAGGTTGGTCGCCCTAGAGATGAAACATGTTGTGTAACGTAATAAGAGTGACTGCGTTTCTTTCCTGGTCCTGGTCCTGGTCCTGATCATCGAGTCAGTCCTTCGCCCTTCACGGAGACGGAGGCAAGGTCATTAACCATCTTTCACCAGCGGTGAGGGTGAAAGTTTGGCCCCCGAGATGTGAGAGCAGATGACGCCGAGCAACTTTCTCCAGACTTCGTGGCGACTGCAGCCACCGGGTCTTCATCTCACCTTAGATTTAACGGTCGAGGATTCTGTCAGTTGTATATTTTCCTGAATGGACGATTAAATAACCGAGGTTCAGTTACCCTCATCTGTCGTCAAATAACTATCACGGAGGCTCCTCCATTGCAGCAGTATGATGCACTATCTCCATATTCTAGTGCTGTTGTCGTTGAAAGCAATACATTACACTTTCCCCCCAATTCCATCTTAGAGGTCTCTGTAGCGTTAAAAAAAGTTTTCTTATAATACTGCATCAATCCGGCTTGATTTAGGCACTAAATTCTTACAATAACCGCAACTGTTGTCTCACGGTTGGCTTTTGACTCGAGACTGGTTCGAGTACCGGTAGTGTTAAAAAAAAAAGTATTGAAAAAAAGAGATTGAGCTTCACAACTCGCAGTCACTAGGTCTGAGTAAGATGCCTGTGCTGAATCCAAAACGAAGTGGCCCGCCAACGCATTTGAATTTTTCCGCCAACAGCAGGCGTTTTGGAATATGCTAGCTCAAAAATCTCTGCCAAGTTCTCAATGATGTTTTATACTCTCTGATTATAATTAAGAAAACCTCTACAAAGGTCTCATTGATGGCTTTTACTTTTTGATTGTATTTAAACTGTGTTAACTTATATTTTTGTTATATTTAAATATCGGTTGAACTATAGACACGTATTATGTGTCCCGCCCGCTAACTTACAATCGAAATCGTGAACCGCAGGCTAACTTAGAATCGAAATTATGGCCCATTTCCAAAATTGGTTGGGCAGCCTTGGGTTACGGTATTCGTAGTGATCTGTCCGTCGAATTTGAATGTTAACCTAGCTGAAACCTTCCTGGCATTCAATAATGCTGTCACGTTGTCTCGTTCCTTCTGTTTACACGCATGAGACGGAAAAGATCAGATCTAACATTCACTCGTACTAGTCATCAGAAAAACTAAGCAATACTACACGGCAGTGTTGAAACAACGGGATCATCGACGCTAGGAGGTAACGTTGGGCACATCATCCTGTTTGCGTTTGAGTTATTCGTCCATTTTCGCTCATGCGTTTTCTAGGACGACTTCACTGTCCACCTCAAAAACTTCATTGCAGCGACAAAATAAGACGAAACAAATTCGCCAAACATTTGAACTGTTCAGAGAGAGAGGATGGCAGTCAGTTCTCCTCCTCCTTAGTTTATTAGGTCCCTAATGACTCGGGTAGTAGAAAAAAAGTCACTTTCATGTGGTATGTGAGCCGTAGCCAACTGATCATGGTTCATACCTGTTCCAGCAAAACAGTGGTTTTGTATGATTTTAAATGATAATACTATGATTGTACAATGTTTTTACCTCTAGAATAAACATTTTACAGACAGAATAATGCATTAAAAAAACCTGAAACAAAAGTCTACAATTAGTATGTTAGTTTACGATACCCATTTCATTCATTTAGAATAATCTAATCTTCATCGACTTGTGTATACCATTCGATCCTTCTAACCGAAGAAAAATTAACAGTTGCTTTTGTGTACTGGAATCATGTACACCTATTTCTGTGCGCATGATTACCTGGAAAATTACGGTGTAACAGCCATCTGTCGGTTGTAAATGTAGGTTATCTACGAGGAGACTCCACCTTGCTTTTGAAACATATTACCGTTACTTCCTACTCCAGTTTTAAGAAGTGCCGTTAAACGCCCTGATAACGTTTATGAACCATAATTGGAGGTGATAACGATGCATTATCCTTTCTCATGAACTCGCGCTACATTGTTAACGATTTTAAGTATTTTTCATTCGTATAGATCATTTACATTTTACAGTTTTACTAATAAAAATTATATACGTACATCTCATTGGTCAAGTAAGTGCAGCAAAAATTTTAAGTGAAACAAAGTAATCGTGCCGTTAAACGTCATGACCTGCAGATAATAATTGCCAAATCGGTAACCCACATACTACAGTATGTACTAACATGTAAGCACACTTATGGACTAGGCATTTATGACCCTCTGTTTTATTCTACAATCATACAAGTAAGCACAGGATTTTTTTGCTTATGGCTTTATGCCTCGTCGACGTCGAGGTAATTAGAGGCGGGAAAGGATGGGGGCAAGGCACTGGAAGGAATTCGGCCATGGAAGGATCTAAGCATTCGCCTGGAGTGATTTGTGGAAACCATGGAAAACCCAAACCTGGATACCGGACGGCGATTCGGACCCGCGTCCTCCCGAATGTAAGTAGAGGAATTCCTTTCACGACAGCGATATTGCAATGAATTGAATTAAAGAAAGAAAATGAAGGATGAGGAAGTGGTTGTCTGAATGACTATAATTATCTTGATACTTTACGAACTCTAGAACAAATGAAGGTCTCCGAACTTACTCTGAATTAAATGGTACCTTAGCATCATGCAGAGAGGAGCGAATAGATCATATAAATATGTAAGACAGCAGAATCAATAGTAAATTAAGTGCGAATCGCCCGGGTGGCTAAGTGAGTTAAGGCACTGTACACTGGGTCTGGCAGGATCTACCGCACCAGGTTTGAGTCCTGCTCCCTGCCTACCGGTCATCCTGATTCCGGTTTCTAGGCAATTTCCCGCAGCCATTTAGCGAAAGCTGGGACGGCCCTCAGTCTCTACCTAATAAACTATACATTTCGCAAACAAAAATACACTTGTATAGAACACAAATAGAAACACGTTTCGCTGAGACATGTAGAGATAGATTTTCCTGCTTTAGGTTAAGTACGCCGAGTCTAACAAACCCGGTTTTAATTCGGGCAGGACACAAGTCCTTCCCCCCTGTCTCATGATTCACATTGGCCACCTGTGTACAATAGGGGGACGGTGGATCGTGCTCCATAGATGACCGTATCGAAAGAAAAGACAAGCGTGTAAGGCCCAACAAAGAACTAGGGAAGTGCGCATTACTTACGATTACCTTACTTTGAATCCAGTACGAAGCTAAGGATTATTTAAAGCTGAATGTTCAGAAAGGACCACTGATTGAATTCTGCTTGGTATGAAATAACTACTAAGATTATTTTCCGTGTGAGGTAATTTCACCCTCATTCTTCTGACGAGGTAATGAAGGAAAATGGGGAACTCTACCTCTACCAGTCAACACCACGAGCTTGCAGATGGATTGCATTTAACTTTACAACTTGTAATAAAAGTGCCACTATTCTTATTGCAGATGATTATTGATGGCGTTAGGGATGTTCTAACAGGATTAAACTTTACAGATGCTGTTTGTATAACTTTACTAAACAAGAAACATCTTCGTTCAGCGAGACAAAAGAAGTAAAACGCTTGTTTGTTGACTGAAACTAAGGGGAGGAAATCACCTTATTTTTTTCCCCAGAAGCTTTTCGACTTGTACACATCGAAGTCATTAGATTAAAGCAATGACCTTTTGAAGGAGCCGTCCTTTCAATTGCCTGTAGAGATTTAGGCAATTCTGGTTGGCATACGAGGTTCGGACCAGTTTCATCCCAAATGCTAGTTCCAGGGATTAACCTCTCATTCAATAGTCTCGGCAGAGGAATTCGATCACCTCTCTCTCTCTGCTGTTATCTAAGGAGTCTACAGCTGGTAGTGACACAATTGTGCTGCTCTTGCGCACATATGTTACCTTCAGGTGTGAGCAGAAGCGCTTCTGAGGTAGGTTGTTATTTCGGCCAGACCTTGTGCCGATTGAAGCGGGTCGCGGGTTGACTGCCCTTCCAAGGACGGGCGCTCCACTTAGACTGCAGCCTGCCTGCCACGGCGTACCAACACTTGCTATTGCGTCATCCCACAGCGACGCTTGTCAGATATCTCTATCAGAATTGACTTTCCAAAACTTTGGTGTTAGCGATTGCCAAGTGTTTGCCTAATCCAACTCCCTGTTGCGATGGTCTCCCTGTGTGGTCAGGTGAATGTTAGGAGGATTCCTGTGTCGTTGGCTCATCTGGTGGAACATCACCGTTATTGTTTTAAACCTGCGAATTCCATAAGAGAAGATCATTTTCATTGATTTTTTTGATAAATCCATGGCTGATATTGTGGACGATCTATCTATTCTGACTGAAGGAACGCAGTGTTATGCTGTTATTAAAACATATATTTTTGAGCCGATATAAGGCAAACTTCCTATCATAGAGTTGGATAATTTTGTTTTTGTGTTTTGTTTGTTTTTTGTTTTTTTTTTTTGTTTTGTTTTTTGTTTTAAATAGCACAAAAGCTGTCTTGGAGAGATAGGTTATTACGACAAAAAAGTCAAGAAAGGTATGGGAAACTGGTCATGATCTCTATGGAGAGACATTCAAGGATTCGCCTGGAGTGGCGACGGGAAGCTATTACAAATCAGTCTTGATGGAGAGTCCAGGTTTCGAACACGTATCCTGGCGAATATCAAACCGTAGTGTTACCTCTCACCCGTACAGCTTGGCCTGATCTGAGGTAGTCAGAAAGTGAGGGAATTTTAATGGTCATACTTTCCTAAGTCGAGAAACGGAGTGTTGGTACCCTACTTTTAATAGGTCCTTATGGCTAGTCATCAGTGATGTCACTGGACTGGCAAGAGGGATGTTGGAAAGACATCAGCCATGAACTATGTTGAAGAATCAATCCCGGAATTAGCGTGATGTGATCTTAGGCTAAAAGATGCTATGGGCCACAACCCTCCAGTACACCAGACACGTAATTAGTAGGCGTCGAGTGTCTGTTAGAACTGTGTACACATTGTTGGAATGCCGTGCTTTGGGTTCTGTTTGGCTGACAATGCGGTCAACGTAGGTACATAGTTATCCGCTCTTTAGCCCTTAATAAATGAATATTATGAATAGCAGTGGTTCGCGACTCCTAAATGGGTACAGTTATAACATTGAAAGTGTGAAATCACTAAGTACTTGCTTAACAGAATTGCACTGTTACAGCTCTCGGATGTGTGACAGTTGATACGCTACAGTTAAGTGGGAAAATATCTTTGGGATTGAAATCATATACCGATCTAAGTTATATATCCCTAAAGAGGCAATCCACTATTAATTTACTGTTGTTAAGAACAATACTGTAAAATCCACATCTGTCTACATGAGCCGTACGTCCTCGAGTATATTTAATTTTCCGCAACAACGATTTGTGTCTTATTTATTTCATTCTAAATATGATTTCATTCGTGTGTTGTGTTAGATGTAGGGTAAAAATAGACCTATGCATTGGAGTCATACTCCTCATGAAGTTTGAGCTCTCTTAATATTTGCTATTCCAGAGCTGGGGTGGAACAAACACAACCAGTTCATATACCGCAGGCGCTTGTGTGAAATGCAATTTTCGCTACAGTTTTAGGTGGTTTTACGTAAACATAAATGTGTATTACGCTGTGTTCCTCAGTCTGTAATTCTAATACATACATCTATAAATATACAATGCAACTAAATAAAATCTTACATTGATCACGGACGGTAAAACTCTTCAAAGAGCCCAAAACACATTAAAAAAAATATCGGTGACATATGCCGCTGCTAGTTTCTCGTAACAGATGAACGATTTTTATTCTGTATTAGCTGTTACCCATAACTTCATTTTCTCGGTTTTTGAAGTGAAAACTTCAGTAGGCGCGATGTTTGTATGGGAGTACAGTTTTATCCGATTTTGATGGAACTTTGCATACGTATACTTTAAACAAATAGAAAAATACTGTTAACGTTTGATTTACAAAAACTTAAACCCTCTCCACTTTTTCATTTCTGTCAACGTTGTTTATACAAACTCACAGTTTTTATCCGATTTTGATAATACTTCTGAACTGTATACATAAAAAAAAGATGGTTTGGTAGCTCAGTGGTTAAGGCGCTTACTTCTGAAAGTTTCTCTCTCTGGTCGCCAGTTCAAATCCCGTGGTGAGCAGGAATTTTTAGAAGTTGTATTTGATTATACGAGCTACTCCGGGACATTTCGTGGCTTTGATTCCACGTTACAACGTAGGTCCCTGAGGAAATGAATTGGCCTTCCTGCCTCTGACACAGTAGCTTGACGCATTACCTTCGGAAAGATTCAACCAACCATCGGGTGTGGACTAAATTAGATTTTTAGTTTTTGACGTGAAAACTTCTTTTGGCGTGATGGGCGATTTTTGGATGAGTGAAATCTTATGAGTTTGCGTTACCGACATGCTAATGTTAATAGTTTACTTATGCGCTCACAGGTGGAGGTGTCTGACCGTGGAACGTAAGGTCCGCGGTCCGAATCCTTGTCTCGGCGAGGAATTTCATAGACCCTTATCCCGACGTTCATCCCTAGCACAGCTTGCTGTGTAATGTAAAGTACGCCAGAACGCTTCCATTGTTCGGATTCCCCGTTAAACTGTAGGTGCTTTGTACCTGGTAGCACTACCGGGTTAGGTTAAGGTGGCTAAGACAGAGGTGGATTGCGCAGCCATTATTATTGTTGTTTAGTATATCTGCAGTTACGTATGACGTCTTGCGCGTATAATATTAATCGTTTTGAGTTTTCACGTCTGTCGGCAGTTTCCAATAATTTCCAATTTTTTATTTTTATTATTTTACAAATGGTTATGAGATGAAGTCAGTTACTGGCACGGACTTTGAACCACCACTTTTGCAGTAAACGCATGGTCGAGAATGTCGCGAGAAAAGTGAAAATCCAACGAGGTCACTACTCCAGAAATGTGTTAAACGACTGACGATGATTATTTTCAGTCATAATAAAAAAAATACACCATATAGCACCATATATAAACGTTGGTAGAAAGCGATGGTATGTCATCCATACTCCAATTACAGAATTTACTTATGCTTCAGCATAAGTGTTCTAAAAAATAATTTTCTGTAGTCTTACTGACCTAGTGGCATAGTTTCATACCGACTGCTCAGGCCTTTTCTATCGTAGCGATCTGATATGATGGAGTAATCCTACCAGATTATGGGGACTTGCAATTTAAAGTGAAATCCGAACCACGGGGGGTAATAGGTATATATTAGATTCAGTTTCGAATAATTGCTTTCGAATTACAAATAATATGTCATTCCTACGTATCAAAGCAAACACTTCGACTACAAAAAAGTAACTTGCCTTAATTGAATACTAATTTGTGGATCTTTTTTCTTAATTTCTGATCTCTACGACATCAGACCAAAGTGAGTATACTTTGTTATAATCCTGGGATAACAAGCTGTAGACTTAAGAAAACCTCATCAAAATCCAACTGTAGTGATTGAGTGAATAGCTTTAAAAAAAAATGGTCACTTTTAACTTAAATTTCACAGTTTTTTGATGTCGCACAAAACGAAATAGTCTTTATTTCACTTCAGGAATTATTCGAAACTCCATCGAAATCAGCTCAACAGTATTTGAGAGATGTTGATTAATATAGACAGTCAGACAAATTTTTTTAAAAAAAGATTCCCTCTCTGTAGTTTACTTATAGTACCACAAAGTCTTTTCTTTTCAAAACATCTTAAATGTATAAACTTTTTTCCGGTTACACTTTTGTTATATCCATAGATTGCGTTTCGATTTATGGTCGACAACAGGGTAAAACCAATGAAAACGCGATAAAATGTCAGAAAAATACTCAAGGAAAAAATCAGAGAAATTGTATAAAAGCACTAGGAGTTTGATAAGTAACTATAACACTTGAAACATCGTAAAATAGAATATTGCTTCATCGGATGAGACTTATATTAAGAACAAGAGCAGCTGATAGCGAAAAAAAAAACTCATTTTCGTGGTGTAATGGGTCGAATTCCAGCCTTGTTCGGAAAGGAGAAAGAGGTTATTATCTATTTCTATTTAGATAAACGCTAGACATCAGTTACTTAAAAATAAATAGTTTACGAACAAAATAAGGTCGATGAATAGGTTTATTACAGAAGCAACTCACATCAGAAAGACTTCCACTTTAATCAGCTACGTCTCTAGGTAACAGTGTAAACCTATGAAAGTTGGAAAATTCGGAGAAAGGAACTAGTGGAGATGCTGCTATAAAGTGAACTGAGTAGTGCCTCGTGCCACCTCTAACTCATGATCTGCTCTCCCTCTGACCTATCGATCACGACCTGATCTTCACTTTCTACTCACACAAAGGAAGTAGGAATCAGTGGTAAATACTGTGTACGGGATGATAGCTTCTCGGAACACAGGTATTGTCTGAGTCTCCACTTTCATAATTCCCATCGGCGCTGTACCAAACTACTCCCCTTTCTGTTCATTTCAAAGAAGGCATTGACTTGTGTACTGACTCCAAAGATATAGGAGAATACTCATAATTTCACTGAGACTTTCAAAGAAGCTAGAGAAAGCCAGTTATGAAGCAGGTCTGCTGCGTGAAGTTCAATCTATGAAGTCTGTTATTTAAATTTATACGTTTTTGGTAGTAACAGGCACTTACAGTATCTTGATGAGTGTCAGAAAACTAGAAATTTGCACACAAAAACAAATTTTCTCATCGTTGCATATTATCTTGTTTTAAGAGTATAACGACAGGTCTGTTTCCCAGAGTCGAGTGACTCCAAATTATTGCATTATGGCCAAACCTGGTACGTAAGTGGTTAACATTTAGCCTGACATTACTGTCAACATGGATTTGATCCCCGGTTCGCTACCCCGGTCCTCTCTTCCAAATTTAGTTTTTTTATGATCTCCTCAAATTACTCACGGCTAGTGGTTCCTTCAAAAAGCTATGGCCGAATTAGTTCCAATATTTTCTTATGCAGACTGAATACATTTAAAAAAATCAGGAATGGTACATCAAATATTTGAATTGAAGGCTTCTAACGTGATCGTTTTTGACAGGTAGACATTAAACAATATTATATGCTGGTATGACTGCCTCGATTCACATCTCAACTCCGAAATTCATACTTAAATAATGGACAATTGTTGCTAAGACCTTCCAATATGTTCCAGCAGCTAGGGATACTAGGGAATAAAATAAATTTGGTAAATAACAACATGTTACGTAATTCTCTGCATTGTTCCAACTGTCACAATATCATATTTATTAGGGGAAAACCAGAAGTTGGCACAATGGGTGACAAACCTAAATGAGTTTAAAAAATTCTTTTCGCTACCGCATCAAAGCAGTAGCATAGACTCTTGCATCCAACGATATTCTTTGTATTTTCATTTTCCAAAGTGAATTTACATTGATCGCGGATCGATTTAGGGCCTCTATACAGTTAAATGATGCACGTTCTAGAGTTATTCGCAGTAATACTCGAGAACAGTTGCTGATTTTTGTTTTCATGACGAGAAAATTAATATACTGTCCAGTAACTAAAGGGTGTAGATAATACGATGCGATTGTTGGGCTCAAACTCCGCGCATGATAGTCTTCAGTTAAAGTCACACCCTCGAAGTAAAACGGATATATTCTCTCTACAGTAACTATTTTACTTAATGATATGGTCGAAGTTTCTATCCGTCTGAATTTTATAGTAACCTCTGCAAGCAGAGTTGCTTCTACTTTAATTTCTGCTCACGTAACCCAGCTATACTACTAAAAACATTATATTAACAGGTAAGAGAGTCCCTAAATACTCTTTAACGTCTTAAAATATTTTTTATGCATCATCATTAGGTAATCTATTAATCTATCAGTAGAGACTATATCTTTGCAATGTTAAAATATCATGACACTTATTTTTTAAATTTTCGTGTATACATTTTTGTGATTGATTACCGGTATCGTCTCCAATTTTAAACGATGTCTTGGTCTCAGTCTTTGGTAGTGATACCGTTTCAGATGACGGCCGTAGTTTACGGTAGCACATGTGTGGGAGGCAGAGCAGGTACCTTGTTCTCTCCGACTTCCGTTGTGATGTCATCGCGCCGATAAGCTCCCGGAATCCGGGGCAAGGACAAATGTGTAAAACCCTTGTGTCCCACTGCGTCTAAAGCAGCCATTAAAACTCCACCTGCATTGATAAATTAAGGTCAACTAGTGCGGAGAACAATCCAAACTGCGGATGAGTAGAAGGCATTGTAAACAACAAAACTGGGCTATAGTCCTAAACGGAATGCAGGTTAACGACTTCGCTATTATCACTGCCACAGATTGTAACCACACTGAGTGAGATAAGAATCTTTTACTACTGCGGTGTGGATCCTTTCTCTGATTAATATAAAAATATATATCATTTACAAATCACAAATCATTATTAACACAGTTAATTTTTTGTTGTTGTTCTTTAAATCTCGCTATTTGCCTAGAAACAAACAGATTATAGAAATGACAATATTGGATATACCGTAAATCCAAAAAAAAAAAAAATCGTTATGATAATTCATTAATTTGTGGTTTGTCATAGAACGGTTTTCTCTTGAAATTTATCAGTTATTCAACTTAATATTAAAATTATACTTCAGATATAACACGAACGCCATTTAAAGACGATTATATAGACAACTTTTCAAATTTATTGTTGCCTTCACGTTTAATCATCACATTGTGAAAGAGCTTCATCAAACAAAAGTCAGCATGGAATTTCACAGTTTATCGCAGAAAAATGCTTTGGAGAAAACGGATACTGACCTAAGAATATATTATTGCATGACATTAAGTAAGTATTTGTACAGCGGTTAAAAATCAGACAGTGGCAGTAGTTTAGATTGATTTCCGTTGTTATTTTGAACAAAATTCTCCAATATTCTTTTACTTCAGGTCGATCACTTACACCAGTGAGCAGTTAAAATACCCGACAGAGCAAAATAGCGCAAATAAGGCCCATTTTCCTGAAAAAGTGGTATCATATCCAGAATAATTTGGTCCTAGTGCAGAGGAGATATAAGAAGAAGAACAAAAATAAGCTTATTGTTTTACGTAATGAAACTACTTGTGTTTGAGTGCTTGTTAACATACTTTTTCTTTGTAAAAACTGCATTTATAAATTTATGGCCTGCAAGCTAAATTGAATGAAAAACATTTGTTTAGGTAAAAATGCAATATTTCAGCTCCCCCATGACTTCCTTTTGAAGGGAAAATTTGAACAAATAATTATAGAATTACGAAATGGACATGAGTAATCGTTTGTTGTATGAACAACATTAAGAACTTTAACGGATAACGGCGGCAACAACGAAGTTAGGTTACGATCAACAATTTAATGTGTTTTGGCACGCTTAGATTCTGTCTCCCGTTCCCCCTCTTGTAATTTAAATAAGGCCTCCCCGTGACTCAGTTGGTTGCGGCACTCTGATGGTGTCCAAATTTTGACAAGGTGTTAGCTAATTCGAGTCCTGGTGGTGATATCATCAGTACAAGATAGGAGAAGTCGTGGTTCACCAAATTGTGCACCAAAGTGGTATGGTAGATTCTCAGCCTCTACACAGTGCATATTAGGTCAGGATATACGATACTGTTAATTGTGATTCGTCCGTCGGTTGGGGGTGATGGGCTTGGCGTTCTCCTGGTCTCTTTCGGAAAAAGGCATGAAATGGCTGGCATCAAGTTTCACCCTTTCCCTTCTTTCATCTTTGGGGATGCATTCAGCATGCAGTCAACATACTGCTACTATAAATAAACACATATCGCAAACAACCATAAAAAACAGTAACACATACACACAGTTCCAACACTGGGGAAGACAAGGAGAAACCAACCCAGTTGAATTTAAATTTTTTTTGGGGAAGTGGTGTTGCTTCGCTTTGTAGTATCCGTAGGTTCGAGTCCAACCTAGAGTATGGACGATTTTAGCTAAATGTTCCTCTTGTGTCATTACATGGGAAAGAAAAATAACCACGCAGCTATGAAATGTACAGATTGAAAGAAATATAATAACTTAAGCTGGCTGTATGGGTAAGCGGATAGAAATCCGTTTTTTATAATTTCATCCGCGGCAGTCAGCAAGCATAGGTCACTGAGTACCTAAGACTATCAACAGCTTAAATGTATTCCCAAGATGGTCATAACCTACCGGACAGCTATTGTGTCTTTTTCTGTTCAAGACAGGTGACCATAGTATCTTCAAACAATAAGTAGAAATTTTATCAGGGCCGAGCCAGGGCTGGCTCGCTTCTCGAATGTTTCAAACAACTGTGTAATCAGAGTGGGTGGGATCCGCTATTGTTACCGTAACACGCGCAGTTACCGATTTAGGAATTGCTAGCCAGACAACTAATTGAACCAGAATGTAAACAGTGCAGAGTAGTCAGTTATGAGTAAATGGTAGTTAATTAATTTCGACTTTCTACTCGCCTATAACTCTTGGTACTCTGGGACCCAAAATGGAAGGGGAAGAGCTCCTATTATCCTTGGAGAACATATTTATGACAGTTGAATAATTCCGTGATGTAAGAGGAAGAATAAAATAAAAGGAATAAACGCTACTATAACATTCATTATTAGTCAATTGTTACAACACACACTAGAAAGAATATTTGCACTCACAACAGGACTGATACGAACTCGCAATCAGTAAAAAAGCTTCACTACAACTTCTTGCAATACACTTTTTTGACTTTGATATTGATCTAATGGTTTTATATATATTTTTATATTTTTATATATATATACATTTCTGGTCTTAAATCTCGTCAACATCGAGGTCGCTAGGGGGGGGGGGGGGGGGAATTGTTAACACACTCTTTGATCCCAACTTCCATCTATATGAAATTGGAGAAGTTAGGGAAATTAGGCATGGAACGGATTGATATAAGCTATCGTTTTATCCGAATACTGATTATTTAATTAAATGGTCGGAACGAAACTGTAGGATGATTCAGGAGGAAGGGTAAATATTAAACGAGGTGGAAATGTGAACAATATTGAGTAAAAAAATTCATATAAACATGTGTCCGATATCCATTCGTTTTGGGGATACCGTTGTTGAAATGTTATGTATAAAATAAATCTCAGAAAATGATCAAGAATACAAAAATAACTTATTGAAGTCCTTTATTCATGCACAAACGCACGCATATTTTACAAAAGTTTAAATTAAATGTTCGAAAATCTCATCATTGACTTCAATACACTTTGCAGCCCTCTTCGCAACTATACGTGTAGCTCTTCTTAGTAAGCTTTGGTGTACTTTTATGGAGGTAGCAGTGTTTACAATGCGAGCGAGTAGTTTGTCCCTTTGACCTTTTCTTTGTACACTTCGTTTATCGATAATCTCCACACACAAAAATCTAAAGGAGTAAGGTCTGAGACCTTGGTGGCCAACGGACAAATTGTGTATTGAATTCGATGGCGGGATTTTGGAACATTTAATTTAAACTGTTGTAAAATATGCCTGTGTTTTTGCATGAATAAAGTAGTTCAATAAATTATTTGTGTATTCCTGATCATTTTATAAGGTTTATTTTTTGCATAACATCCCAGCAACTGTATCTCCAAAACGAATGTAAATCGGACACACATTTCTATGGACTTTTTTACTCAATATTGTTCATACCGCTACCTCCTTCAATAATTACCATTCCTACTGAATCACCAAGTATTTATGTGACGACTATCTCTTCCGTTCATTCGAGTGTAGATATTTCGAATGTCTATATGGATGTCGAAATATTCATAAAAATTAATGGAATGGATCGATCAAGTGAAGCTGTACTAAACTATCATTCCTGCTGGAGTAGTAATGTATATGTAATGGGTATACAACGGAAAGGCAGTTACGAGACAGTGTGTTTGTAGCTTTCCTCGTCGAGGCACCGTAGAGGGACCGGACAGTCACTTTCCATTTCTCCCAACGCTTTCTTCCGTCCGCTGTTCCCCGAGACATTAGAGACTCGACCCATGCTGGTACACACTGACAAACACGTTTATTAGCTGCAACCAGTCGTAACTCTTTCCCCTGGGAAACTAGAACTGCTCCGGTAACTTTCTTAATAGTTTATCAACAGCTGTGAGGGAACCTTAATTCTCCTTCCGTACTGCCCCATTAGCTTCCGGTTACTGCTTAATTATACCCAAGATCCAAACTAATTATAAACGGAAATTCATAACAAGAAAAAGCGATTTTCTCTAAAACATGTCGATGCCTGATGACTTTGATATGCCAGAAGATTTTTCCTCTTACTCATACCTGTTGTCCTCCCTGCAATTACTGAGCAGGGATACAGACATTGAACCCATTTCTCACCTTATTGTTTCTTTTTTCGTAATTTCTTCTTGAGCATTTATCCGAAATGTCATAGAGGTGTTTTGCAAAAAAAGCAATTTCTTGTTGTGTCGTGACGTATTTGTATTATATTTAGCATCGAATCTCGTGGAAGTTCGTGGTCGAAACTGAAGTCTGGTTTGACGATTGTATCTTCAATCTGTTCCTACCCTCTGACGAATCGTAATCTACTTCCTCATTTATAAACTTATCACGTAAATTTTTCTGTGTCTTTTACTCGATGCTTCATTCTAAGGAAAACTCTGTTACCTAAGCAATCACTCTTTTATAGCTGGTAGCGTGAGCTATCCTCCTATCTCTACCTTTATATACCTCCAAAGATTCGATTCTTGTCATGTACAGAAAGTCTTCATATTGTATCTATTGGGTGCATTTGTTGCTTTATGTCAACTGTAATCTCTTCCACATTCCGTTATCAGTATACTATTTTTTTACCTCATATTCATTGCGTCCTTTTTTAAAATATACGAGTAGTTATGTAATTTTTCACATTTGGCATTTTTTTCATTTAATATTTCAGTGTATGTGTATTTATCGGACGTTTAAATTCAAGGATTCTTTCATGTCGTGTTATTACTAACAAATATTAATATTTGATTTCAGTTAACAGTTCTGTTTTTCGCTTTAATTCTTGGTAAATGTATCGTATCAAGACGTTTTAAAAGTGGACTATTCTTCAGTTGATGCAGGTATTTAAAATCATATTAGAATTTAATTAAATATTTCACACATAACTTACTTCGTAATATTATCCTTGCTTACCTGTTTGCTTTTGATGCTGTTTACACACCGTCGTCATTGTTTCCAGCGACCAAACAACAACATTTAGAGTGAACTGTTTGAGAATGCGGTCAAAAATTCCTCCTTCAGTGATAGTTATGCTTGTGATGTGTATGCGGGGTTGAGTGTAGTAAATGGCAACTAATACGCCAGACGAATTATTTTGCCTGTATCCCGTCCATTAACCCACTTGAATGCTACTAATTTACTCGCTCCGAACAGTAAGCAGGTGATTATACGGTCGTTGACAGTTGCGTCACTGTAAACAGTTTTCCTGGAATTGGAAAGGGGAAGGTGACTGAGATCACTGGCCTCTTGCCAACAGACCAGTCAATATTCTTGTTACATCACATTTATACACTGAAGCATGGTATTTATACTGGTATTTATGCCACAGTAAAGCAAGACAAACCTAGTGTTTAGTTAAAACTGTGGATGCCAAAATCGGGACTAGAAATGTAAGCCCATCTTAGTGGTTCACCTTGTTGCAACTATAGTTGATTCCTGCTATTTTATGAACTTGAGGATGTTGTCCCAGCTATAGGAAGGTGGTGTTTCATATAATTTTTTCTTGTAGCTTTTGACGATACGTTGAAAATCTTCGCAGAAAATTTGCACATTTAATTTACAGCAATACTGAAATAATTATCCAGATATTTTACATATTATAACTGTAAGAAATAATTTCAATAGTATTCTGAAAACTGTGAGTAAAGCCACTGACTTTAGAACTTAAATCTGATATTAGCTATTGTAAATGAGTCAGACGTGGTGTAGTGAATACCAAACCACAAACATATGTCCCAGTGCTCTATGTGCCAATGTTTTATTTTTTAAATGGCTTTCGGCATCTTAGGCCATACAGCCAGCCTGATGAATTTTTTTACATCTAATATATATATATATGTATATATATATATATAAAATGCCCGTTATTTTTAGCTGGCATTATGTGTGTACTCTTGTAGTTCACTTAATAATTATAATATCTGAAACTCATTTTTTCTATTTCAGGTAAGTTACCAGAATGGCTCTCTGAGAAACGAATCTGCCACAATCACCTTTCCGCTGTACTTGCACTAACTGGTAAGTAATTATTGGCTTTCTGAAACCTGTCGACCGTTTAAATAATTTTCAAGTTTCAGAAATTTTGCTATTATTGTATTACTTATCTGTTTGTCTGCCAGCTGTTATTCTTTCATTCACATTTTGTAACGTAGACAATACAACGGAAATTATTTGCTATGAACTTAAATAAAAACTTATTTGTGGTAACGTGAATATAATATTTTCAAATATTTATAGTTGAGAGAATACCGGTGAAACAATAACTTGAAACGGTTTGAGGTCGTAACCTATAGCTTGAAAATTACATTTTGACTGAAATCCTCATTCAGTTTTAAAATCAATAGACTCTGATCCATGATTATAAGCTACTTCCTTTGTTTCTTTTTTAAATAGAGTATGAGGTGGGAAAACTTTTCTTCCCAGTGAAAATTGAAGCTAAAACATTTCTTACGAGGTTGTTCAAACTTAATAGTTAAAATCTATGTTAATTTGATAATGTCGATGAGTAACTATCACCGACATTTGATAAATGAATGTAACTCAGCTTCGATCGATTTTATGGTTTAAGTAATAGCAAAGAGTTTTGCTTAAGACTGGCCCAGAATTATGTCCCTATATTTTCTGTGAATAGCTTGCTGATGTGTATATCTTTTCAACGCTTCCATTAAATTATCTGTAACAAAAGTTCGTGATCTTCAAATTTAAATTTACATTTGCGACGACCAGGGACTGGATCTTTAATCTCAGTATAGATTCTGTATTATCTACTGCAGCAGTTGTTTTTTGCCTCCTCTTATCGCTGTGTGCCAAGTGTTTGCGTAATCACTCGTTGGTTGAGGCTGCTGATTCTCTGTCACAAGATCACTGTTGACGACCTCATTTTTGGTCAAGGTACTAACACCAGCGTATTCCCTTCGGTAATCTTCAACACATTTGTTACCACCTTTAAACAAATACGCGCAATAGAAAGGTTACAGTGTTGAGTGCAGTTATACCTTCCGGTAACTAAGATACACATTTCAATCTAAGTCTTCCTCTCATAAGCAAAAATTCTGGATTTGGTGCAGGAGTTTTGGAAGGATCTATTTCTACTGAACTTATTCTGGAAGACAATATAACCAATCTCTTAAAAAAAAATTCACGAATAAATTTTACAGAACAGCAGTATTCGACACGATGTTGAAGAATGAATGGAATCACCTTAGTTGAGCAAGATATACTTTACAATACCGATGTTCAAATAGACTTTAGTTTTTACAAATAATGATTTTTGTATGACGCCAGTTGCTCAGCTGTAAATATATATTAGAATGGATGCAGAGTTTTTGACAAAGAGTGGGAAGGGAATTTGTCATGTTCTACGTGAAGGAATTATTTAGCAGTCACCTGTAGAAATTTTAGGAAAACGTAAAAGAATGAAATATTCACGAAAACCGAAATTTGATATAAAATCGAAATTTGGAGGACACAACCTGTAATTTTCAACCACAGGTCTAAAAAAAAAAAAAAAAAAAAAAAAAAAAAAAAAAAAAAAAAAAAAAAAAAAAAAAAAAAGACTGCATACAATATATATCCTCTACATTGTCCAATCTGCGGTATATTTTTTGATATAAATTTCTCTCTAGTTTGTCGTCTATTGGCTGTTTCATATCTAGTAATTATTTTATTCTATATATTATTACTTTCAACTGTTGTTTCTACATGTAGATTAAGTTTATTCAATGTATTCAAATGGGACTCAACAAACTGTTTCGTTTCCTATAATTTCGCTTACGTTCATTATGAATTACAGACTACCAAAATTTCTTACATTCGTGTATAGTATCAGGCTTAAGATTACTCCGAATCCAACATTTCAATTTTCTCTACAGTCTCCAATAAACAGCTTTGTTTCCACTATCTACCGTAACCTGAAATCGTCCTCGTGAATACCAACCCAGCACTGCAATCCTCTAGGCACGCGGAAGACATATCATGTTGGCCTAGAAAGGAGAGGTCTTTTGTCTACCACCGCTTACGAGGCTTCGTAATCGAGGAAGATCATTAGTTGTGCAACTGGGCTGTCTCAATCCCGTGAAGGAGAGAAACTTCAACTCGAAGCAAAACTAACGCAGCATCTCTTCAGCGAAAGTGGAACCGCGTGAGAAGAATCAGACACTAATACTAACTAATGGTACTTGTCTCATCTGAACGTAGAAACAGAAGGTTTCCCTGTTGCATCAGACCTGGACTACTATGACGCTCATATGGAATTTACGTACGATAGGTACAGTTAAGGTTTATTAAGTTGATCTGTAAATGTCTCGTACTCGGCCATAAGTTATTCCGCAAACTGTGGCAACAAAGGTTACAGAATATTAATAGAAACTTATATTTGTCTGCAGGCACCAAATTTTCCTGCAGTTTATGTATCCCAAGTCGTCGATAGTACTGCCGCCTGTGATAGAGTTTGGTAACTTTTTAGAGTACGTTTGTTCAAGAAATTTGCGGTTTTATTATTGACAGAATCTCACGGAATTCCATTATGTTGCCTTATTGGTCTTTACGTAACCTTATATTGTGGTAAACTATTATTTGTTTTATGGGGTTATTAGGAAAGAAACAAATCTAAGCCAGACAGAAACATAGTATCGCCTTGAAATTTAGTAATCAGTGTTTAAGTATCTAACCTTACACTTTTGGCTTCTGAACTATATTAGAAATTAATAACTCTTTTTTCAGTTTACATATTTTTATTTAGCCTCATTTGTTTTAAATCTTTACTTATTACCTCTCCTCATAAAAATTAATAGCAGAGGTAAATAATGGCTGAGTTTCATCAACAGCAAATTTCTAAATGTTATCATTGATAAGGCGCAGATGTTTCTTAAAATTTCTTGCTTACCAGACTTCTGGTTCGTATGTAATTATATAGCTGGATAACGCTTTTACAGTATGATGCTTCATATAGGCCTATTTGTTAGTTGTAGCCACGCTTCATATAATAATTTTTATTACTTTACGGAGTAATGTCACATCCTCCTTACAATCTAATAAAGTTCGTTCCTCTATTATATATATGTTAAGTTTGCATAAATCATGACCAAATGTAGGAAGCGTTTGCCTAAAAACGGGATAAATGAAGTCGCTATGTGCTATTATCGGTCATAGTTTCCTTATGCTTAATAAACGTAAGTACAAAGGCTTTACCGGCGTTTCAGCTGTGTAAAAGGCACTATGGCCTCCCACCGAGGGAGCGTGTCAAAATGATGGGACATTTCGATGTCTTCTACTCAGTTAGTCAGAGATCTAGTATGGAAGAGATTTCGAAACACCGTACCAAATTGACGCGCATCCTCCACTTGTGGGAAGCCTCAGAATTATATATAAATATAAATATATATATATATATATATATATATATATATGAATCATAACTAGTTGAAAGAAAATAAACATTCAAATATCAATTCAATTTCGAGAAGATTGAGCGAAAACCGTGTTTCTGAAAAACCAACGTATGTAGCGCTCAGAAAGCCCACTTATGATAGTTTCATAAAGGTGTAATTTCATACAGATAACGTTGAGCAAATAATTGGTATTCGGCCTATTCAGCCACTTTTATCCTATTCGGCCGAATACCGAATACTTAGGAATTTTTTTTTCTGTAGTTGGATGATTGCCTAAATAAACGATTGGCCCGGGCGTGGTAGGTAAACGGTTAACGTTCTCTCCTCGCATTCTGGAAGACGCGGGTTCGAATCCCCGTCCGAGCATCCGGATTTGGTTTTTCCATGGTTACCCCAAATCACTCCAGGCGAATGCCAGAATGCTTCCTTCAAAAAGGCCATGGACGAATTACTTCCCGTTCCTTGTTCCCAGTCCCATCCCACCTCTAAGGACCTTAGCCGTCGATGAGGCGTAAAGCAATACAAAAAACCGATTGATTAAATATATGAAAATGTATTTTACATATAATCAACAAACTAATTGTTCATTATCAACTTCCGCAATGTCGAAGCAAAACTAACAAACATATTAAATATCTATTTACTTGAATAAACATAACTGAAAATAGGAGTGGAAGATTGTAATTCTGGAAAATTAATTTTCTGCATTGTCAGGCAGTAGTAGTAATTACAAGATGACAGTTTGAATTTGATAAAATGAATGCCACAATTTAAGCTTTTCTTGCCAGAATTAATATATTCAAACAAAACATTGGAAGGCACGAATTTTCCCAGTTCCCCAACTTGCCACTGACAAACGTCGAGGATGATGAAGTTTATGCCTATGTTCAACATTTAGCCTAAATGCCCTTCTCACAGATTTAAAAACGAGGTTTGTTGATGTTTTGACTATCAAAATACCGCACTCGGTTATCGATCCTTGTGGTGCCGTTGAAGAATGGCATGTCATATTACAAGAAGAATTAATGGAACCAGTCACTATCGAACAACTTAAGGTGCATTTCAGAAAGTGGTATCAACAATTGGGGCTTGAGAAAGATATACCTCCTGCTTATACTGTTTTATGGACTATTGCAAGATAGCTTTTCCACCTTTACATCTCGTGGAGAGGGTTATTACCGCAAATAATCGATATTCATAAGAAAATAGGGCATCTGTGACAAATAACCGATATTTGAGGCCTTACTTCGAGCACGTTGAAACAAGTACATAGTGATAGGAGGTAACTATACTTGAACAAGCAGTTAAGAGACAAGCGCAACAACACAGATTTTGGCGCCAAGGCGACCGAATACTGTTGCCTAATATTCGGCTATTTGGTAAGGAAGTCTGCAGAATATTCGGTATACGGCGAATGGGCGGATATACTATTCGGTGCAAGTCTAGTTATAATTCATGAAAAAGTCAAATTAAAACCTTTTTTGCTCATTCATGGCAAC
Source organism: Vandiemenella viatica (assembly GCA_031002005.1). Classification (NCBI taxonomy): domain Eukaryota; kingdom Metazoa; phylum Arthropoda; class Insecta; order Orthoptera; family Morabidae; genus Vandiemenella; species Vandiemenella viatica. The sequence continues at coordinate 278,220,057 of CM061920.1, forward strand.
TGGCCGACTTTCCTGTCAGTTATGGTTTGTGCGTGTTGTGCTGATGACTGTAGCTTTATTTGGAGTCACGTGCAATTCCCGCTACGTTGTTCATGTGGAACAAGGTCGCAAGTGAGCCTTGTTTACTTGCCGGGTGCTGTTGTAACCCTCGACGACAAAACGATGGCCGGCGCCTTTTGTCGGCCTCTCTGTACAGTTTGGCGCTTTCTCCAAAAGATAGGTCAGCTTTCTATCCAGAGATCTCAGTATCGGTACCAGGAATGCAAGATTTTAAGTTCGGGCAACATCGGAGGTTTCTCTCAGGACCAGAAAACTACGAAACGAAGGAAGGTTGTCCGGAAAAAAAAAAGAAAAAAGCGTTGTGGTGTTCATGAGATTTCTCGACTGTAAATTCATAGACTGAATAATCCAAATGTTTCCAAGAATTTCTCTGATACGGGTATAACCGAAGACCTACAAGATTAAAGAATAGAGCGGTTTGAAATGAGTTGCTAACCTGTGAACGCAACGACTCTTGATGGTTTTTATTTAGATACACGATGGAAGAAGGGAAATAAATTTTGATTATAATTAAAAGAAAAACAGTAACTGATTGTCATCTACAATTTTATTCTGCAAGCTAAAATCTGGGTAACTACTATTTCAAAATGAAACAAGTAAGTGACAAATGTCCGGCATGAAACCAGCCTTTGTCAAAATATTTAACACAAGACGTTACAAAGTAGGTAGCAGCAATAATAAAGTGAATAAAATTCATCCTGATGTTTGTATTTGTTCAGAAGTTGCTGAAATAACATTGTCTAACGAATCATAAACCACCAAAATGAGTTATAACTCAAAAATGGTTTAATTCGCTGTGATGGTTATTTACTGGCATTAATATTTTTTTGGAGTTAATATTAGTAAATAACAGTGAAACTGAGGAACTTACCTAATAAGAAACGCGTTAGTTGTGTATCACAAAGGAAAGGAGGGAAATAACCAAAACTTCTTAAATTTTGTCAAAATATCGTAGCAGCTGTTAAATGTAGAGACGAATGAAACTATTCTAGAAGACTCTGATGGTTACTAAATCTTTGTATACAAAAGCTGGATTGTCTTCAGATGAAATGTAATTCTGTTCTGTGGATCGTTAATGGCTAAAATTATTTTGTTTTCAAGGATTACTTTCATGGATTATCAAATTCAATTGACAGAAAATAATTTCCTAATTTTTTATTTAATATTATTTTCTTGTATGTCCATTCGCATTCGGGAGGACGCGGGTTTGAACCCCATTCCGTCCATCCAGATCTATGTTTTCCGCGGTTTAACCCAAGTCACTCCAGGTGCCTGGTTGTTTCCTACAAATGGCTATGGACGAATTCCTCCCGTTCCAGCCCCCAGTCCTTTCCTATCTCTAATGACCTCGACGTCGACGAGGCATAATGTCATAAGCAAAGAAAAAAGCTTATAAAATTAATAATAAAAGGATTATTTATTGAAAGAAGAACGTCTGGTTATGGATTGAGAAATAAAGACTGTGTTTTCTGTAGCAGTAAGAAGCATACGTTTCTGCAATGCTGCAAGCGTTATGTGACTACATTAGGGAACTATAAGCATGTAACTGTGTTGACGGATCGTAGCTTACATAACGAACAGCTTAATCGGCAGAGCTTAGTGTCAACAAACTGGCGTCATCAGTTTCCTGCTGACAACTGCTGGAAATAACAGACACACTGCGCCAACAACGTGCGTGACATTGGCTCTGGGAAACATACGTTCTTCACCCCACTGACACATATACCCTGCTTCTTCCTCTAACTGTGATCACTGCTAAAGAAACACCCAAGATGACTCAGAGTAAATCTAAATAAGAGCTTCTATATTTTAGTCCGCTGTTTAACGTATGTTAGTATTCGTATCTCTCACCCAGCTCATAAAGTATAAATTAAAACCTCCACCTTTATATAGTAAAAATTGAGTATTTTTTGAAAATCAGGAACATTTGCAAATGATTTTCGTATCCTCCTGAAAATTAAGATGAATATACTCATCTCAGATCCACGTTGCACCTACCAAATGTGTTTTTGAGACGATCGGCCCGTGTTTGTTATTTAATGTCACGTTCTGTTTTAGTCGTGTCGAAGGTACTCCACGATTGTAACAATACTTTCTGAATGTCGCATTTCTTCACATTTCTCAGAGTCAGTGTAGAAGAACAACATTTCACAATTGTCTCGAACAACAACACCTGTTAAATCACCACATAAATCTCATATTCACATGGAAAGATAAATCTGATCCATTACTCGCCAGAGATGAAGAAAGGAGGGCTTGCGTTGACAGAATACCATAAAAAAAAGAATAAAATCAATGTTTCTGACATAACCCTTACTCATGATTGTGCCACATGGTTGACCACGGATGCTCTAGTGAACCAAGTTTTGTCCATTTTTTTGCCGTTCTTACCTTCGATTGTTCCCTCCATTTTATACAAAGATTAATAAAGGACTATGTCCGAAATATTGAATATTCAAATCGAATCGCGGTATTTCCTTCCTACTGTTTAAGTTTAAAAAAATAGGGATTTTCTGCTAGTTGACAGCGATGCCGTAGCGCCTGTACACGATCGTGAGACGCAAGTTGTAGGAAATGGGCGTGGCTTTATAAAGGATCCACCGTGGTAATCCTATGGAGTGGTTTTCAGAAACCAAGGGAACCTGAATCTGGATGACCGGAATGGGAATCAGAGTTATGATCTAACATATACCACGTCGATAGTTACTTTTCACCCACCACGCATGGTATTTTAAACACACGTGTTTGCTGCTGTGAAAGACTTACTATTTTTTATGAGTGTTTCTTGTAGCGATAATTACTTAAATAATTCAAATTTGACGGTGTTTTTTCTGGTTATACTTTCCTTTGTTACTCTGTTAAACTTGTATCCATCAAAATATATTCAGGCAGCAGTCCAGATCAGTGCCTCTGAGATTGAATTCGGGAGGTGTAATCAGTGAAAACTAGACTTCCGTTGTTTGCATTTCGTCATCCTGCTTGAGATATATGTGGAGTTCGATTATCACTTAAGTGAATTTGGAGATTGTCCCCAACTTTTATTAAACACGTTTGATGAACAGAATAACGCAAAACACATCAACACTTCAAGTTTCGCAGAGACACGTCCCTCATCGGTTATATTACATCGCCTGAATGACCGCATGCAGATGGTAAAATTCCAGCAAACCAAGAAAAACATATGTCTCGGATAGCAGTTAATTGTCGTATCTGTAGTATAAAGGTATAGTATTTTATGCAGCTTGAACTATATTGGAAGCCCAAAATAGTCAGTATTCAGGTTCGTTAACGAAACGTGAAACAATACACTAAATTAATTCCGGAATCTGAACATAGTGGAACATAAGTGCTTCGCTCTATCCGTGAGGCATTCTGTTGACATCATATTACATTTACTTAATATTATGGGTTAAATACACGAAAGAGCCATTCCTTACCAAACCGTCACTGTTTTTACTCACTAGCGACACTTGGTTCGATGTAAATTTCACTACCAACTTATATATATAATTCAGTCACATAACAACAGAAACCAATAGAGAACCACTGTATGTACCAGCAGCGAAGAAGAGATAAGTGTTTTTTTATTACGTGGGTTCATTTCAATGATCGGATTCTGGTACTTTTTTCGGATTTCAACGAGCTTTATTGGTTCTCCAATCTGGCTCTAAGGGCGAATTAAACACTTTTCGCCGACTAACTTAAAAAATTTAATCAATTACGTCTTCGTCGCGAAATCAGGTCAAACATTAAGGTTTTTCACATCCAAGTAAATAAACGTATTTACCCTCTGCCAAATATAATATACTTATCAAACAGAATTCTTTATGAAGTATACTGGCCACGTCAGTGACATCACAAAACTTATACGTTTTACATGTATAAGTAACATGTTTCAATAGTGTAATCGGACAGGTAGAACTGAAGTGAAAGACATGCGCAGAAAGTAGCTGCTTTTGATTTTCACTAACATTGCCATCCGCAGATGTGGGTATTTTGAAGTGTAGTGTAGCTTACCATAATGTGAGTCGTCTATTGGTAAGGAGTGCTTCCCATCACTCGATCCCTTTTGTTTCCCACGGATCTGCTGAGTCGTGATGCACGCGTGAGACAATGTGCGGCTTCAGCGGAGAAAGTTCCAGAGATGTGGGCCAGAGAAGTGCCAGCATAAAGGCGAACACAATTTCACTGCTACGCAACTGTCTTTACGGGTATACTTGCCACCCGGAAGAATGCCTTAAAACGTCTATTGCACTGCATCTGTTCTGTACTTTTATCAGTTCAAATTTCAACACAAACGTTCGATATAAAGAAAGATAGTTAATGGATGGGCAGATTGATAGAAATTGATTGGAAAGACCCAAATCTTTTGGATGAGCAATTAACATTCGGCCTGGCATTCGAGATGGGTGGACCTCGTCCTGATTTCGGTTTTTAATGATATCCCAGAAACGCTATAGGTGAGTGCAGGGATGGATAATTCATTATGGCCGTTGCCGATTTTCTTCCTGTTGCCTGATAACCATGCTCTCCCGGATCTAATATCGTCGATATCAACAAGGCAAAATGCTTTTTTTTTTTTTTTTTTTTTAAAAAAAAAAGAGATAAAATATGAAATCAGAACAAAATTAATTACAAAAACACATTAGACTGGATTGTTTTCTAAAATCTTTGTAAACCGAAGTATGGCGAGATTTGAGTGATCTCCCAAACGCTCTGATTGATCTCGCATTCTGGAGGATGTGTGTTCGAATCCCCGTCCGGCTATCCAGATTTCGGTTTTCCATGTCTTCCCCAGATCACTCCAGGTGTATGCCGGGATGGTTTCATCAAGAGGCCACGGCTGAATTTCTTCGGATTCTTTACCCACATTCCTTTCGCGTCTCTAACGACCTCGATGTCGACGAGGCGTAAAGCTATAAGTAAAAAACTGTACTAACACAGGAAGTAGTACAGACAGGTGAAACTCTCGCGCAAAACAACTTTCAACTGTTTTGATCTCTCAGATTGGTCAAGGAAGAAATAATTGTTAAAATCAAACCGATAATAGTTTGGTTACTGTTTTCTGTTTCGTGGGTAATCGGTTTAATTTACTCGTAGGAAATAGTTGAATTCAATTAAACATTGAATCTTTCTTGTCATTGTTCCCACATTTGATGATTATTTAGTAGTAGTTATTGCAATTTAGTTTGTTGAGCGAATGTGAGCTGTGGCAGTGTTTAAAAAATTCTCCAGTGTTATAATATTCAGTATGTCCTCACATCTTTATTAAAACCTATATAATTATGTATCCTGAAACTTTAACGTTTCCTCCCGTAGAATAGCTATTTAGATGACTGCGTGAGTGATTGTAATGGTTATGTGATTGTAGAGTCACGCTCGATGCCCTATGTAGCTCATGCAGCCTTCGGTCTTCTACTGGTTTCAAAAGTATCCCACCGTACAACTCTATCGTACTCTATTTCGTACACAATGCCGTGTTATTGCCGGTGAGGAACAGGCCAGAAAAGGAGAAATGTGTGCAACTATTAAATAGATTTGTAATTAACGAAAGATTAATTCTTTAGAAAAAAGTTTCGCCGTATCTTACATGAAGCAGCCGATTTAACATGACATGAAATTCAAAATGGTGTTATGCCAGAAATGAAGAGATGTAAGTTTCGTTGTGACAATTCATGGGAATTATTGATGTATGGACCAGTTAGTTTCTGTGAAGTGCCTCTTAGACGTAACTGGGGTTATTTAAATCCACAACACACTCAGAATAAATTTGCAGCACGTTGACAGCAATACACGTTGCCTGCCTGAGAGGAAAGATACGGCTCACGTGTACCTTAGCGGGTCAACACACTCGTATAGCTGCCCAATGTAAATGTAGAGTATAAACACTGGCGGAAATGCCGATAGCTCCTCGTTATAAGAAAGAAATGATCGGTCTATTTGTTATATCATTGACAGAATCATGTAACACAGTGCTGAATTTATAACGAGAGGCACAAACAAGTTTCCTCTGAAATGAATTTATTGACCTATTTTCTTTCCTTTCTCCTTTAAATGAATTCTAAGATTTGGTAAGAATAACTCTATGTTATTGAATATTGATCAATGGAGAATGCAGGGAAGGAGCATCTAAACAGCACTGTGATAGTGCAAGTTTCAAAAACCAAATGAGTCAGTTCTCGAAATAACAGGCGAAAAATGAAGTAACGGATTAATCTCTAAAAGAATATAAAGAAGTAGTTTTTACCGTGAAATTATTTAAAACGACTGTTTCATCAAAAGGATGAGATATGCCATGTATTTACGTGTAGAATAGGTGTAGAATACGTGTAGTTAGGATTAACAGAATCAAGAATAATTATTTGCGTATTTGCAATTACATTACAATCAGACACAATGATGGAATACTTTAATTGAGTATTATTGAAAATCTATGTAACTGCAAATATGATTAGAGATAGGAATTTTCACGTAATATATATATATATAGATAAACTGGTGTTATCAAAAAAATTCAATATCAGCAACAACAGCAGAAACAAATTGCAAAGAACACAGCACAAAAGTTATTTAGTTACAGGACGGATCTTGGAAACATGGTCAGTGAAGGGATAAAAGTAGACTATTTAAAATTTACATTTTTGTTTAAAACTGAAAGTGTCACTGGTAGCGTCGTACTGTGATACAAATATGCGACGAATAGCAGAGAAAGTACAAAAATAAATAAAATAATTGTAAATTGTAATATATGACGCAGTTTCAAACAAGGGATGAAATGGGCAGTGATAAGTGTAGGGTTATATGAAACCGCTACAGTGGTTTAGTATGTAAACAAAATTAATCACAATGCCGTCATTATGAGTGATTGTTTTGCTGTCATCGAAAGACACTGAAGAATAATCATTGACGACCATTGAGTTTGATCGACCCATAAGCGAGTTGTGTAGCTTCTGGCAGGTGTCCCAGCAGTGAGAGCAGACGGGGTGTCGGTTGGCGCCAGGTGAAAGTCAGAGCTAGCGAGAGTGCGTTGACCCCGCTCGCCGCTAACTGAGTCACTGGGTCACTTTCGCGTCTCGGAGCCGGAGGTGCGCATGCGCGCCGGCGGGCGACCGCAGCGCCTCTGGCGGCGGCACCCCCTCCCCGGCGCCGGCCACGTGCGTGCCCGCTGCCGGGCGCGCGGGCCTCAGATCCGTGCAGACAGTCCCAGCGCCAACAACACCGACACCAGGCCACGGCGACGCCGCCTCCTCTGTTGTTGTTGTTATTGTTGTTGTCGTGGGCGTCTCGTCTGTCGATCGGGTGTTCGTACGTCTGCGCTGTGCCAGTGCGGTCTGCGCTATGACTGTGAAGGACCCGGCAAAAGCGACCGCCGCGTGCGCTCCAGACGCCGCTGCCGTCACTGAAGCTGCGGATAGCGTCTCCATTGACAGTGAAAACCTGATAGGAAGGGTGCTAGAAGGTAAGAGAATGTGCCGGCTGCGTGTGTATGTATGTGTCATGAGAGTGGGGTTCGAACCTGTAGTCTTCGACTTGGACAGCTAAACAGTAATCGAGATCGTTTCTGCTGGTTCTACATCGATGGTGCTGGTTACTGCCTCTGCGTGTATGTGTGCGTGTGGATGTATAATAATTACCTAGACTGAAAGAAAACTGCCCGGTTTGTTTACATCGCAACAGGTTATGGTGTTCTAACATGAGATGTAAATAACTAACAGTTCTCGTTTTTGTCGCATGTTTTGGAATAACACCACTAACATTTAACGTATTTCTTAATTCAAGATTTTCTGCTTGAATATTATAAACGCTAACATTTCAATCGCTAAAACATTGTGGTTTTCTTTTTACACGGCACACGAAAACACGTTCTTGCCATATTCTCAGAGTTTACAAGGAAATTGGAAATATATAATTGTAAATTAACATCTGACACTCAACTAATTTATTAATTTCGTCTGTTGCTAAGGGGTATTGTTTGGTATTACAGGCGAGAACTTGCTGAAAATAGCTAAAAATAAGATATTTTTACAAAGATCACTAAAATGTGTTCACTGTTCCAGTCATACTTTTGAAAACATGCATCATATTACTTATCGAATTTTCGATATGTTTCACGTATGTCCACATTTGATCATGAGGTGAACATTATACGGGAGTGGATTATACGTTGTTGATGCCACTACCCATTTCTATATTTCCTCCCATGAACATTCAGCATTGTTATAATTTTCTGAGTGATGAGAAATGACGTTTGCATCACTGCTGCCTAGCAATGCACACTGTTCTTTCATTGCTAAGCACGTGTACAACTGTGTTGATGGTAGCAATGCGCTGCAGGGTGTATTCAGCTCACGTAACGCCTGCGGTTGTGCAGTCTTAACAGCCTGGCTGTGTTTACAACACACGTCAGCAGACGGCTGGAGTGCGTCAGCAGCCACTTTAGGCCCTACTCCTCTATAGCCAGCGATATCATTAACACAAGCCACTATTTCTAGGCGTCCAAACAACATCACTGGTGAAATTTTAGAAACCCTGAGACAGATAATCCTAAACGGATGAATAAACTTTAACGTGTAGACTAAACTGCTGATAGTGTTCGCATTTGCTGAATTCTATTCAGTATCTTATCAGATATAAGAAATGAACGGAATTTCAATTAATTCGCAGCAAAATTTGAGTGATGCTATCCTAATATAATGAAGTATCTTCCAATTTCAAAAAAATTATCTCAAAAAAAACTACTATGCATTTTTAATATAAAATTTGTTTTCTATGTATAATTTAGAAAGTTATAATTGATTAGTTTTGTTCTTATTGTTATTAACGAATACTTAAATCTATGTTGTTTATGATAAGGGAAAAAAAACAATTAAGTTGTTGCTTCTTAGAGGGATCGAAAATTATTTCTGATTGGGAAAGCCAACTAAACTGCAATTCAGTAACAAAAAGTTCCGTTTATGGTCAACACTATTCACAAGAATATTCTGTCAGAAGGACGATGCGTGATAAAAATCTCCTTTTCTCCTCGTGCCGTCATCGGTACGTTGACTCCACAGGTTGCCAATCTGTTGCCCAGGTTATAAAATACGACGAGATTCATCCGGTATCTCGAAGGCAGACCACGTACGCTAGCGAGTGGATCGTTTTCGCTTTCACCTTCTTTCGTCCAGTTTTCACTCTCCGCTGTCCTGTTTTCGCTTTTATCCACCTTCACAGCGTTCACTCACGGTTAAAACACTTTCTTCTACCGAAAGTGAAAAAGGATTGCAGTCCAGCGCGAGTAACAGGTCCCTCTAACCGTAATGGCACAAGAACTATTTTTGCCCCCTCTCCCTTCAATATTTTAAAATCTGCCCTTTAGCTTTTCAACTTGTTCTGCATTATCGTGTTAACGTATTTAATGACTTGAGATATGTTCTTGCCGCAAGTGCTAGATTTATAGTGGGAGTCTGAACGAAATTGATCTGTTTCTAAGGACACTTGTTGAGATCTGGCTCATGTTCGCGTGTTGGACAGGTGGGACTTTGGAAGCAGTCCACTAAAGACAAAGGGGATTACGTCAGGAGCCAACCTTGGCGCCTGATGCGTCCCGGAGAGTATATATGTGTGTGTGGTTGTATGTGGGTCAGGCGCGGTCAACGGCCCCTGTGTCTCGGAGTGGGGGATAAGGGGGTCACCAATAGCGGCCGGGTTGACGACCGCCGCCAGCCTAGCTCTAGTTCTAGATAATGGCACAGTAATTTGGCGGTGTCACCTTACAACATGACAGGTATCGGGTTTCCCCGATGTGAACCCAGTATGTGAATTGAATTAGTTTATTACGTGACTTGTGATGAAAAGAAAAGTCCTTGAGATATAACGCCGTAGAAGTAGGTTATAAGATCTGTTTCTACGTTTTAAAACCACTCCTTTATTGAGACACAATTTAACAATGTTTCTGTACCAAGTGTTTGCCTTTTTCTGCTTGAGTTGAGCGTTTGCTTAGTTTCTGGTCCCATTATTTTTTATGCTACAGATTCTGATTTCCCTAGCGTAAAAAATTACAAACGATAGAATGTTTATACTTTAATTTATACATCCAGAGTGATTTAACTAATAAGAACGGAAAGCTTAAGGGTATTTTATTGACTGCATTTTTTAAAATGTATTATTATTATTATTTACTTATGGCTTTACGCCTCGTCTACGTCGAGGACATTAGAGGTGGGATGGGATTGGGAACAACTAAAGGAATTTGGCAAAGACCTTTTGAAAGAAGCATCCCCACACGCCTGGAGTGATTTGGGAAAACCGTGGGAAACCCAAATCTGGATGTTAGGACGGAGATTCGAGCCGGCGCCCTCCCGAATGCGAGGCCAGAGCGTTAACCGCTCACTTTCCTCTCTTGGTTTCTTGATTGGAATAATTATAGTTTACACGCGTATTGGAAACTTCGGAATTACACGCCAAAATTTTGCTATTTTACCGTTTACCAATGTCAATCTTAAAGTACATCAAAATCGTCTTTTGGTAACAGTCCACGTAATAAATAAAAAAAACAATCAATAAAAAAACTTGACTTCATATCATTTCGTAGGTGATTTATTAATGGTGATACAGAAGTAATCCATTTATAATTGATATTTCCAAACCATTTTTTGATATAAAATTGCTCTTTTGTCGTTATTCGTGTTCCTTACATGTCCAACCAGGAAGGGAGAATTTGCACTGATGGTGCATCACAGGAACCGTGTGAAATGGATACATAGAAAAAGTTTTGTACGTATTACAAGAAGATGAACTTAATTGCTTATCATTATTTATATATTCCAGTTTTAAACGCGATCTGAAATTAACTGTGAAGATACAAGACAGATTTCTTGTAACATTTTTAGCCTTTCTTTGTGTAGTGCCTCATGCGCCAATTACGTGGATGTCTTACAGGACTAACCGGGCATTATTTCACGTCACACTCAAGGCCACACCTCTTTTCCCCTTCACTGTGCGCCTACCCAACTGTTGCGCCAGGCCGACGTTGTTCTGTTTCGGAGAACAGTGACACCAATATTAGCCCTATTCCCGGAAATAAATTCGTCATTTTCGATGTGGTTTGTAAGCACCAGTGCCAGTGTTCCTGCCATCTTAATAGCGTGATGGTTGTTTCGTGTACTTTACTGTGATCTACAACTCATACAGAGGTCCTGGAGAACATTTGTGGTTGGAGAATTCCCAGAACTAATACCATAATAATAATAAAAAAAAAAGAGGCAAGAAGTATTTATGAAAACTGGTTCCCGTTTCAACTAAATTTGGCTATCGTAGTTTTTGGTCTGTGAAAGTAAATAATTGAAGAATTGGAAGTGTAAGGCTATCGGCAGAAGCTAACACATGTAATAGATTTTACATGTCTGCAGTAAATAATCTCTCATTCAAGAAGCTTTTTATTATTTATTATCATTTTAGAGAAAATTTTCGCATTTTTTGCTTCTTTAAACTTGTCCAAAATTGTATTCCAGAACACATTTTATTCCCATTCCTTCCAAACTTTTCCCTCTTAGCTCCGAAATTTTCCGCTATCAGTGAGTCATTAATCTCTCAAAAAAAACTGCACGAGTCCATATTAAGATATTTATCATTTTAAAGAAGTAATCAATTTATTTACAATATTATTGGTTAGAAAAACATTGGTTTTAGAAGCTGTTACTTTCAAACTTGGAAATGACCATCTTGATTATTTTCTAAAATATTCTGTTAATGGCAGTTACAAAATGGGATGGTTTAATTCTTGTTACGGAAAAAAAGGTGTAAACTAAAGACAATACCTTCAACGAGAGATTGAGTATTTGGCTCAAGCATTTGTTGCATTTTGTTGTAAGTTGAGACATAATGAAGTTGAACATCGTATATTACCCAGCATGAAGTTGTGATGTGTTTCTAGTTGAGAGTTGGAGCATGCAGGGACATAGCCGATAGGCCCGTGCGTGATACATTGTGGGTCTCTCGGAGCTATCAGCTCTCGGTCAAACACCGGACTGACTTAGCAGTCACATTTTTTGTCAAACAGTCATCTAAGGATTGATTTTGAATACAAACACCGTTTAATAGGGTGTTAATACTCATTTTGTGGTATCCAAATCCTCTTTTAGGAAAATTTTGTGAGAACGTGACCAAGTATCAAATATTTTACACATGTATAAAGAGAAAGTCAGTGACTGCAGGTTACCTCTGTTTGTGGTTTAGAAATCGTCTCAATTGTGAATATGTTAATGGATTGATTGAGTAATATGAGAAACGGACGTGACTCTGCCCATTCTCTGCTGAGATTTCACCTAGCTCCTTCGTATACGCTGATGAATACAATATAATGTCTTTTCTGTAAATCATGAGCAACATGAACATTTAGGTACAGTTTGGCATTTCAAAACGTCATCCTTTTTATTTCTTAATATTCAACACCTATTTTAAAAATGCGATTTTATTTACACTGTTCGTCTAATTTTTCTGTTTGAATGTTAGCTTTGGACTATAGGTGTTCTATAAGAATATTACCAGTTATTTTAAAAATCTATAGTAATCTTATTTTCAAATTTCTCGTTCAGAAATAAACACTAGTCAGTACTTTTATCTTAGTCCATGTTTGACGTTATGTTCCTTAAACTACAACGAAGACGTAGCTTTATAATTTCTATCCCTTAAGACTATAAGAAACATTACATTATCAGCCATTTGTTGTTGGTTTATTAATTCCAACTTTGGTATATTTTCTTTTTTGTCAAAATCTTCATATAAACAAACTCAGCAACTCATACAAATAAGTATACTTATCATGACTTAGAAGTTAAATCTACGTCATTTATGATTATCACCGTGGATCTATTCTATAATTTTCCCCGTAAAGCAGTTTTAGAACATTATTTTGAACTACCATTCCTTATCAATTCACGATGAGTAAAACAGAACTTACTGATGTTAAGTACTTGTTAAGCAAGGACTGAATAAATTGACCGAAGTGATACCGTTTTGCCATTGCTCGTGATCTTAGAATTTAAATTTTGTTAGTCGTGATATACACAATACAAAGACTCGGTGATTTAGACGTAAAGAATTCGGCGCCAGTGTGTCTCTTCCGCGTTTTAGTTCTGAGTGGAAGGGGGGGGGATATACCGTTCGGTGCCGCTAGTCATGGTGACACGAAACAGAGCGCATCGCACGGTTACCGATGTGGATGTTTTCGCTTTCCAACTGCAATGGAGTGGGCACGCTAGCGAGTGAGAGTGGAGAAGTATGCCACTTTCACTGGACGTGAATTGTGCTTTGTACAAAGAGCGCTATCAGGACGAGACCGGGTCCATTGTGCGAAGCCTACAGGCCGTGAATGTGCGGAAAAAATGGCTTGCATTAACAACCTTATTACCACGGGGAGCTGTTAACTGCCTAAACACAAGTCCTCTCTCAGCAAGAGAACATTCTAAATAGCACTGTATCCAATAAAATATTATTAGGTGGGAAGCAATAATTAAGATTTGGATTAATTCACCAACGCTTAAAAGTAAAGATACCGATATTTGTGATTTGGTACAAATTCCACGTTCCTCGTTTTTATTTTTAGCCTTTACTCCATGATCTCCGCAGAAGGTCACTATTTCCTAGGAAATAGACATTCCTTAGCATAACATAATATACTTCGCAGATAGATGGTATCCATCATTTCAGTACCCTAAACTATATAAATCTTTAAAGATCTCAGTGGTGACTCGTAGAGCAAAAACGAGATAAAAAGGGGTTATTTCACTGTTTAAACTCCACCTTTCATTTGGATGCATCTACAGATCACATCACATTACTGTTCATTTTACTCCTAACTGTTCCCTATTTGAAGGTATTAATTTTCAACCGCAACCATATATTGTATTGAACTATGATATCTCTTTCTAGTTAATGAGTTTTGCTGTTTGAGTGCAAAGTACTTTCATTGATGGATTGATCTAATAAAAATAAAAAATTTTCAGATCAAGTTTTCGACAGTATAAACTCTAAACCATATGCAAGTAGGTAAACGTGATTTTAACTAATCGACCAGTTGGTATGGCTGCCAATACAACTATTGGTCAAACTGATTTTCCATCACCGTTTTTAAAGTTTAATAGGTAATTATACGTCCTGTCACTTTAAAGAATTTTCAACCTTAATTTTTCTGTCGTCCATAAAATAAGAAAATATCTATCCCTTCCTGAAAGAGGTATCTTAATGCCTCTGGGCCTAAGGGCAGTTTTTAATTCTCTAAGTCACTGAGCCAGTTTAGCGAACGCTACTTAGATGTTGCGTTTTCCATTATAACAAAACGCCCGCCATTATCTGATTCTTATTCAGACTTTAGCCAAATACCGTTTCCATACACCCCCTCAGAGATTCTAATCTATCATCTTAGCTTCTTCTAACCTTTAGCTGTTTCCAAAGCTGAAAATGCCATTGAAAACAATTAGATTTGAGTCCATCTCCCAATTATAAGATGCCTTTGTTAAAACGATTTCAGTAATGTAGGGACAAATTCTATAAGTATATGTGTGCATTCTGAATGAAAATGTTAGAAATATTCAAGGTTTCGCTATTCGAGTTTCATTCGAACCGACCCCGTAACTGCATTCTGACATCTGAACGATGAGAAACCCATTCTCACAGCCCAGATATACTGCATGGAATCCAAGTGAACAATGCGAACATTAATTTCTCAGCTTTATATTTAATACCTTTCTCAGGTGTCGAGTAACAGACGTTAATAGATGTAGAAAATGAGTCATACAATACATACTGTATTAAAGTTAATTATTGGCTCCTTAAGCGCTCATTTACTGTTACAAGTCTATTAACAAACAAACTTATTAGCTTCCAGTTTTTATTGCTTTATAAAAGTCCACATAAAAGTTTAACGGCATCGTAAACTAGTTTTATGATACTCGTTATCTAGTAATGAAGCGTTTTAGATTCTGTTTTGTTTGGCTGACTTCACCTTCTACAGAACAACTAAATATATCTTTAATAATTCACCACTGTCAGAGGAAATTATATTAATATCTAAATTACAACTGTAGATCGTTAAAGTATAGAACACAACATTATCAATACATATTTTTTGCATTTTTGAAACACGTACAGTAAAAAAAAATTCTTTTTTTTGACATCTAGAAATGTGAAAATCGAATTTTTCATTGAGATGAACACAGAAAATATATGTGTGAAAAGGTGTTTTCCCCAATCAGAAGAAAAATGCAATAAAAAGCGGCTTAATTTTTTGTTTAATTTTTATTTTTTTATCTTCACTTAATTTAAAATAGAACCGTCTAGGTGATGAGGGAAACAATGCCAAGTATTCTCTTGAGGTGCAAAATTATTTAATTTTTCGAGAGATGAATATTTTTCGAGATATTGAGCAGCATATTCGTTTTCTGGTCCATAAGTGAATACTTCCCTTCTTATGGGACAGGGAATTACGATACAATAAGCAGAATATACGAACAGAGAATTGGCTATAGTTAGAAGGTAAATTTCTGTGATACCTAATGAACTATACGCTAGCCCATAATGGCCCTGTCTACTAAAGCAACACCCAAGCATTCTCCAGCCCCTCAGTCTGCGATTTGTGAAGCTTGAGCTGCCGTTGTGTGTGGAGGAGTTGTTACTCGCATGTTGCACCGCCCGCAGCTTGGCCACTCGGGAGTAGAGTACAATCTGTGGCTGTTCTGAGTGCGCATGCGACCTCGATGCCGCGACCTCGACGGTCGGCGGGGTCGACGTCCTAGCCTCTCGCCGCCAGCCGGCTGACCCGGATTCCGGCCGTGTTGAGCGCGCGCGGCGACGTCGCGGGCGCCTGCCGCGAGGCTAGCCCGGCTCCGCTGGCCCAGTTGCGGCCGAGGCCGGCCCACATGGCGGACGTTCACCTCACTCTCGCTCACTTTCGACTTCACCGCGAGCAGCTGAGACCCTACAGGGACATGCTTTGCTAGGCATGCGAATGACCGTCAGTTGAGTAGACGGGTTAGCATTTTCTGAATCTTATCTTTGAACAGTATCATCTATCAGCTAACCTTGCCGTATACTAATGTAGCATTATGACAGACTTGACCACACAACTTACACATAGTCCGCTGATTGGCGTGGGTCGTTGTATACTGAAATCTTTGAACGATTTTCGCCAAGTGAAGCGATGATTCTGAAACTGCAGAATGGCTATGGGCAAAGTTTGTTCGAAAGGCCCTCCCCTTTTTATCTATTTAAAACTCCTTTTTTCTTAACTCACAAATAACTCTTCCATCCAGTCTGCAAAATGTTCGGCATGTCTCGCTTGTTACGATAATCACCGAATACTTTAATACTATTATTAAATTAGGCATCGACCTAACTATTTATTTCTATGTGTGGTCTTATGAAAATTGGCGAATAATGTAATAAAAATGATAAACAAACAATGCATCTAAACGGAAACGGAGAATCAAGTGTAGTACTTATAAATACTAAATGTACTTATTTTACGGTCCATGATTCGATCGGTATTTGTGTAATTCGTTCACAAAATACTTTTTTGTATGTGCCGTATGTCCGTAATGAATGACATAAAATCGCGATTGTAGCTCGACTTATACCGCTGATATTATGTTAATGTCTTACCACAGGAAGGCCAGAAGTTTAATGCAAATTTCTGTCTTAAAAAATCCTATAATTTGAAATCATAATTATAATCGTCCCTCCATAAAGCGATCCACAAACCATACAGACGTGGAATAATTATTTATTTACAGATAATGTCATAACAAATAGTCTTACCCTTAATTTTTGGTAAATGTAGTGATGTTAGATCGATGTATTAATGTCTTTTCGTAATCTTTTTGACCCACTAACCACGTATAAAAACGTGATGTCACACAAAATTAAACTCATAGCACTTGTCCAAAGTCAATTAATGCGGTGTGTGCTATACTAATGGATAGTTGTCATCAATATTTATACCAATATTATGTTTACAAAGATATGATGTCTAATTTTTCCTTATAATAGCGACTTAGATGTATCTATATTCATCCTGTTGACTCTTTATCATACTAATTACAGAACAGTTACAAATGAATTTAACATTGACAGTTGTTGGACACTTCGAAGCGAACTAGAAAGCGTGAAATGTTTCAGAACGCGATTTCATTATGACCTAACATAAAATATTAACAGTTGCAGAGATAATTACTGTCTGCTTATATTGAATTATGTATATATCCACGCAGTCCAATTAAATGTGAACGTTTCTCATTACATACAGGAAACGGACTGTAAACAAAATTGCTCGTAAACAACGATTTAATAACTCGTTACATTTGTACTGATTGAAGTGCTTCAGAATTATCACGTAGATTTGAGTGATTGTTTCCAGTTTATTTAATTACTGAATATGCACAAATTTACCTACACATCTATTATCAAGTTTGGTGATTTTTATCTTGGATTCTTTCAGGACATTTTTGGTACCCACTTTAAGAGTTTTAAGTTCTTTACTGTTCGGCTAAATTGTTCAACGCAGATTACCCAGTAGATTATTCCGAACATCCTTATTTAATCAGCCACACACTTATCCCTTTTCTGTCTCGTTGATAATAAAACCTGCATCTTTCACTTTTACCCTCGACATCATTGTCTAAGTGATGACGGCAACTGTCGGCTTCGCTTTCTTTGTGCCACTTGGCAGGTTTCACTTCCGCCTCGCATCTCGCTGCAGCCTTTACGTAAGGTACGTGAATGGACACTCGTCTTTATGCAATACTCTTCGAGCTCTATTTAAGAACACTTTAAAACAAAACGCAGTCCCAGTTATATATAGGTCTTGTTGTAAATCACGTTAAATTTACACAATCTTCACACATATGGATTAAAAATATGTGTTACAGTAATCAGTCTTTGAATAAACAATTAAATAAATGTTGTTACTCCATCGTTTTTTCTACGAAGTTCATAATAATGTGTTTCATAGATACTTGAGTTCTCTTTACCTTTTCCTCTCAAACTGGCGTTTAGTATGTTGGGCCATAAATAGATTGTATTCGTTTCTTTCTCACTACTGCATTTATCATATTTTTGGTTAATAATAAAATGTGGTCTTGCGACCTGATAGTAGAGTTTCAATTTGTCGTGAGAAAATTCCACTTCTGTCGTGGCTGAGCCTACAGTTTAAAGTGGAATCCGAACCACGGAATCTCTTGGTATATCTCATTCGATCAAGTACACCTCTAAACATTCCTGGCCTCTCCGGGGTTTGAACCCAGGACCCCGAATTCTTAGAGCAAGATTTTTAATCACTTCCTTTTTATCGGACTCTTCTCTCTCCTTTTCTGCCATGTTCTGGTTTCATCACACTTCAGGCATAGTGATGGTATGAAGAAATATACTGTAAAATAGAAAATGAAATTTATTATTCTTCATTTTAATAAAACGAAAAACAAATTTAAAAAATTTCTCTTTTTTTTTTTAATCATGGTTAAATGTTAGATGTTGTAAATATCAAGTAAAAGTAAATAATTCATCCATTCTTTTTTTTGATGATGAAGTAGGTAGAAATATAAATAATAATAGGTTAATAACACTTATGTAGTTTAATGTAGTTGTACCAATCAGTTTTTCACTCTGCGGCCTGAAGCATTATGTTTGTTGTACTTTTTTTTGGCCGCGTCATCTCTGCCCATTATTTATTTTGAATTGGCCATTATGAAGGTAAAGAAATGCGAAGATTTCTTTTTATATATCTTTTTTTCATTTTGATATCTAGCCGCCGTTTTATCGTTAGTAATAATGTTGTACGCACTTTGGACAATAGATGATGCTCACTGCGCTTAATTCGAATCACTAACTTCCCACAATGGACTCGAACCAGCACTCTAGCCGCTACAATATGGGGGCCAGCATCTCTTTCCCTATTCCGGTTACTTCTTAAATAATGGAGTGGTCGTGGTTATGTACAGAAGATTCGTTCTACTTTGTTTCTTATCGTTTTCAGTCTTCGCCTGGAACTGACTCCATTCAGAAATTCAAACTGTTTACTGTCTAAGGCAAAACCAATTCTTCGCTGTTGCTGATATCTACTCATACACGTTAGGCGTATTGTGGCAAGGTTAACGAACTTGGTTGTTTGGCTTTCTGTTGGGCAGTGAGAGTGAAAGCCCAAACAGCTGATGTCCGCCAACTTTCTCTGGAGCGGGAGGAGCTAGATCCTCGACCGGAAAGACAACGGATACGTGCAGTGTGCTTTCTTACCCGGAAAGCGAACGCCGTCGAAGACCGGAATTAGGCAGCAATTAATGTCGAAATACTGGTTGCATAATTGAGTTTGTTACACTGAATGAAACGAAAGGGATTACAAGGACTCGATAGAAGTTTCTCTTTTTTTAATGTTTCTCGTAGGTATACTTCATTGTCCACACTTTGCAATGCTTTAACTTGTTAACTGAAAAATATACTGATTTCATTTTGGCAACTGAAGACCAAGAAATTTTCACGATATTTTTTTTTGACAGGCCTAATTTTCAGTCTTTGCCGTTCAAGAATACGACTATCATTTATTTAGATGGGTTTCCATGTGTTTACTTGCAACGTTGGAATATGATTAGCTGTTTCGGTCGTCGACGTCGAGAACCGGGAGAGAATTGTGGGCTAGCTTTTGGAGCAACTGTTCTGGCATTCTTCTCGAACAATGTTAAAACGAAATCCGATGGCTGGAGCGGGTGTCAAATCAAGTTCATCTTTGGCACCGAGCGTGGTGGGTGTACGGTTAACGATCTGGCCTCGCATTCGGGAGGATGCGGGTTCGAATCCCCGTCCGGGCATCCAGATTTTGCGTTTTCCATGATTTCTCCAAATCACTCCAGGCGAATTCCGGGATGCTTCCTTCAAAAAAGGCCATGGCCGAATTCCTTCCCGTTCCTTGTATTCAGTCCCATCCCGCCTCTAATGACCTTAGCCGTCGACTTGGCGTAAAACAGTAAGTAAATTTAAAAAAAATCATCTTTGGCTTAGATATAAATTCCTGTCTCAAATTCCGTAGTCGTCTGTTATGACGTTAAAGCTAAGCAGCTGACTTGGAATGTCTTGCATTAAACAATTTTGTTTTTAGTAAAGTTAGATATAATTATACCAGATAAAAAACGTCGTTTGCTACAGTTTTCTCGTACAGACAAACAGTTTACTATGTCGTTAATTCAGTTATGAATTTCATTATGCGGATACATTTATTTCAGTTTCAAATCTAACTATGTTTACTTTCTCGCCAGTTCTCTTACATAGATCATCATTTCTAATTTTATTCTCCTTCTATCACTATTGGATAAATATAGACTGCAGTTTTGTTATTACCATTTTTTAGCGTGAACGAAAATACATCGACCTGATGGACTAATTCACTGAACTCATGCTCTCACAGAAATGACTTTCTAATATTAAAATCTTCATTTTACGCTAACAGATATCACCTTTTGACCAAATATCTGCGTGTATGGTGGCCTAAATTTCATAAAGCCTTCACTTTATCCACAAGCTACTATAACAATTTATGTTGTCAAATTCAAACTGCCATTTAGTCATATAACATGATTAAGAAATATACGTAACTTAATATATCCATAGACTAGCTATTCTTACTGAACGTAGATGTAATATAGCTTTTGCGGAAACTAGGTGCGAAACAGAGACCAGCTATAGTTAGTTTCTTTTACGTTTTAGAATTATCGAGTTACTTATTTGATTTGATGTTGAATTTAGTCCGCTTCTTAGCTGATCGACTCCCGAGCTTAGCCTACCTGTGGTCGATGCCGGGGCAGTCGGGTGCGACATGCGCATCCGGAGTTCGCGCCCCGGCGGGGTCACTCCCCTCGTTGCGTGGGAGTTCAGTAGGTCAGTGCGGCGCGCTGGGGTCGTCGACCTGCGCGGGGGTGAGTGCGCATGCGCGGATTGGTTCAGTGACCCGGGCCAGGCGCCAGCCAGGGTCAGAGTGCACTGCTCTCTCGCTACCTGTTGGACAGACATGGTGGCTGCTGCAGCCGACGAGGGTAAGCCGGGCTCAGGTAAGACCGAACAATCACACGGTGCCGAGGGGGCGGTTTTCGTTGCGTCAGACTTTACTTAGCGAGCGATATGCAATGCCACTATCATTGGGATAAGAACTTTATCACTCCATCAGTGTTTTTACTTGTTTTCTTTTCTTGCTCACAGTTATCTGTGATTGTCATTTAATGGTGCCTCTATTAATGGCTCGAGTGAAATGATAAATGAGTGATACTTCTAGCTTTCGACTAAAAAATCGGAGAATTCGCTTGAAACTATAGAGGGGATGGGCGAGAACTTGATATTTGAACACAAGATGGTAAAGCATTCGATAGTCAAATTGAAATCCCGCGGTGATTGCTGTTATTGCTTTGTTTAGTGCTTCTTTTTGCAGCGCCGTTAATCATGACAGTATACTAATTTTTTTTGTTGACAATAAAAAAGTAATATATTCTTGTAAGAACGGATACTTTGTCGACATATGATTGTAATGATGTCATCATCGTCATACCGCCGAATTATTTTGTAAAAACATAATATTTCCATGGCTAGCTTCGCTGTCTTTCTCAGAGTTCACACATGAGGAAGACGCCTGAACAAACCTTGGAAAAGTCGTTTTTTTTTTATTCACACAATCTGGTGGTACACCCGTGAAGGCTTCATTGTAATACATCCTTGTCAGCAAGGATTCGTGTTAAGGTGGTTCCGTTATTTCTTTTAGCTACACATTTTTTTTTAATACCATTTTGTGGTAAACTGTTAAAAAAATTGTTGTTGTTTCAGCGGTACACTATAAAGCTGTGTCATTGAAAGTGTCAGTATTTTATGCTAATCTTTTTGATTAATTTACTGTTCAGTTCAAATATGTATCATTTATTCTCACTTAACTAATATACACACAACTTTACTTACAACATGAAACAAAGACACCCGATCAACACTTTTGTATTTTTAAAATTATTATGCGTGTAATAAAGTTTGGTCGAAGTTTTGTTTCCAGAGACTATCAGTATTGGTTCCCTGAAATCCTTGAGTATCAAAACAAATTTCTGTTTGGAAACGGCAAGAAAGTAACTGTACAGCAGCGTTGTTACTCGTGGCAGCTTTCAGTATTAGGTATCGCATAGAACATCATTTACACCAGAACTTGTTACTACTTGTCTGAATTCAAAAACCAAATGGAATCAAATGTTTTGATTTAGAGTTCTGATTAAAGCATTGTCCGGGTATGCCACATTTAGTGATGTGGTTTATAGTATTAAGTCTGATTATAACAGCACCATGTTTGTTGTGTTTCATCCTTTACGATTATGACTCTAAATTGGTTTTTAGATGCTGCTATTCTCTTACATGTTTTTCCTGAGTCTTTTACTACTGAAAAATTGCATTAGAAGTTCTAAAGCCTTCATCCTCGTGTACATTTTGTCACAGTAGCACAGTACGTCATAAAAACTCGCTGACGAGGCTCTTGGTATCTCTCAGCTGACGCTGAAGTTGGCGCTCGTCACCTCTAGCAGACGCGCTGGATCAGCAAGAGAAGTCACGTGACGGAAGTGCAGGTCGTCTGACACCACGTTGGGGGAGACGTTTACGGGAATCTGCCGCAAACATTTTGTCTCGCTATACAGCTAACTTGACACTCGAAACAAAAGTGCGTGATAAGAGTTCAGTTAACGACGATGCCAAATGTTATTCGATTTTTTTACTAAGTGTGAATTCTAAAGACTGTGTCATTACATAAATGAAGTACAAGTGAAATGATCACGAAACTAGCGTCTTAACATCTTGTCAACTTTTACTGAAAAATAAAAAAGTTATTTCACTTTTTCCGTTTTCAAGGAGCCTCAGTATATTTTTCCATTATTAAAGCGTCTGTATTGTGAATTTTCCCTCGTGTAATTATTGTAGAATCTGCTGGAAGAGCGTGCTAAAGCGCTACCACTCTGGATCGAGAAGAAACTATGGGGTTAGGTTCAAATCCCGGGTCGCACTTGCAGTTACCTAGGACCTAGTTTAATGCTGAGACGGTTTACAACATTTTACAAACAAAAAAGACACTTATTCACACAGAACAAAAGTTTCACAGACAGACGGTAACAGTTATTTCCACCCCTTGGAATAGGATCGTCATTCAAATATATTTATTATGTACTGTAGAGATATCGTATACGACAACAGATAAAGGCCAGTATTAAATTTAAACATCCTATATCTTATTTTCCTCAGCACCTGAATCATAATTGTGGTAAACGAAGAGCAGACAACAAAAGGAACATGAACACTAATTTCTAAAAGAGAGAATATGTTTCTGGACAGTATTTAAAGACAGGACATTTCCCACCATCTTGATACTCTTATTATTGATATTCCACTGCATTTCACAGTTTTTGTTGTTGTTTTTTATGCGAAATTTGTATACATCTTTTCTCCATTCAAAGGATCACTTCCTATTCTCCCTCTGTTCAACGATAAGTTACTGAACTAATTACGTTTTAATGTTTTCAGCCAATTGCTAAGAACAAAAATCCAACCTACAGTTCAGTGACAGTCGAATACTTCCACGAACAGAATAAATAGTTTCAATGGTTTTATGGGGCGGGTCTGCATCCTAGAATGAATTATCAATATTTCCGCCTAAATGAGGCAGAAGCGTATTGCAATGCGTGTAGCATGCTCTGCTAAGCACAAGACCGTGAGGAACACATTAGCGCTACTCGGACAGCATGGAAACAACACATTGCTCAGTACCTGATGAGAATTTCAAAAACGCGTCAACACGATATTTTGTTGTAGTTTATTTAAGCTATAGGGCAATGATTGATTTTATAAACAAACAATGTAAAAAACGTTATTGTTGCTATGTTATCACCCAGCATTTGATTCAGATAAACATTGGTAATCTTCATAGTAAAATTTTTCCTTTTCTCACAACGGGTGCTCCTTTCTGGGAATAAAATTAACTACTAGTTGAAAGAACACGCCAATGCAACTGTTTAGTTTATTTATTGCTGCGTCGTACGCGTTTCACCTCTCATCGAGGCATCATCAGCGACGAATAATTTACATTTGTTACTGTGGTATGCAGCTGCGCATCTCCGTTTTTATATACAACGCATGTTTTGCCTGTATCATATTTACAATATTGTTTGTTATCATCGGTCAGTCGTCTGTTCGTCAGCTGGTCAGCTGGAAAACCAGGCATAAGGTCCCCATCCGATGGATGATTTATCATCAACAGTGTCGTACGCACTGCGGATAGGGTTGGTATCTAACCCAGGACTTGGATGCACTATCTGGTGATTATAGATTGTTCACCACCACCTCTCCAATCCTCATGGAAATGAGTGTTGTGGAAGGGGTGACGGTGCTGCCACCTGTCCGAGCGTCCCGACGCCCTCCGTCGGTGATGGTCCTTGGCCAAGAGAACACCTGTTGCGTCACTGTCCTTTCATCGAAGAGTGGTTCCGCTTTGTCTCCATAGTCTCTTATAAAACAGCGTCACTGCCAGCCTGACTTAAAGCAGCCCAGCTAACGACAAAAGTTCTTTTAATACGTGTAACCGACCCCCTTGAATATTTTTGATATTTCCCATCAATAATTTAGTGTCGTATTCGCATCTATTTTTCTTTCACCGTATTTATTAATATGAGAACGTTATTGATACTCGTTTGATTTAATTTTTCCGACCAAAAAACGGCTTTCCGAATCGTTAGAAATTTCGTTCTTCTGGAGAGCTGCAATTTTTACAGACTTTTCGGTTATATATGTAAATCCTAGAATTATATAGATTCTTCTCCAAAAATATATGAAGCGCATCAAACATTTACACGATTTAAAGAGTACTTTAGTGATAACTTTCGCTTAGTTAACTAGTGATGAAGAGTAATGCATATAAATTGTTGGGATCATAAATAAGAGATAAAAACGATGGATATACGAATATCCCAGTAATAATTCGCTTTAAAAGTTTCAAGATTTTGAACTTAATTTGAAGGAAGGTCTTCAGTGATCGGGGAGATTTCAGCTTTGATTTTTTTTATGTTCATAAAAAGTATTTTTTTATACAATAAGGAAATAATTTCCTTTAATAACTGATATTGGAAGAATTTTCATGAACCTTATCTTTCAAAAAAAAACTGAAATCCGCGTAATGAAGGTGGTCTTTCGATAGTGTTTGCAGGAGATCCTCTTGAAATATAATGATTAATGACATTCCAAGTAATATTCATAACCTATCTGTCTTTGTACTATACTGCAGTCAACAGTGAATTGTATGTGGTAGGGTATTTGATAGGCCCTACCACCTTGAGTTTTTACAGTTCATAAGAAAACAAGAACATCTAAAGATGGCTGATAAGCATACTGTTTCTATAACATTATATCCCATTTCATTTATAGCTGCAATAAATGGCAGAAGAATTTCATTATAATTGTAGCGCAAATAATTTCGCTTTCCTATTTCTATGCTGTCTACTTCACTCACTTTAGTATTAACTCCCATACTCACGGCGCAAGAGTATTCGATGATAGAAAATCATACCTCAAATTCTGATTATACCTTTCAGTATTTTGCGAAAAATTCTTTTGTCGCAGTGGACAGTATGTTTCTATCTTTTGATTGAGTTTCGCGCTGTGCTGCTCCCTCACGTCATATGTGACACAGCGTCTCAGTTTTACTGGGTGTGGAAACGCATTCTGAGAACTGAAATTCCTGAGCGTGTGCGCGGATTGGGAGCTGGTTGCGAGCGCTCTTTGTTTGCCCAAGGCCTTCCCCGAGCGCTCGGCCTACTTTTCCCGCCTCGGTCGCTGACCGATAGTTCGCGAAACCGCCACCGCAAGCGCCACCGCGCAGCGCAACTCTCTCTCCCTATCGCTGCCAGCCAGACACACTTTCGTCTTCACACACACCCAAACACACTCTCACTAACGTCTTGGCAAAGGTCAGGTGGCGGGAAGCTCGTCTGTCAAGAAAGACCTTTGTCTTTCGGTAAATCATTCGTGGAATCACTATGCCATTACTAGGAGACTATGGTTTATGGCCTCTCAATGCTATCGTAACATATTGAAGGATGGAAGATGTCTTTACTTAAATAACAATATTTTTCAATTGCTGTAACCCTCCACAATAGATTACGTTTTGCAGTCTTGCCACAGGATATACAATCACATAGTCAATAATAATAATAAAAAATCCATGCGTTGTAAAAATCATTTTTTATTTTTTAGCGTTTGTAGAAACAAGTTACACAATCAATTTCCATCATTTAGCTATGCTTCTAAATAAGCAACATATATTTTAGTGTTTTTTTTTTTTTTTTTTTCGAATCACCCATCTTTGGGGTACGTCAGATCAATCACTTCTTGGATGCTTGCGTTTTCTTCTTCTCCCAGTATTTCTTCATTCTATCTGATCTCTTCCTTCTTTCCTTTTCTGATATTTGAATCGGTTTTCTGGTGTTCATCGCAACTTGGAACCTCTTACTTTTGTCTTTGGTCACGGTCTTTAGTGTTTATAATAAAAGATATTGTTTTTATCGCCATTTCCAAATTCAAGTAAAAAATGTTTGCGAAACACGATTTTTGTGACAAAATTACCTTAATTAATAAGGATTAAAAAGTATATTTCTTCTTTTAATTTTCAATTATTTCTGTTTAACCAATTTCTTGCTCACAGAAGATATGTCCTCCAATCATTTAGGTTTTCCCAAATGGAACATTATGTTAGAACATTTGAAGATACACCCTTTTCATTAATAATTATAGAGAATATAAATCATTAATACAGTTGCAAAAGGCGTAACCTATTCTAGAAAACTAATGTGTGTACTATACAATTGTGATAAATACTCTTTTATTAATTGTATGGAAAAGTTACACAAATGTTGAGTAACTATCAGAGAATGATATAAATTTTTAACCCTACAGGAAGCCAGTGACAAACCCACACACACACACACACACACACACACATATGGTTTCAAGACGAGTATACCATTTTTTATGATCCATATTATTTATTGTTCCCCACAGTGCAACATACAACAAACCTAGCACTTAATCTTAGCTACCTAAATTTCAAAGTGGACACGGGTTGGTAATCGTCATAATGTAAGGGTAATATTCTGGTTACTGAGTTGGCGAATGGGTTTTCTCAAGCAGTGCACTGACAGCGCCTACAAGCGGCCGTGTATGTGACCGTGAACGCAGTACTGATCAGCTGACTGCTGTCTCAGCGCTACGCAGGGGCAATGTGACGCTACTCAGCCGTTCTGTTGTGTAGCATGACATAAACAAACAACTCGTGGCTCTACAGCCACACGTTATTGTTCTGCCAACGATTTCAGTTACTGTAACGCCTGTCAGGATGATTTGCCAAATTCTCCTTATGCACGCAAATTCAACTGATTTTAAAATGAAGCTGTATGAAGAATTGAATAAATCATTTTATTCAAGCAAATTACAGTTTATTTTGGCGATCTGAACAAAAGACAGCATTTTCCTTTAAATAAAGAGATAGGAATCCATCTCTCTGTACCACTACGCCTTTTGTCAAAGTAGTTGCTAGCAGTGAATTCATTGGTCGTAAAGAGATTCTTCAAAAGAGTATGAAGGACATATTTTCTCCTATCACATCGTTTCTGGTTCAGAACCTCCAGTCTTAACTTTTCACGGCTTTGAGTAAATTTACTTATTACGTAATACGTCATAGAAGTTATAGAACAATCTTGGCATTGTAGAAAATGTTTTTCTACCTTACATCTCTTCAACATTTGGATTTAACGATAAATTCTTTAATTATAGGTTGAAGTAATCTTCTAAAGCGTAGATTGTTCAATTCTTCGCATTTACCAAACGTTAGTTTAAGTTACTTCTTAATATTACATATAGCCTGTAAATAACAGTTCCACAAATACCTGGAACCGATATTCCCAAGCATAAGTTATCAACTTGGCGTTTATCTAAAACCAAATTTAAATAAAATTTAGAACGGCGTTTATCATCAGTATAGGTAATATTTGTAGTTACAAGACTGACTAGTGTGATATATCTGTAGATTGAAACTCTCTTTACTTCGTGGAATGTGAAATTATGTAATGTCGAGTGCACCGGATGAAGGTCCTATGCAGATGAGCTTGCTTGGTTGGTTGCTTGGTTGCTTGGTTGCTTGCCCTCGTTAGGTTGCAACACCGCGTAGATGCAGTGGCAGGAAGGTGATAGAGATGCCGGTAATGGCAGCTCTTTTGCAATCGTCTGGGTTTAGTCTGCACTGCACTTGTTGCGATATGGCTGCAGTTTTTGTTGCTCTAGGTAGTGGCTTTGGTATTCGATTGTTGAAACAAATGTTTATTTTTCTGTGCATATGTTTACGCGTTACGTATATGTATCTGCTTTTCCAATATTCCAACCATGGTGGTTCTCTCATTTTGCTGTCTAAGATGAAACTGCTTACAGTTGTACTCAAAATGAAAAGGCGATTTCGTGATTTCCCAGGACTAAAGTGGACAGTAAATTGTTTGCGCTATTTCTTTTGAATGGTGATTATTTTGATTATGGTCGCGGTTATTGGACATATCTTTATGATGAACCTTAGGTAGCTTAATAAATAGTTCACTGCAGACAGTTGAATACAGTCACAGAGTATAAAATATCTAACTAGACCCCACATTCCGAGAACAAATACTCAATAATAATCTTCAATGGATGTAATTGATAACCAAAAATTGTTTCCCATCTTCATTGTGTCATTAATTTGAGACATTTCCAATAATTAACATAGAAAAAATTGTCTCATCATTAGCAGCAGAGAGAAAAAGTTGTCAATAAAAAGTTGTCAATTTTATTAATAATACAGATATCTGCTTTATGAACGTCTCTAGCACAGTTTCACCAAGCTGTCAGTTTACAAGTATCCTTCCTTAAAGTTTATTTATTAAATACTGAGAAGTTCCTTTTTGGAGGAACTTTTATATAACGTTATACTTCCAATACGGCCCTTTTTTTGAGAGAGAAAGAGAGAGAGAGACTTCGAACCTCGACAGCTTTAGGTCGTTGGTTTGAGTTTGGATTCGGAAGAGTTATTCCAATCGAGCTATGTTTCTTACCAACTTCATGCAAGTCCTGCGACTCGCCTGAATCATCTATTAGCATGGATTAATTATTTTATAGGGCTCATGAAGTAAACTGTGAACCGACTTAACCAGCCAAATGATGTAAAGAAATGATAATATTAGTTCATAAAAAATTAAGATGATCAGTGCTAATGATACAGGTATTAATAGCTATTATATATTATTTGATTAAAACAACTTTACGAACTACAGTATTTACTCGTCTCTACAGATCTGTAATCTTAAATGGATGGAATAAACACCAAACATTTAATTACTTTGCTTTCGCCAGTTATTTTGTGGAACTACACTGGACACTTGTATCGTGACCTTAATAGTTTAGAATAGCTTTTGAATATTGTAAGCATTGTTTATAAATTTTACGCGTTGTACTGTTGGATCGTCTCCACCTACCACATTAAAATTCACGTTACGCAATGAAAAAACATTATGACACATGGCAACACAGACTTTCGTGGTTTAGATTAGATTTTACTTAATGCCCATCTACATGTTTACAAGAAACAGTCTCCGAAAGTTGACATTTATAGCTGGTATCAACACCTGTTTCGGTTTTAGAGCCACTAGCAGATGTTGGCAGCCGTGGGCACTTGTTGGTCTTCGGGTCTGACGTTGGAGTCGCCCAGAGCTAGGGTGGGGGAGGTCCGAAAATAGCGACGTCGTATTTCCGACGCTCGCCATTGGTTGACGTCACCCCGAGAGTGGTCTCGTGGCCGAGTCCGACTGATCACGTGACCAGGCCCGTGAGACGCGAGCACGTTGTGCGGGTCCAGGGTTCTGCATTCACTTTGTTCACTCGTCCAGGGAAGGGCTGCTATTGTACGGTTCATGATAGCAAACATTATTCTGCACGAGTTTCCACCAGTAAGTTTCATCTGAAGTATACGTACAACACTAAAAATAATCGTCGTCTGATGTTGGTGTAAGCTTCAGCTAGTGACACTTGACATGTTCTTGTAATTTGTTGCTCGTCTTAAATGGTAAAATATGAGCCATTCAAAAGGAAATGCAAGAAGATAGAACATGTATATATTAAGGAGAGTTGTAACCTTATGTGATTTCCGTCAAGTACTAAGAGCCAAAGTACAGTTGTTCTTCACAGATTTGCATCTGACTTTAATGTCGAGCCAAAACACTACTGTGTAATCACTGCAGGATAGACAATGTATTTGGTCACGTCGTATTTCCGACGCTCGCCGTCGGTTGACGTCACCCCGAGAGTGGTCTCGTGGCCGAGTCCGACTGATCACGTGACCAGGCCCGTGAGACGCGAGCACGTTGTGCGGGTCCAGGGTTCTGCATTCACTTTGTTCACTCGTCCAGGGAAGGGCTGCTATTGTACGGTTCATGATAGCAAACATTATTCTGCACGAGTTTCCACCAGTAAGTTTCATCTGAAGTATACGTACAACACTAAAAATAATCGTCGTCTGATGTTGGTGTAAGCTTCAGCTAGTGACACTTGACATGTTCTTGTAATTTGTTGCTCGTCTTAAATGGTAAAATATGAGCCATTCAAAAGGAAATGCAAGAAGATAGAACATGTATATATTAAGGAGAGTTGTAACCTTATGTGATTTCCGTCAAGTACTAAGAGCCAAAGTACAGTTGTTCTTCACAGATTTGCATCTGACTTTAATGTCGAGCCAAAACACTACTGTGTAATCACTGCAGGATAGACAATGTATTTGGTCACGTCGTATTTCCGACGCTCGCCGTCGGTTGACGTCACCCCGAGAGTGGTCTCGTGGCCGAGTCCGACTGATCACGTGACCAGGCCCGTGAGACGCGAGCACGTTGTGCGGGTCCAGGGTTCTGCATTCACTTTGTTCACTCGTCCAGGGAAGGGCTGCTATTGTACGGTTCATGATAGCAAACATTATTCTGCACGAGTTTCCACCAGTAAGTTTCATCTGAAGTATACGTACAACACTAAAAATAATCGTCGTCTGATGTTGGTGTAAGCTTCAGCTAGTGACACTTGACATGTTCTTGTAATTTGTTGCTCGTCTTAAATGGTAAAATATGAGCCATTCAAAAGGAAATGCAAGAAGATAGAACATGTATATATTAAGGAGAGTTGTAACCTTATGTGATTTCCGTCAAGTACTAAGAGCCAAAGTACAGTTGTTCTTCACAGATTTGCATCTGACTTTAATGTCGAGCCAAAACACTACTGTGTAATCACTGCAGGATAGACAATGTATTTGGTCACAATAGCGAATTTACATGTGAATCTGATTAGAGTACAAAGAGAATAACGAACAATGTCTTGGAAGTAATCTAAATCCCAAAAAAAACTAGTACTCTGTGATAATTCATCGACGGCGTGAATGTAAATCGTAGACATTTTTAGTAAAGAAACGGTTTACTTTATATTAGCAATGTTCATGCAATAACACTTTGCAATCCCGCCGTTGCGCCATAACTATCACCGAAAAAAATATGAAGTCTCTGTTGGTTACGGACTGTAATTTCTCAAGTGTTCTCTCACTTTATTTTCAGAATTCTCCTGCTTTGTTAACGTGTTTTCATATTGACCTTACAATGCTCTCATTAAATATTAGCCTTTCCTAATAATTATAATTCGATGGCCAAGTAGAGTTGTTTAGTACAGATTCAATTACTTGCAATCTGTACTGCAACACCGACACTGACCAACAAAACAGATCTATGTAAGCGAACAGTACAACTAACTCTTTAGTTACACTGTCATGCAAATCAATAAGGAAATACATTTTATAATAATAATTAGCTTTCTAAGCATTTCCAAGTTGAATAATAAAATATTTTCTAACATTTAAATTTATTTTTCTAGCTTAAGTAACCAGACGATCACTATATAAACTATATTTGTTTGTTTATGGTAGTTAATAAACGTTATATCGTCAAAACATTTT
The DNA here is from genome assembly GCA_031002005.1 of Vandiemenella viatica. Classification (NCBI taxonomy): domain Eukaryota; kingdom Metazoa; phylum Arthropoda; class Insecta; order Orthoptera; family Morabidae; genus Vandiemenella; species Vandiemenella viatica. The sequence continues at coordinate 278,252,191 of CM061920.1, forward strand.
ATTGACCTGAACGTTTGTTTTTGTTTCAGGTAAGCCAAACAAGCCAGTCAGTTTGTTAGTAGAATAGATCATTACATTCTAAGGTAAGTCAGAGCTCCACTCGTCGAAAAAGGTAAGTGTATTTTACTTTCAAATGTGTTTCTTCTCGCCGATTTTTGAAATTGATGAATCCTAAAAATATTTGTATGAATATTGGCTTATAAAAAGTTAACCATTATACAACTTATACATAAGTAATTATGTTGAAGAGATCTACAATTTTTCTGTTCCAATACCAAACATATATTACTTTCGTCGTCCTCTTTTAACTTGTAAAATTTGGATAAAAATTCTTGTAGAAAATAAAATGGATTATAGAGAAGAAACATTTAAAGCTTCTCTATTAACATTTTTTTTTATAGATATGATTAACTCGCTATTTACAAATGTAAATAGAAATCTTCGGACAACAGCGTATCTCAGGTGGTAGAACTTCTGAATGTGACCCGGATGACCGGGATTCAATCACCGAGGAAGCTGAATATTCAGAACTGCTCCCGAGATCCACTCTGCCTGCTATCGCATGAGTACCGTGGAGGAAAGACCAAGGGAAGAAAGGGCCGGTGCATGGCACTGACCGCGTCACTTCAGTTTCTAGTGACGAAGGTTGTAATGGCAGTGCGAAGCTCTACACCTGTAAAAACTGCGGGCAGCAGCAGTGAGCCGAAATAAGTCCGGGGGAGGGGGGGGGGGTAGGAAAGAGCAACATTCGGTTGCGTTGCGTGCGGAATCTAAGATGTATTTTGTATTACTAGAGAATTTGAAAAACACTGTAGTAACTCTTACATGAAAAATATGACAGTGACTTTCCTTCATTCTGAAGAAAATATTTATATTGATAGCCTGACAAGAAATCAAGTTCTCACAATTTTAACGAGGTGGGAGAAAATAAAAGCAATGCAAATTCAGTTATGAATCATGAACATATGCATCTGAAAGTAAATTTATTTACAGGTAGACAGTGTTTCAGCTTCAGAAATATCATTTTTTATTTAGGTATTGAAGAACTTATTCCGTAATAACTTAGGTAAAATATATTGATAATGCTAGTGCGTGGTTATATTACTTGTGTCAAACACAGAATGAAAAACAATAATGGAAAGTTATACCTAGAAAGAACTGAACAGATTTAAAAAAAAAAAAAAAACAACTTATATACCAATACCTGAGATTGTTTCAGTGAGAAAATTCATTTGTCGGAAAAGAAATAAAACTGCAGCTAATAACCCTGTCTTTATGACAGTAGATGGGAAACTATAAATAAGACCGAAACAGTGTTAATGCAAATAGCTATTCTGCATATCAAACAGCGGATGGAAGAACAGAACTGAAAAGAAAGACCTAAAATAATGGATGCAATTGAAGAGCAAAGATAAATTAAGAAAAATTCAACAAATAAATAACAATAAACTACACGTTCCCAAAGATAAGTTCGGTGTGAAAATTTATTTTTCAGAGAAGAAAATACATTGCTAAAGCTAATGGCCCAAAAGTGGGGCAGTATACAGTTAATATGTGTGTTACAAATGGCAGGGATGGAAAGAGTGTGGAATAGTGATTGATAAAATAAAGGAAACCAACGAATGATAATGGTTAAGCATTATTTCAATTTCAAAGCAACAATAAAAATCTTGAATCCGTGGTCAAGACGGACAAAGCGCAGCAGCAAAGCAGGGGTGTAAGAATAGCGTCAGCCGAGGCCGACGGGTCTCGTGTGCGGGACACGTGCACACGTGACTGCTCTGTGGCATCGGCCACCCTCGACCACTCAGTTCGACGTCGACGTCGGTCATGGAAGGCCACCGAGCGTCAGGTACTGTGTGCATGCATTAGTAAATACCTTTAGTCACACTTCGCCCTAATGGGTAAGTTCTGCGCTATTCCTTTCAGTAATAATGTCATCAATTCCTTTATCTCATTTGTAATATAAAAAAATTTGTTAAGAGCGTAAAATCCGGTGGGCGATGTTAGACACAAAGGTACCACTATTTAGGGACATATCTGCAATAGTCATCAGTAACAGGAAAGAGGTGGCTTCTGCATGCATTTCCATCAGCTTAAAAAATTTCATACTGTTAGGAGAATGTTTCTAGGCTATTGTGCTTTACTTTTACATTAAATCGGATTACAAAAAATGCAAGGCAAAACCTGTTGCTTTAATTGTGTCAAAAATGCTTACTATTTAGTATGACGAAAGAAGGGTTGCATGAAACAAACATTAAGACTCTTGTAACACTTCATATGCTGGCAGCGTGAGTAGCAGTATTGCTCTGGGCAGTTACATCTAGTATTCCCCATCGTATAATTATTGATCTACTTGATATGTCAAATAAATTTACAGAACTTTACAAAAAAAATATTTATATTTTATTTTGTAGTAGTTGATAATAAAATTTTAGAGTAGGGTCTAAAATTTTCTTCTATGGTATGCCGTTTTCATCTGTTTTTTAGGCCAAAAACCGTTCGGATCACTTTCGTACGGTTGTATTATTCGTTTCGACAGTAGCGCCTGGAGCATAGCCTCGTCCGCGCAACATATCCACTTTGCGCTCACCTGGTTACATAGCTAGAAGGCGCAGGCCGTGGCCACGAGTAGTTTCGAGTGTTTTCGTTGTTTGCTGCATGTTGATTTGGAGGAACACACTCAAAATTTTTAGTTTCAATTCACCGAGTATTTAGATGTAGTGTCATTTAAAAAATCGTAATGTATGCCACAACAACGAAACAGATGTATTTATAGGTACTATAAATGACGATATATTATAAGTATTGCATCAGAAATTACTATGTCAAGTAGCAGCTAAAAACTTTTTTCACAAGTTTTCTTTTGACGGCGAAGATCATTGCCTCCATTAAAAATGTGAGTATAATCTTCAATAGTACTTCCGCTGGATTATTTCCATCTTTCGTTCTGTATTCGTTTTCACTCTTGGTTTCAGAATATCTCATGATGGTTATAAAACCTGTATTAGTCCAAGCTAAAGTTTTGTCAAACAGTTTCTAAGGAGCCTAACGCTAGATATATTGCCTGAATACAACAGAATTTTGGAGGTTATGTATCTTTATTTTGTTTTTTATGTGTAGATTGCTCTTATAACTGAAATATGTGTGTCGTGTATTGCCGTGCTTGTGAAGTTGATGAGGGAAATGAGGTTAATATCAAACAAACCAGTAGTTTATGCTTTGAACATGGTTGAAATTATCTCCATGTAGTAAGTACTGTTATACAAATATCAAGTCCAAACTAATTTTTTTTTTCCTTACCATTTTTTAATTAGTTGTTTCTTAAAATCATGTTAGTATTTTGTCTTCTGAAAATTCTACCGTTTTAGTGTATAAAAGTTCATGTAAAGTTAGTAATCTGAACCCACGTGGCCTGAGGTTTTGAACATTCCCGCGTTAATCGCCCGCTGACAAACGAGCGTCGACGTAGCGCAGAGCTACCTAGCGGCGTGGTCGTGAAACCGGTCTCCTTCTAGTTGAGGCCAGAGGCGGAGAGTGGCGCTGATGGCAACGGCCTTAACTAACCTGTAAAAGGGGAGTAACCTCTGTTGCCCGCGAAGCCCAAATAATCTTTCGCAACACGTCTACTTCTATTTAAAACAGACCGAACTGAGTTACCGAGAATTCAGCTGCTGTTTTGTACTGACAGCACTATGGACAAAAGTGGACAGAAAGGTCAATGTGTATTAACCTTAATCCCAAACAAGCCTCGTTGGAAATTTATTGTAGAAGGAATAGTTCATTTTATTTTTCCAAGTAGTTATAAAAGAGTTACTGAGAGCCTTCGATACGTCTGTTAATGTCTTATTCGATATATTATTTATAACTCGGTTTACGCTGGAAGCACTAATTCTATCAGCTTCAATACAACAGTCAGTTAACCGCAACAGAATCTGGTACGTTTAACATTTCCATCGGTCATAGCAGTGTTTAATATGATGCCTTTTCCTAAAACTACTTTAGTGCTGTGGGATAGCAAAGATCTTGTAAAAAAAATCATCTAGAAAATTCTCATAAGTATTAGGAAGCTTAGTAAAAAGTTTGATTTTTTTCTGAGGTCCTTAGCTTCGAGCAAAACCATATTCTTTCATAATGATGAGTCGGAATAACATTTTTTGAGTGATATGGTAATATTAAAATGTTAACAGTTGTCTAAATGAACCAGAGTTCTCCTGCGAAATGAATAAAAGCTAGAAATCGTCTAGGATTCTTTTAATTTTTATGGCCTATATTTGTTTTCTTTAGTAATCTGCAGTGTAAACACTGTAAAAATATTTTTGTTGTGGCTTGTTACATAATATGAACTATTCATCGTAGAGCAATGGCAGTAAGTTGCAATAAGTTTAATATTCTGTGCACCTTTGTTATTTTTTTCTTCCTGCTCTCAGTTAATTCTTATTTCAGCTGTTGCAAATTCATTTAGCACAAATACTGCATTCAGATTTTAAACCTCTCTAACCGGTGTTAGTTATAAATTTAATGGAGCAGAAAAAGAGAACTTTGATGTTAGTTCCTGTACGTAATGTGCGACTAGCAAATTGATTTTTGTTTGTTTTTAACTACGCACACGGGTAGGGGAATCCCTGGTGTGAGTCAGCAGTGAGTAACGGCCAGATATGATGACGTCAGGGAGTGTAGCGTAGTGTCAGCGTCGACGTTTTCCATTCACCGTGCGCGCGCTTTTGGCGCAGCTGCAGTTCCTGAAGGCGTCGCACGTCGGCGCCACTGTTGTCGCCAGCGTCTAGTCACTCGTCGTCTTCCTTACAGGAATGATCTTAGATTGTAGAGGAACAGAAAAGGTCCATCAAAATTTAAAAAGAAAAGTGAATACATTGTCAGTTCGATTCAAACAAAATGATACTGATGTGCTACACAGTTTTTCAGCAATTTGTTTTGGAAATTCGTTGAGATTAAAAAATAAAAATAAATAAAACTGTTCTATTGGATCACTACAGAACATTACGCTGACGATCTATATCTATTCAGCATATAGCGATCTCATGAACTGTGGGTTCAGGTGATAACAGGTGTACTTCACAATCATGAATTATTAATTCTATGGTTTGGGTATAACAAACTGTTTTAAAACTCGTCTGCAAGTAACAAGTTGAATTATTGGCTGTAGGAGTTTAGGTATTCCAATAGTTTTCAGGTCAAATGCGACGATTTTTATCGAAAATAAATGAATGCATGAACGTTTTTTTTTTACTCCTGACATTCTAAAAATATCATATACCGTAGATTTCATCGTTTTCTAGCCGCGTAGAATGGGTGCCGAAATAATGTAATATATTTTCATCTAGTTTCCTTTACTAATAATTACCATTCGATAATTACTCATCTCAATATCATCATCGCCATCATCACTGTTCTGCTCTCCATGATCCCCCGTCTCATGCCCTTCTCTTCATGTCAATGTAGTTTCCGTTTTCATCTTCTTTCTCTCACTCTCCTCCCAAGGCGTCTCTTAGCAAGCACTCATCTCTCATCAAGTGTCCCACCTAGTACTGCTTTCTTTCTGTTATGAGTTGGAGTAATTTTCTCCTCTCACCTATCCTTTCCAGCACTTCAATATTTCTCACTTTTTCCATTCAGGTTATCCTCTCCATTCTCCTCCACATCCACGGCTCAAACGGTTCTATCCGTTTTTATCCTCTTTTCATGTCTATCCCTTATAGTTCCACACTCCATACGAAAACATTTAACAATTCTTTTCTTCAGTGCTATATCTATTTTCATCGTTAACAATCGCTTCTTCCTTATGTTTCTTAGTAGGTTAATTACCTTTTTTCGTTTCTGGTAATATCAGTTACACTAAAACTTCTACTTCCACTGGTTGTCAACGATCGGTATTGTTGGTGTGTAGAGGTTATTGCCCCCTGCATGCAGAGTACAGCTATTGGCAAACTAGGAAGAGCGCAGCTGCACCTGCGGGAGTGGGCGTGCGCGGGGTCGTCGAACCCGCGGCGCTAACTCAATTAGCGAAAGTGCCGCACTCGGCCGACGACCGCCAACCAGGCCGCGACCCCGCCTCACGTGACGTCATGTGACGTCGCGTGCTCGTCACCGCGGCAGCGCACCGTTACTAACGGTTGGACACCCCCGCAGTGCTGTATGGCCCGGCCCATAACCAGAAATAACTGTACCACACGGGTATTTTCCTATGCTCATCTTCCGCTCATTGGTAATTTTATCAATGTACAAAGATGGGCAGCGTTTCTGGCAGAGTTTCGGACAGTAGGTGATATAGAAATTTCGTGATCATGGAACAGAGGTGCACTGAATTTGCTTCGCTGGTAGGAGTTATTTTCGCGCGAAATATATGCCGGATTTATTTGTGATGTTGAATGTTATACTGGACTGATCCCAAATGTTGTGAAGGGACTTACAGCTAGGTGACTATCGAATGTTAAGCAAATGGTTCTGCTAGCTGAATTGGATTGTGATACATTGCACAGACACTTTGCAGTCCTTTAGTACAGAAATAAAAGCGTATACTTTTTACACAGAACATACTACCATGTTTCCCTTCTTGCAAAGAATGAACCCTAAGGAGAACAACAAGTGACGTCCCCCCAGTCTTTTTTTCCCATAGAAATAAATGCGTCCTTTTCTGTAATACCATCAGGTAGCTTAACATAACAAGTAGAATTTTTCTTGTTTCAAAGCCATCATGCTTTTGTATATAGCCAAGTAACTATAAACCTACGGAAAGAAAAATGTAAAGACTAAACCTTCCTGATATGTTAATGAACAGAATGCTATGAAACCTTCCAAGCGTAAGAATACTGTTTCGATATATAAAATTTCTTTTTCTTTTATCAACGATTTCTTCGACGTGTAGAAATAATTTTACATATTTTCAGTTTGTAATCAAAAGCTAAGGTAATTTTAGACATTTACATTCAGGAATTTTCCTCTATTATAAGCTCCTATCACATGTGTCCCCTGCCTGATTGAGAACAACGAATATAAATGTTTTAATTCTGAATGTAACTATCAGTTTTTAGATTGAAGTTGTAATATTTTTTACGTTATTAAAACTTACTTCTTCATCATTTTAAAACTAATTTTTTGAGTTATGTACACTCTCTGAATGAGACATGTTGCAAGTTTTATGTAGCAAAAGCCATTTGTTGTTTTTAAACATCTAGATAATATACTGTTAAGTTCGTTTGATTTATGAATATACTTAACTCGAAATGAAGATAGTTTAAATCGTTTATACTGAAACATATCCTAACAAAAGCAAACTTGCAGACAGGTCTGCAGATACACAAAACTACTTATCGTAAATGTCAAAAAGCCTTTGTCTTAATCTTTCTCTAATTATTCGCTCGTTACTTACAAATGTTAAATCATATTTCTTACTTTTTCATAAACCAGCAACCTTTATTTCGACCACGAACTGAAGTATACGTACTATATAATTTTATTTAACTGTGCCTCGTATGTCTTTTGGTACAGTTCTTATGCATGAAAAAACACTTACTGCTGGAATATTGTTGAATGCTTCCTCACTGTCATAAATATAGGTTTTTACTATCTGAAATATTGTTAATTGAAATGTTAAGAATGTACAGAGTTGTGAACATATCATTGCGAAGAAAATCAGTTAGTGATTGACACACAAATTGTGACATTATTTATAAAAACTTCAGGATTGTCATTGGTAAATACCTCAATATTCATATTGCATATGTACTTAGTGGTAAGTCTAATAATTGTAAAACAATCAACGGTTTAAATTTCATTTTCTGTTCACTATAGCTCCACAATCTTGAGGAAAAGTAGTCTTACATTTTTGCTCCTTATTACTGCCCCGTTATTTCTTTGAGTGTTAGACGAGGTTAAAGTCTCTTTAGATTTCTGTTTTCCTAAATATAATTTTTCATCACTTATCACCTTTGTCATACGACAAAGACTAGTACGTGCGTAATCTTCACGTCATTGAATCAATGCAATCTCGGCCCAGAAACGTCTGTGTCGAGACCCTGGTGCGACAATGCTCTTTTGTCCGACGCACGATAACCCTGGGCCGTTATCAGCAAGGTACAAGGCGAGATGTATTGTGCGGCCGGGCTTGGTTCAACGGCCGACACACAAGCGGCGAAGCAACGCCCTCCAAATGGGTCGGCTGATGACACTCTGTGCCCGAGTTCCGTTGGTTGTTGCCTCTGTCAATACTGACGTGAGCATGGCCGGTGAGAAGAACAGCTGGCTGCAGCTCCTCGGCTGAACGCGGTCTGCTCCGTGTTGCGCTGGTTGGATAACTCTCAGGCGCAGGGTGGGAGGCTGCGTTACGCAAATTCCCTGTTACGACAGCTACTTGTGTAAGCTTCGGCGGCGGAGAAACGATCGCTGTACGCAACAGCATCGTTTATTATCTATTACCGTTAGTCGAATAAGGTTGCGTATGGAAGATACGGTAGAGAAATACCTCAAATTCACGTTATGACTTATATTTTTCAGGGCTTAATTGTTTTAGTTTCTGTAATCTTTCCACTCTGGTGACTATATTCATCTCGGGCTCCAGATTCCCATTTGATCATTCTTCCGATTTTCAAAAGTCACAAAAATGTATTTACATTTCAAAAGTGGTCTTGTTTTCGTTCAATTACAAATAGCTTCGGAAACTGCTTTTTAAAGTTTTTAACACCAGCTTTAATTTTACCACCAAGCCCGGTGAATGGGCGGTAACGCAAGGCCTTACATGTGGCTAGGTTCAAATCCCGGTCCGGTTATCCAGATTTCGGTTTTCCATAGTTTCCAGGCAAATGCCGGTATGGTTTCTTCAAAAGGCCTTGTCTCTAACTCTCTCCCGCCTCTATTGACGCCAACAAAGACGAGGTTATATCCCAAAAGGAAAAAAAATTGTTAATGATATAAGAAATAGTTGACAAAGAGGATTTTGTTATTATCAGTTTAAAGAGGTATTTTCTCATTGTGGAAATGGATTCGACAAATATGATAAATAATTCGTATAAATTATCATTTCTACTTACGTTTATTATTTTTGTTGCTGTAATTCATTCATGTTCATTCCTCCCATTGATTCTATGTAAAATTTGAGAAATATCCTCCGGTTTCGTGTTGTGTTATTTTAACTGCTTCTCTCTCTTTCCATTTCTGGTAGGTAAGCAATTATTTCCAAGCAAGCGTTCGTGAAATTGCCAAATAATCTTATTAATCAATTACACGAATGAACTTGCTTAGCTATCATAGGTACATTTTTAAGTTTTCCAGCCCAGGTTTCTCTGTATTGCATTTCAGCATTCTAATTCAGTCGTTGAAATTTTCTGTATATTAACAATTTCTCAAATTCTTTTACTAGGCTGACGGATTATCTGTTTTTACCTTGACAGTTCCGTCACAATTAGGTTATTTACAGCATTTAGCAAATAAATAATAGCCGTAGCAGATGAAGAAAACAGAATTATCCAAACGTCAAATCCATCACTATAGTTAAAATTAACAGCAGCAATTCGCTGTCAATTCTTATCAAAACGAAACAAATTTTGTCCTAGGAATGAATAACATTAACAACTGCTACAAAAAAAGCATATATTTTATGTAAAACGGTGAAATACGTCCCAGAAGAGTCGGATATGTGTTCTGACTTAAATGTAAATTTTCTTTTACGTATTTTTTTTTTTTTTAAATAAGAAACAAATCTCGATGAGTGTGCTCTATCACAAGACTTTTTGTGATACTAAAATATTTCTAGTCTTCTATTAACCATATGGTAACTTAAAATCTTTTCCTAATTTTAACATAGATCTTTAACAGCGTTTAAAATTACCACGACCATTCAGCACAGGTAGTTTCTTGCTAATCACATCTTTCATTTCATTACTTTAAAAAAAAAAAAAAAAAACGGGGAATATCTGTTGTCAAGCCTAATTTCGTTCGTCTTGTAAACAAAAGAAACTATCGCAAATACAATTTTACTTTCTTGCTTCACATTAAACAAACCAGGTTCCCGACGAGCCCTTTATGTTGAAGCAGTGGCCGCTAGGAGACGGCGGAGTGTTCTGGAAGGTCGATCGGGTGAGCGACCTCAGGAGCGGAGGAGCCGCTACCCGCCTCATGTCAGCCGCTCTCTCACAAAAACAACGCGCCGCCTAACTGACAAGCATCTCTGGAAACGTGTGTACGGCAAATTAGGTTAAGTTCCTCGAGTAATGGAAAATTAATGATTTATTATTTCTTTGGCATTAACCACTCCACTTGTCTGCAGTCTTCCATGTTAAAAGATTCGGTTTCAAATTATTCATCTCAATTGATCCAAAAAATCTAGATTTGTGCCCATACTGTCTAAATGTTTGTTCTCTTCAAGTTTGTCCCTGTTCGGAAATTAGCCAACGCAAAAAATCACAAAATTTGAGCAATCATCCTGTTATTTTTGTAATAATCTTCAAGAAGCTCCTTCCCTAACTCATCTGTACAGGAGATATTATGTTAGAGAGAAAATTTTCAAAAGATAGTAAGGAAAAATTAATTTCATCCTGCCTAGAAACTTATCGTAAAGAAAGAAAATTGTTGAATACTATAATATCTCGTTAATGGGGTATTAGTTTTACTTTGAAAAATACCATGTATGGTGCCAGCTCGCAAAAGTAATAAAGGTTATTTACTTTAATTAAATAATATTTATAATGGGCTCTTCACATGACAATTCTCAGGGGATCACACAAAAGAAATGGGTTCACATTAAAAGAAAATTGAATTTATTCATTAAGACAAAATTGTTGTCATTTCAAGATCACAAATATATGGCAAACATATGATAGGCACCCAGGCTAATAGCTCTTTAATTCTGGCATGAGTCTCTCAGGGCAGTTTCCAGGGTTTTGAGATGTTGCAGTAAGTCTCTATATCAGCAGGCGGTACACATTACCCGACAGGGACACTGGTCGGCGGCGGCGATCGGCGGGCCAGGGTTTGACCAGCGCGACCGGCTGATACACACAGCTACCTCCGTTTATCACTTGTAGCAGCAGCCACTGTCCACAACCTTGCTCTCTGGCGTCCAGAAACGTTCTCCACTCTCCCGACGACATAGAACATAGCAAAAGAAACACCTCGGAGGAGTAGATGCAATCCCCTCCATCCTCTGGCTGTCCCACACACTGTATCACATACGGCAAGCCCTCCAGAAAAAACAAAAATATCGCGAGAAGAGAGGGCGGTCTGTGTCCCGCGCCCCTGCGCCAAACCAAACATGTCTCTGGGGACAGGCGTCTGCCTTCTATCATCGACTGGCCCTCAGATACACACAGTGTCGGGCAGCGCACCTCCGCGCCAGTGAGCCGACGTGCTCTGTAGGACATTACAATACAGTTTTGATTGTTGTCTGTCTTCACTGAATTATTAAAGCAACTGTGTGTCTAATCAACGGAAGTGACTCTCAGTTTTCTTTCCAAGTTATTAACTAGCTTGCAATGTGTTGAAATAATTTTTTAATTTTGTACTGGATGGATACTCCATTCACATATAGCCTCGAATTACCTAAATTACTTTTCCACTAGTGGGTATCAGTTTTCTATAAATCCTTTTAGCAATGATGTAACACGAAATTTTCTCTTTCCTGTTTCATTTTCAACTGTTTATTTATATCATACAAGTCGCCTTTTACTTGTTATTGAGATGGTATGAGCAATCTTCCTTCTCTATTGATCAGCAGAGGAGTTATCGTATTACATACTACCAACATACGAGAACAAAATCTTTGTGATTGTTGTTGGCTTTCACACGAAGACCGGCTGGCGGAGCTGTTCTCTGTGGCAACCCGTATTAAAACAACTTTCTTCCACTCTCTCCCACTTTCTTCTGCTACTGCTCTCCGTAACTCAATTATTTTCTCTATTACGCCGCGGCTTGTTAAATTGTAAGCGGTTTACAGCTGCCTTCATTGCACAACTCCAAGTTGTTCCACTGGCCTAACACAACAGGCAGCTACGTCATGATATACAATTGACTTTTATGTTGGCTGCCTCTGCTCGAATAGAAAGAAATATCGTCCTGGAGTTTACCAAGCACATTTCCTGCCATTTTTTGTCCTTTTAGTTTCTCCGCTTATTTCATATAGCCCTGCATCAGTTGTTTTCTCTAGTCTTTTCTCTGTTCCCACATACTAACTACAACCTTCGACTAATTTTCTCATTTTTTCTCTCTAGCTCTCTTACCACCAACAGTATTATTTTATTAAAGAATTAATCAATTCTTTATCTGTAGGAACAAAACTGACATTATACTGTATTTCTTCGGTCTGTATACATCCTGTATGAATCGTTTTATTAACATATCATGTTACAATGCTACTGCTTTGGTTCATCCTTAGTTAGCTAGCTATACATTTCGAACGGTTAAACCTTTTTTATGATGCCTAGACTCTAGTCAGTATTTTTATTAAACTTTTCTCTCTTAGTTTTTTCATGATGTACTGCAATGGTGGTACACTGACACTATTGCTGGATTATCAGGGCTCCCATTGGTGATTTTTGTATATGAGCGAATATACCTGCACCAACAGTGGTATCATAAATGCCTGAAACAGAAAGTAGCTCAGAATATTACAATATATAACCATACCAGAACCCGTAAGCGAAATTAGAAGTATATTGATGCGAACTTTCTAATACATACAAACAATGGTGGGCCTGAAAGCTAAATGTACTAATAAAACGAAAGTAGGACTTGTTTAGGAACTATTGTATTGCAATTTCTATGCTTTTTTTAATAAGAAGTATAATCGCCATATTTCTACAATTTCCTTCATTTTAGATACCTCACTTCTCTGTCTGCGCGCTTCTGCGTAATGAAAACAATGCATAGGCCAGAGAGCTTTGAATTTTCCCTACAGGTTTCTTTCTACCTATTACCAGACATGTCAATTGTAATAGGATGGAGAGAATATTTGGAGAATACATAACTCATCCTTACTTTCCGTTCCCAGGGAAAATTGGTGGCCATGTACTCTCGTACAAAAAGAGAGAGAAAATTAGATACTTAACGCATGATTTTCGACACAAATTTCGATGTGTAAATTAAAAAATTTAGTTATGTTAAACAAATCATCCTATAGTGTCTCAGTAACAATTTTTATCATTAGATTCATCGATTCATGAGGAAATAAGTTTTCACATTGTGGTATTTCTGTGACAATCTAGTATCATAAGTGACAGATGGGAAATCTTTACGGACTTAAAAAAACCTTCTGGCTAGTTTCAAAAAAAAAAAAAAAAAAAAAAAAAAGTGTCTCGAATTCAGATTAGCTGGACTCATATTATTCTTTTCAGGCTTTATGCCTCGTCGACGTTGTGGTCATTAGAGGCGGGATATGGTAAGGGGCAAGGAATCCAAGGAATTCGGCCATGGTGTTTTATAAGAACAGTGCGGGTATTTCGCTGGAGTGGTTTCCGGAAACCAAAGAAAACCGAAATCTGGATGTCTGCGGAGATTTGAACTCACGACCACTCGAATGACAGGCCCGAACGTTACAACTCATACACAGGGTTTGATCGTAGTTATTACAAGCGTTGCGCAATCCCTGTGTCACAGCTTTCCTCCACAGCTTCTTGCAGCTGTCGAGGTAACTGGGACATCTAGTGACCTCCAGACGACATTCTTTAGTCCAGAAAATATACCAGAAACTTCAGTCCCTCCTTGTGCCTTACTAAAAAGCTACAAACGTCTTATTTCAAGTTTTTTTTTTTTAACTAATATTAAGTCTCTTGTTGCTTTCAAATATATCGTTTGTCCCACGATATTGAGATATCATTTGTAAATAATTTAATGTACAAGATGAATAAAGAATTTTGGTTATTTACTTTTCTTTAAACATTTGGTAATACGGTTTTAACTGAGTAAGCTGTAGTTTACGCACAGTTTTGGCGTGATAACATAAGGCTACAAACAACTTTTATTATAGGTATTTTTTCTTACTTGATTTCAGTCACTCTCTCTTACTTGTTTTGATGCATTAACAAATCAAATTTTATCCTATCGTCACTTGGGCTACTTTTTCCAACTTCTTTATTACGCTTTGCTACCTGCAATAATTGTTTAAGCATTCGTATCTTTGATCCAATAAAAATTTTCAGTCGTACTTCACATACTGTAACACTACAAAACTAGAACTATTGTAGTGCATGATGCTGATATTACCATACCGATTTTAGATGGACAACCAATCATGTTTCTGTCTGGCAGGATCGAGAATTTTCTTCTGTGTCTATGGAAAGCTTGCGTTCTCTCATCACTTCACATCATCACACATAAATCGATTAAACAAATATTTACTACCATCTTATGTACACCCTCAAAGGAAATTTGACTCTCAAATCTGTGGTAAATTTTATTACTCACTTCATGCCGTATGAAAAGGGACATTCTTACGTCACCTTAATATCAATATTGGAAACGCACATCACCTATTGTTGGCTCTCATTCAAAGCGAAGACCTACAAGTGAAGGATAACTCTACCACAGCCTTCTTATGTTCTTCCACATTAAAACAGAAAACAGATATGTGGGTCAGAGGACGACGTGGGCCTTACCTTTGTGACCGCTGTGTGCCCTTCGGTTGTAGAGGTTTCTCCAAGCGTGAGACGCGTCAGCGTTCCAGAATCCCTGACAGATGACGTCTGCTTTGGTATTCACGCCACGTGTCCCGAAAAAAAAAGAAGATCCAAGTCAGAACTTCGGGTACTTCACCTACTTATGTAGAGAGCCGACAGCCCCGAATTCATTATACGAGTAAGCTCACAGTTCTTCGGTACAGGCTTATAACAATATCATGTATCGTACTTAGAAATGAAATTACAATAATCCTGCTGTCTTGATGTGTGGCTTGATAGCGTAAATAATTTCACTTCCAGCAGATTAAAAAAATGTCCAGGCTTATAAATCGACATTTTAGCAGCGCATAAAATAAAAGTTGTTCACAAAATTCCGAAAATTGAAAAAGTTATGTTTTGATAACTCAGTGAATTATACAGATGTATTATTAATAGGTTGTAAAATGTGTATAGGTTTTGTTATCAGAAGCTAAATGACACTTTATTGTTTGATCCCATTTAATGTATATTTGCATCTACATAGTCTATATATTCTCTGTAATTCATAAAATTGTGGGTGGCAGAGGGTGCACAGCACCAAAGCTAATCTTTTTGTTGTACATTCCAATCCCAAATGGTACTAGGGAAAAAATAATTCATATAAGAATCAATGTGGCACCTTATTTCTCTAATCTTATCTTTCCTGTCAGAAAACAAAGTGTGCAACATAAATCATATATATCTTTCTTTTATATATATTACAGGTTAATGTAGTTCACTTTATCACCTTTTTTAAATGCTTTAAGCAATTATTTCACGGCTATAAGATTCCAGCTTTAAAACATGTACTAGTATTTAACGTCAAACTAAAAAATGATATTTATGGAATTTACTGAAAAGATTTCAGTTATTCGCCTGTATTTTGTAGCTAAACTTATTATTTCGAACATGGAAGTGTTGTTGTTTGTAGAATTATTTAATTAATTCTTTCATATAAATCTCAAATTAGAACAATCTGGATCACGTATTTTATAAGAGGGAACCATTTAGTGACGGATCTAAAGCAATACGACACCAGGATCGCTTTCACAGTACATGACAACATAGGAAAAAATCATAGTTTATCTGCTCTTTTTAGTTCAAAACAATGATATTAAATTCAAGGATCACTTAGTTCGCTTTTTACGACTATAATAAATCACTGTGGTAATATGTGGTTTTCGGGAAGTTTCTGTTGGTTGTCACACCAGAAGTGAGCCGTCGCTTTCCGCAGTTTGAGGCCACCCTCCTTTCTCAGAATGGGTCAGCTATCCGATAATAGAAACGGACGGTTGTCTGTATCCGGAACACTAGTTTCTCGTGAGGGCACTGACCACCGGATATTAATATCCCTTAGTTACACATAGATTCAAACCACCTACATTTTCCTATTTTGTCGAATTCTTTCCATCATAAATAAATCAGATTCGGCTAAATCTTGTACGACCAAACAGTACTTGAAAAAGAGTGATCAGCGTTAAATTAAATCCTACTACTTTGGAGCAAGCTATCCAAGATTTCATGGAACTTGATATTGCATGTATAGATTTTATAGCATTTCTGCCTCAAAGATTAACATCTCAGTACTAAAAAATGAAACTCAAACTCATTTTTTCCCGTGCAAAGTAATAATAAGACACAGTGAATTTTTCGCTCGTTGTTATGGGAAATCTTCATGTGGTACTCAGTTCATAATTTCATTAGCTCTTTTTCAGAATGCAAAGTGGCATTGTACGTTTTCAAGGTGGGCCGTATGATCTGAAATTATGTCGCCACTCAAAATGTTTGTCCTTTAACGTTTATCCACTTTCCTGGGAATGTTGCGATTCCTCCACAGCTGACTTTTTTGTCTTATTGGGTGGAGGCAGAAGAGGCCTTTTTCTAAATGAAAGAAATTATTGCTTCTATATTGTTGGTAACCAGTTTTCTCTATCAAAGGTATAATTCTTTTGACAAACGTTGAATTCGTATCAAAAACAGAATGTCATGACACAGGTAATGATAACTATTGTGAGCATAGTTTGGCAAGTATGCAAATACAAAGATAAATAGTGTTGAGATTAATATATTTTTCGAAAATAAAGATGAAATTTGTATATATTTCTCACTACCTTCCACCTCAACCGGCTTCACAGTTTGGCGCTAAAAATACTTGAATGTTTATAAAAAAGTATGATACCTCATAATCTGAGGCTACCAGTGGAGTGATTGTGTGCAATCTACTTTTTCATTTGATCACACATTTTATTTTTCCATGTATGTAAATTAAATACTTCTAAGATATTTCTTGCAAGCTACCTTTTATGTCCCTATGCTGTTTACTCGATAGACACATGCATGATTTCTCGCGTATTCTTCATTAACAGTTTTCGCTAAGAGGCGACTCCAGTGGTTCCTCTTATAACAAGGTTTGAAATTCAAAGAGTAGAAAATATAGAAATTCTTTTTAGAATTCTTAGCATAAATGGAAGGGGGAGATTATGGGGAAAAAGGAGGGGTAGGGGAGTGGTGGAGGCCGTGAGACTTCATTCATTATTTAGGATGATCAGATAAGGGATTCCCTTGGCTCAGAGTTCTGATTGCCACTATGTATACAGTGTTATTTAGAAGCTTCGCGATTTAATTGTAACCGCTCTTGTCCTAGTCGGGCACAGCGGTTATGTGTAGGCCAATCACTTTGCGGTGCAGTCAGACTCTGGGTGTCCCAGAAAGCGGTCGTCTGCAACTGTAGTTCGTATTTGGGCCGCCGACCCACATAGCCACTGTCCACCGGTCACCCGCAAGTTGTCTCCTGAGACTCTCTGTCTCCACAAGGCCATCCTCTGCTGTCTCGGAGCTTGTCGATGTCAGTGTTATCATACGTGCTTAAATCATCCATACATTCCTTAGGACGCAGATGCGAAATTATTAAAAACTGTAATCTGGATGATTGGTTTGCGATATGAAGTCGCGTTCTTCTTGGCCCTTAATTTACTGCTCAATCATCAGAGACTACATTCTAGTATAGTCTCTTCTGAAAGTTTGTTTTTACGTAAGAGATATTTCAGCGTCGCTTATACGCTGCAACACTAGTAGACCATAGAATTGTTTATTTTTACTTGTTGATAGTGAATCGGTGTAGTTTCTGGTATAAGCATCACTTTTTAAGAATAAAAATCCTGATACTCCGATCTTACGTGAATTAAAACTTCGTTAAGGACGGTCTAAAAAGGGCAAACTCCTGCAAACAGTATAAAGCTCTCCTTCTTCCAGTAAAATTTTTAATGTACGAACTTCACTTCTGCCCTTAATATTTAAATACTTTTATTCTAAACAACATGGTACAGAAATTTGTGACAGCTTTGGAAATTTTTTAGGCTCATTCAAACAGAAGTTGAAACTTAGAAACCTGTATGAAATATCACTACTTATTTTCCACATTTTAGCGTTATTGCTTAATCGGAGAATTTGGGTATGATAAATAAAAGAAAAAAGTAACTGGAAGATGTTCTTTTCACGATTTTAGGCAAATCTGTGTTCATAAATTTATATGTCTATATGACTATACTTTTTATAAAATTTATTTTAATGATTCAAATATTACTGAAATCGGAAAATATTAATACATTAGTTGTTATGTTTATCAGATAACATGACTCAAATAAACAGTATATGTCTTTGAAAACCTTCATTAATTATTCCAAAAAGCATGTGTCAGTATTGTGGATAGAAAATAAAATAGGAAGTTAGAGTAGAACTTACTGTTTTGGTATCTTCATATCTAAGTTCCTCTTCAGTAGTCCCTATTATGATGCTATTTAAAACAGCTTAAAGTGTATGTAACTCACTGCCTGTTATTTCTTTCCAGTTATTATAATTGAAATTTTGATCCAATTTGTCTAAAATCTTCAGAAATTCATTGCGAAACTGAGTTGTTAACGTAATTACTTAATACTTGTATTTTTCGAAAAATCAAGGTTGGAACGAAAAACGAAGGATAAAATCAGCATTCGTGCTACACAAGTTGTCAGAAAAGGTTTCGTCTGACAAAGACTAGATATGAGTGACCTTCCACAGAATCAGGAACTTGCATTTTCAATTTTAAAACGGGTATTTTCCTTACAGCTCAAAAACCCGATCGCCACGAAGCTGAACGGGACCCGTCTTCTAGACTCCAGTTTTATGGAGGCTGAATATCGTTTACGAGGCAGCCCGGTCGACTTTGCAACCGGGTCCATTAGGCGGGAATGTGAGCCAGTAGGGGCAGTGACCACACGGGTCCATAATGACCTGCAGTACGGCATGTTGCGCCCCACTTCTGAATCACTACCCGGTGGCACATCTTACTAGGTACTACTGCATGATTTCTCAAGAAATCTATCTAGATGATCCATCGCACAGATTTAAGAACAGTCTTCGCTTTAAGGATAACTGCTAAGTTGAGGGAGGTCAAATCATAAATCAGGAAGTAGAATAAAAGTGGTGAAGGCTTTGTTAGTTCACGGTACGACTGATACAAATATTGGTGAAGGTATTGCACAGATCTTAGGACTGTGAATATCTTTGCCATTGTAACACACAAGATCGAAATTTCTGAATCTGTAGGGTTTTGGAAAAATTATCCACACAATGCCAGTAAGCGTCAAGGTGACGTTAATAGTTTAATAATATAACTTCTCTGTAATGTATCTGAGATTATTGGGTGGGTTATATAACATCAAGATTAAACCTGAGTGCTTTGTGTCCTTTCTTTAAATCCGCCTTTCTTCCGTTAATCGAGCATATATTCCACACTGCTTTCTCATCAAATTCATGACTTTTTCAAAGTTTTCTCTCTCTGTGCCGGAAAAAAGAATACTAAACTACGTATCTGAATTCTAATATTTACCATCGTAGGTTAGTTCTTCGTTATCAAACTAATCTACAGAATCTGTTCGCTGTTAAATTTCAGAAACTTGATAATACTGAACTATCACGTCTCCGTTATTTGTTTCTGACCGATTTCCTTAAAGAATATTCAGTTACAAATCTTTATCGGGTCACCAGTTATAAATTATTTTCTGATATTGTTGCTTAAAATATAGGCCTTAATTATAAAATAATTGCTGAAAAAATATGGCAAAGTTTTGCACTGTTGTTAGTTTTCAGGGTCCAATGAGAAAATCATGTCATCCGAATATATTTTTAATTACTTGGTTTATAGTGAATCAACACTAAGA
This sequence comes from Vandiemenella viatica, assembly GCA_031002005.1. Classification (NCBI taxonomy): domain Eukaryota; kingdom Metazoa; phylum Arthropoda; class Insecta; order Orthoptera; family Morabidae; genus Vandiemenella; species Vandiemenella viatica. The sequence goes on from CM061920.1 coordinate 278,272,031, forward strand.
TATTTGTTTTTGTTGTATGTTTTGACGACAGACCTGTAAGAGTATAAATCGCTTTATTGTGTAATTATTTCTTTTTCAGTTGAGGTTTATATTTATAACAGAGCTTTGTGCTTCTTTACATCCATAAAGTGTAGTTGTCATTTTGAGATGATATTACGTGTTACGTTCCTTTGATCGATAATAAGTTAAATGATGACTGCTCTTAAACTCCAGCAAGAAGATATCCGTCATAATTACTTGCAAAAATTCCGTAATTAAATGAATTAATGGCAATTTTACTTTTTTTTATCTGCTTAACGTCTCTCTAACAGCGAGGTCTTTAGAGACGGGAAAGGATGGGGGGCAAGGAATGGGAAGGAATTCGGCCATGGCCTTTTTTGAAGGAAGCATCCCGGCATTCGCCTGGAGTGATTTGGGAAACCATGGAAAACCCAAATCTGGATGCCCGGACGGGGATTCAAACCGGCGTCGCAATTTTACTAATGAGTGCTTTACAGCCCATTTATCTCAAAGTTATAATATAATTGTTTACAGTTACATGGAAAGAATTAGGTTTTAATGAAGAATCCATGCAGGTGCTTATCTGGAGTGAATTTGGGAACTATGTAAAAGCAGAACCTGGATGAACGATACGAAAATCGAACGCAAATCTTCTCGAATGTCGTGTCTGAAAGTCACTGCTCACCCATCAGGTTCCGTACACGTGTTAAATAATCTACAAAGACATCATTTTCGAAAAAAGGAATTACGACACAGATTTTCTGTGACGGTGCCGATAAAACTAGCGGGCAGTGAAGGTGGTAGTGTCTGAAACCACTCTTGGTTTCTCGTTTCCGCTGGTTCCACTCTATGCGTGGCTTTGCGTGCAGCACGCGTCCCAGTTCTGCGTCCCGTATGACCACTGTGTTATCGCCGCATCTCGTTCTCAGAGTTCGACGACCCAGTTTAGGGGGACAACTGTTTCCGAGAAATCATCCGCTGAATCATTTGGCAGTGCGCTTCTTTCGCTCCACATAACGATGATTCTACTGTGTAGTCTGAATCACTACCTGAGTAACAGCGAAGTGCTTTGTGCACATTCGTCATCTCTGCTACAGCATTGGCAAGTCTGCAGCGTCATGGCTACTCGCCTCCGAGAACTCCGCGAGGAAGCTCTTCTCTTTGCAAAGCAGAAAAGCTCTTTAGTTTTCGTATCACGCTACTGCTATTAGTTACTTGAAAAAACTTATGAAACCAGTCATTAAGGAATATAAGGTAAAAGGTCATCACTTGGTTTTCTTTCGACTGTGTTTTGTTTAAACTGTGACGACTTTATTCTCAGTAATTGAATTAATTTAGATCGTCATCCTGGAACGAAGTGTACTAGAGCCAGATTTTTACTTAATTTTGGTAAACGGACTTTGAGACAAAGTGTGTCTTAGTGCGCTGAGACATCGCATACAGGCCTGACTGTGGTTTTAAGGCGGTTTTCCACAGGCGTCAAGGCGAATGCCAGGACGGTTGGGGGGCATCCATAAATTACTTGAGGTCTTTTCCGGATTTCCGGACCCCCCCCCCCCCCTCCTGGTGAGGCTTCGTGCGATCTGGTCGGACCCCCCCCCCCTGGTGAGATCTGGTGCTTCAGACCCCCGCCCCCTCTAGAAATCGCGCTCGCAACATTTTGAGACCTTTACCCCCCTAAAATCGGCTTTCGCGCCATTTGTAGACCTTTTTTTATTTAGGTCCAAAAAAAATTTCCAAAATCTCACGTGAGATTTCCGTTGACCCCCCCTTCCCCCTTGGGGAGATTTGGTGAGATTTCGCCCGCCCCCACCCTCTAATTCACCTCACGTAATTTATGGACGCCCCCTTCCCAATCTTCGCCTCATCAACTACACAAAAATACACTTTGAACTCGGTTGCACGTTTCACAGACAGATGGAAAAACTTCACTTCCCCCATTGGTACTTAGTACGACATCGCAGTAAGTATAAAATGCTTAACGTCATCATAGGTAAGCGGCCGTAAAGACGTAGCTCTAAATCTGACCATGCCAACGACGAGTAAAACTCTTTAAAGGAAACAGTCCCCAAAATGATGGCAAAAGAATGAGTTACAAAACTGTTGAGACAATGTTAGTAACAGTTTTTTTTTTTTTTTTGCTTGGGCTTTACGACTCGTCGACAGCGAGGTCGTGGGATTGGGGCAAGGAACAGGAAGGAATTAGGCCATGGCCGTTTTGAAGGAAATTTCGCGGCATTCGCCTGGAGTGATTTGGGGAAACAATTGAAAACAAAAATCTGGATGCCCGGACGGGGATTCGAACCAGCGTCTTCCCGAATGCGAGGTCAGAACGTTAACCTTTCACCCACCACGTTCGGTTGTAACAGTTTGAGATTTATCGCTGATGGTGCAGTCATCTGTAGGGGTATAAAAAATTATTCTGATTGTTTAGAAATGCAGCACCATTTTTAGTTATTTCGGCATGACATGATGAATTGCAAGTTAAACGAAACTGTAAAAGTGAGAGGTATTGTATCCAATGAACAAGTAGAATCACGTTATGCGTGAGTACCTAGATCCATACGAATTCTGCTGTTTATATTTTCAACGTTAACTCTTAAGATGTAGATATGGAGCACTAAAGCGGGACGCCTTGTGACGTGTATTTGTGTAGGTCACTGATGCTCGACCTGGTTCTGATGTAGGTCCGACCACCCACGGTAAACAGACGCATACATTTCCTCCGCCCTCACCTGCCGTGGTAATTCTCCTCTAAAAGCGGAGGCGGGATTCGGGGCGGGTCCACGTTCTGGTCATTAGCGCTGCGCGCTAAGTGGGCCGGGTCCCAAATGAAACGCGCGCCGTATTAGTGTCGCCTCCTGGAAGTCATTATTAAGAATTCGCGGAAGCTACTTTCCTCCCGCTTGTAGTTCGTGGTCACCGACCTACTTGTGCCATATTTATTTTCTCTCCGGTTACGTGAGTCATTTTTCACAGTTTCGACAATGTAATTAATATATTACCGCTCGTGACGTGAGTCAGTATGAACAGTCAGAGGTTATTGCACCTTAAATATTCCAGTGTATTTCTGAACGCTTAACAGTTTCTTGGCCGACAGCTAAACTGAAGGTTTTCAGCGAAAAATGAACCAATTTTCGAGGAGGGCCGCCGTCGCAGCCTTAGATCTTAGTACTGTGGTCTCACTATAAAGCATTAAACGGAAAAGAATTTGAAACTTCTAGAAATTCTCAGAATGTCATCGTTTACCTGATATCTCCAAATTTAATTACGAAATATGGTTACAGAACAGACCGTATAATACAAATTGACTCGCGATTCCTTAAAACTTATATATGTAGTTCAGGTTTATAGAAGTAAAACGTGCAACAATTTACAGTTTTCCTCCTAATTCATTTCGAGACAGTAAATAAAACATTAGTTTAGTAGGTTATTTCTAAACTTGTTGTATTTGTGAATCAGAACAACTTGAAACTGGTGGTTTGTGCCAACGCTTCCTTAATTTATATCTCAACTTTTTGCGGCCTTCTATCAGCCACGCATCCATGCAATCCGACCATATTAGTGGCTATACTGAATGTCGTATAGATTGGTTTAAACTACAACAGAGAGTACAATCAAAAATTATTGCAAAACCACTAAGGTATTCCTTTCAGTTAACAGACATTCATCTAGAACGCAGAATATTTTGGAGCTATAAGTTATGAGATGCGGTGTACAGAAAGTTGAAAATTGCAGCATTTGAAATGTAGTGCTGTAGAAGAGTATTTACAATCAAGAGAAGCGGTATGAAAGGTATAAACTATTTTTTGAAATCATATATCGGGAAAAGCTGTGCAAGGTTCTTAGAAATGAACGAAACAGTACGATGAGATTCATTTTTCAACGTAAGGGTTTGTTTGATTACAGTAGAAAGGAAGAACCGTACAGGGAGGCAAAGATTAGAGCATTTTATGCAGATTATAGAGAACTTAAACTGTTATGCTTATTGTTCGAAAAACTGCAGACAGAAACGAAAGATGGGAATATCATAGTTATACATAAGCCGTTCTTTTTATTTCTTGCGAATCAGTTTTCAAGACGGTATTATGAATAAATCGTAAGTCCGTCCACGAAATAAAACTGTCAGAGTTCCTAACACCAAAGCAACGATATGAAAAATAATCCTGGTAGATTACCTACGTGGGGATACTGCTATGGGTAGCAAAAATTAAAACGGGGAAGATTGCCTTGCTATAAGCAATGTATATCATCCAGAATTGCTCTTATTGACTGGTGATAATTTTAAATGTTCTTGAAATTATGTTGAACAAGCTTACAAGGTACTAAGAGCACAAACAAGGTGTATCTGCATACATTCATCATGTTAGTAGGACTATTAGTACACCGAAGGAGACTGTATGTCTCTGTGGTGCAATTAGAAACACCTGTCAGAGCTCCCGTGCTGCATTAAGAAGCTACTTAGTTGGGACACTGTAGACACAAATTTTCTTTAACACCCTTGTAAATACCAGAGAGGTGTCAGCGGCCACAGAAGTCTCTCAGGAACGGGATCTGGCACTGTGTGGTGACGTGATTGATCGCCCCTTTCGGTCCGGGATTCCTGGGAAGCACGGGGCTGATAGCGCCGTCCAGCCCGGAAACATGATCAGACATAACGGCGTGTCACTCGCTTCTCCACACAATTCCGAGGCGTCTTAAGAGGCTCGGTGTCGAGTAACACAGGCAACAAACGGTGCTCTGGAATAACGAGAGCGACCGTATGAAAAGAGCTGTCACTTTTTTACGCCCCCGTTGACGATTCAGAGTGTAATGCATATTCACCGCTGAGGTGGCCGGGAACACGTTACGTAGTGCCGAAACTGGTTCTTGCGTCCTTGTCGTTGGCAAGGCCAGCGGTGACGTAGAGGGACTTGCTGGTACAGTAAGCTAATGATATGTAAAGGTTGACAAGCACTGAGGACTGGCTATGTCAGTTGGTCGGTTTATTTCCTGCGATTTATTTCTTGAGATAAAATGTGAACGATTGTGTAGCAGTTATTCGATAGGGCAAAAACTGTAAAGAAAAACCTCACGAAATTACGCTTGTAGACTGCTTCAAAATACATACAATACTCAAGTTTATTCCTATAGAATTCCTTATTCCGAAAAAAAAAAAATAGTAAAAAATAGTTTTGTAGGAACCGAAAATTTTAGAAATTTTGGTTAGAGCTTGTTTAGGAAACAAGATATACTTTTGGCAAATATTAGTAGATGTACATATTGACTTTCTATAATGTTTAATACGTGTGCAGTAGAATATGCGTTGCGGATTAATATCAAACAAAGCTTTACCGATGAAGAATATTTTTCGTATTGAATACAATCATTTAAAGAGGAACAATTCCAGACGAACACAATTGTACACCCCTAACCCCTAATATTACTAATATTTCCCTCGGAAGTAAGTGTTTGGAGGTCGATTATTCATGGTCTAATTATTGTTTTGAGGTACTGAGGCACATTTATTCATGTTGAGGTTTTGATAATTCTGACAGTAAACGAAGTTTTTCCTCTCTTTCCCCTCAATTTCGGTATCTTTCTACATTCCATTATGGAGATTATATCCTCCTGTCTATGTTAATTTTATTTCCTGTCCCTTCCTACTGTTAGTTTTCTCCTCGGCCTTTCTCCTTCTTTCTCGTTGCTGGCCTTTCGCTCTACCTTTCACTTTCCGATTTTGGTTGCTTCCTTCCGGTATCATTATCTCCCAGCTCACCAGCTTTGTTATCAATCTCATTTGATTACTACCTCCCTCCTAACTTCCTTATTGGACACAAAGCAAGTCATCTCAATTTAATCAATAGTCATATATTAATTTTTTGTCATGTAAATGAATTTTTCACTGTTCTAGTTACAAGTTTCTTCTCTTTATTGTCACGTATTTATCCAGGGTTTCCATAATGAATAATCTGTCTGATTGGTTCCTTTGAAATTTTCACCCATTGTTCCCTTCCACTTTCAATTCCATCAAGTTGTCCATTACTTTCGCACGATAAAGGAGTTGCTGTTAATGCACACTTATTATTATACTAATGGTAGCTATGTGTGCTAATTGTTTGGTAGACTATATATCATTTCATATTCACTTCTTAATCATTCAAGAGTGTGACAAATGAGTGGTAATATTCTAACCTAGCATTATAAGGACAACCACAATTCTTTCGGTAACCAAACTCTGGGCCACGAGGATTTAAGCACCTATCAAGGCGATATTTTTGTGTGTGTAAGATGAGTGTCCCAAACCCACTCATTCTGTTAACGAAAGAGTATCCACAAGTGGTGAGTATCTGCTTAGATTGCAAACAGGTTGGAGCTCTTTGTAGTGCAAAATATTAGGAATGAAAATCAGGAATCTAATAAGTCTGAATGGAAACGGCAATTACCTTTATTCTACCCATCTGTACTTAGAGACTGCTGACGATATACATATCTCAGTGATCTGCACTTCTCCGAAATTACTCCAAGCGAACATTGAAAAAATTTTCATGCAATGGCCAATTTTGTTTCCAATGAAATTAGTAGACCCACAAGCACTAGTGATTTCATAAGAACGAAATTTTTCTCGGCGTTGAGAATTGATGTAGTCTTCTCGGAATATTAGCCGAGTAATCAAGGTGTTTCCACATGATATTTTGGTGATCTGAAACTCTGTCGCCATCTTCTGGTGAAGTGATTTCTCCATCAACAAGATGAAAAATAAATAAAGTTTCTGAATAAGTTAGCAGTGTTTTGCATTTGGCTGTAGATTTGAAATATTCCTAGTTTGTTGATCGGGTGCAGGTAATAACATTTGTAAATCTGCAGTTGAGTGCTGCAGGTAATCGAGTATCAAAGGATTTGAACTGGGTGGAGAATCTAAGAAGAGAAAACCATTTTCTTGCTGTGCTGTCTTCGTAAACATTTTTCTCGTACAGACTACAAACGTTTCGAGTCACCTGCAAAACCTTTTTATCTTTTTTAACTGAAATATATGTTGAAAGATTTTTTTCTCATTCACAACTATAATAGCATTACTTGTTTTTAAATCAAGCGCAAAATTTTTAGTATTTATGACAAATACCTAGTACCTCAGAGTTGACACAAACACACACACACACATACAAACACACACACACACACACACACACATCGGTTTTCGTAATCAGTCTCTTGAGTTGAGATTTCACTTACTAAAATGATAGAAGTTTCATCGAAAAATTGTCGAGGGAGTCTTAGTGTTAAATCATATTGACAGTTATTATAAGTTTCACTAGATTTTTTGTGATGGTAAATTTGTGAAGATAACATGCGACAGCGACAGGGCAGGTGGCCACGTGGCGTGCAAGTGGAGTGACCGCGGTAACGGGACCAGCAGCAGCCAGCGAGAGCAACGCAGGGTCGTTGACTCGCTCTCACTACGGCGTCGTGGGAACACGCCTCACAAACCTATTACCACCTCACAATCTGCACTGTTCACAAGTTGTGCCCAAGGAACCAAGGCCTTAGCTGAAAAATATCAAGTAAATTTTCCTAAAGATACAGCCAGTTACGAGAAAATATATAGTTAGATGAACATAAACAAACGAATTGTGCGTAGCCTACCATATATCAGCCTGGTTGTTGGGGGGTTCGAATGACCAACCTGTGTAATCATAAATAAAAATAAAAAAATTATACTAGCCACTTCATTGGCGTTAATAAGTTACTAGATGACTAAGGGACTTGATGGGTAAAATACTTCAGTTCATAGTATTTAAACATGTCTTCCACATGCTATACCGGCATAAACTGTAACGTCCTTTCCTTCACTTCTTCCCATTAAACATCTTTAATGCATCCTCGAAATATTGTGTAATATATCCAAAAAAAACTAATACTGACAACTTTTAAGCCTACTTTGTAATTTTCTAGTAGCACTAAAAATAATTAGAGAATTGTAGATGTGAGATGGAAAGATTTGATGGTACCAATTATTGGACCAAATTCCCAGACAGAATCACTGTGTTATAGCATATCGTTACCTACCAAGTCCTGATAGCCCTACAATTTTGCAATGGAAAACAGTGACTATCTTTTCAGTGCTGTCAGTTTCTTGACCAGTTTGATTCAGTCATCCATTCCTTCATAGCGTCCATACAATTTGGATGGATGTACAGTACATGTTCTGGTACAGTATTTCGGTAAGATTGTATATCTGTTAATCCGGCTCTCAAAATGTGAATTTTCAGTAACTTTAATCAATAAATGTATCAAGAAAGTTTTCATTTAATAATTTCCTGTTCTATTAAGTTTTTGAAGCATTAATAAGCCCAGAATACAAATTTTTTCTATTTTTCCTACCTGGGCTGCCAAATGTCGAAAATTCGTTTTAACAGTGAAACGTGCAGCTTAAGAACTTTTACTGTGTGCACGTAAGTGGCAAATTCTACAAGGTTCCTTTTCGAAGAAGGCTTTTTTCCGAACTATAATTTCCTTTCGTTGTCAACTTTGTTTTTATAATTAGCTATTGTTCCTAAATAAAAATCGTTTTAGCAATCATATAAACCGGTGCTTCCCATGATTCAAAGTTGTGTTTTCTTCCCTGCTAGGCGTTTGAGACCATCTCACGTTGCCCGACTTAACTTCAAAAGTAATCGTCGGGAAGAATGTGCCAATAGCTGTTTCTCTTTTCGCGTTACTAGAAACTGTGAAATTCAACTCTGATTTATCAGCGAAAAAAAAAAAAACTCATTTCCACTTTAACATAGAATTCTCACAATATCTTGTAATCAGTAAGGAGATATTAATTTATACGGGATGAATCTTGGAGTGTCCGATGCAAAGTACTTCAGGGGCATGGTAGTTTCACCGAAAATTCTATGCGCTTAGTGGCCGATGCTGTTGGAACATGGTAGTGTCCACAGAGCTGATGACCTACCGCAAGGTGTCCGCGGTGCAGCGACCTGTAGGGCCCACTACGTCACGGAATGCACGCCAGGGAGTTGCCCGGAAGTCCCCAACTGGCGTCTGCTTTGCCCTTGAACTTGGCCAGTGACGCAGACGTGGAGTTCCCCGAAACGCTGCTTGGGTTATTATCGGTCGCGGGAAATTGGCTGCATCACGGTGAGATCACGGTTCTGCGGATCGGATTAACTGTTCATCTTACACTTCTGGAAGAGAGTGCGTCTTCGCTGCTCTCCAATAACTTACCTCACCTCTGAGTGTTCATCTAGTCCAGTTTCATTTTACTCAGTAGTCACATTCTGTAACTGATTTCTGATGTGCTTTTATCACACAGTCGTTTAAAGAGCAGGCAACTTTTCCGAGACACACTCAGGAAGCTACGTCAGACTAGTGATGTACACCGACTCCAAAAGTAATGCAGAACTTTTCTTGATTTAATCAAAGACTGTCTGACAGTCAAATGATAGTTTTCGGGTGCCACCACTTCTGACCAGCGGGTCTTTAGACTCGGACTTTATTTTATTCGATCTACGCAACAACTTCGCCCTCAGTGTCCCAGAAGGGAAGAGTGGACTTCAACTTCGACCTTTCTTAAGGCAAGATCACGTCTTCTGTAGCATGCTTTGGGTCCTGCGCTACATAATCCTTTAAGTGTTCTGTTAATAGTTAATATGCTTTGGAGTTCTTTCCACTCTGATGAAATTTGTCATATCTGGTAGAGGAATGTATGTGTTTGTACCCTAAATAAATTCAAGTTTTAACAGAAATAAAAAATAATGGCCAAGTCCCGTGTAGTCAAAATTTCTTCAACCCTCAAGCCAGCTAAACTTTTTTTTATGGCTAGACGCCTCGTCGACGTCGGGATCATTAGAGGCGGGATGGTACTGTTGATAAGGAGCGGGGAGGGATTCGGCCATGGTCCTTTTGAAGGAAGCATCCCGGCATTCACCTGGAGTGATTTGGGGAAACCATGGAAAACTCAAATCTAGATTCCCGGACGGGGATTCGAACCGCCATCCTCCCGAATGCGAGGACAGAGCGTTAACCGCTCACCCATCACGCTTCGTCAGATAAACGTACCAAGGACCAGACACCATCATGGTTTGTTAGCTACATCTGCCACGAGTCAGACTGTCTTATCTGACTTTCAACAAACTTCCTTTATAGTTCATAGAAAATATACGCTATAATAATGATATGGCTGATTTCTAAAAGAGATGTCTAAAGAACTGAAAATTTGTGTTGGTTTATTGACCCTTTGCCTCAGGCTTAGCAGCTAATCACGATTATCACATATAGCCTAAGTGTAGATGCTTAGAGCTGTAAAGGGAGCTTATTTTAAGGTGTCACTGCCAGGAAGTTTCGCCGTTGTAATGTCAGTAACTCGTCGTTCGTGGGTTTATAATTAATGATTTTCCGTCTGAACTGTCAGCGTTGTTGATTAGAGGTTGCGAATTGCTGCCAACTGTACTTCCCTACGATCGATTGCGGTGGCGACTTGTCATTCCGTATGCTAATCAGACAAGGCTGTGCACTTAATCGGATTTCGGTGGAGTGGCCTCCTTTTGCGCCGAATCACTGGGGGAGATAATCTCTTTTAATAGCCGGGGTCCGACAAGCTGGCAGGCCGCCTGTGTTTACCATGCCACCAGTTGGATCAGGTCAGCCACCCCAGCGCTTCATCATCGACCACACACAGTCAATTTTGTGTACTCAGAAGCTCGGTGCGTGGTACGTTTAACTGTTCGTTGTGCGTATGTATTAAAGGAAAGTTAGGAATGATGGAAATTAAATGTATATTTAAAATACAAAAATAATACTTTCGGGTTGGTAAAAAACGTAGTTGCTGGAAAAATCTCACAAAAAGGAGAAGCAGAGCTATGAGTCGTTTTTTATTTGTGTACTAGAGGGAACAACTGGATGGGAACAATGGATTATACAGTATAAAGCTTATGATTCAGGCTGTATTTGCTGTAGTTTTTTTTTTATTAGGGGACGATGAAATTAGCCAAAAGACAAGAGAGAGGAGGTTCGCAAAAAGGAAGTATACGCCACTAAGAGTTTTAGTTTGCAAGATATTTTGCTTAAAAATTGACAAAATTTTACTAATATCGCATTCCGTACCACCAGGATTTGCTAATATTAGCGTAAAATTTTTTAAACTTTTGGCAGATAGTAAATGCATTTATTCCCTACATGTTAAAATTCGGTTTATATAAATAAAATTCTTTTAAACTTTCGGTGTGATTTTAACTGATGAATTCCAGATCCAGTCTTCAGTTGAACTTTTGTAGCGCGCATGCGTAGCAGTAGATCTCATTGCAAATTAGTTAGAATTATGTGGTTTTTACCTCACTGCTGCTTCATACAATTTTGCTTTCTCCAAATTCAATAATGAAAGTAAAGTATTATTTTCTTGTAAAAATTCTCACAAGTACTATATCTTATGGGTTCCAGATATGATTAGATTTGACTTTCATGTATTAAATAAAGCAGCCACTATTGCATTTTAATCAAGGTTGGATGGTTTTGACCCCATTGTTATTTCATAATAATTTTATTTTCTCCGGCTACAGTAACAGAAAGAATATATTAACTATTAGTAAAATTTACATTTTGAGATTTTCACGTTTTCTGAGGCTATAGAATACAAAGAAACTTTTTTGACTATTATTGATCTGATGTCTGTCGATATCTTTGTGACGATTTTCGCCGTCATTTTATCTGGAGTCACAATGAACAAATGTCTCATAAAGTTTTGGATATGATTAGATTTTTTTGTTCCTATCTATACTACCATAAATCTGTAAGAGAACTGCGTGTGAATAGGTATCACGTAAAAACTACCGCAGAAATTTTGATGTTTTTTCTAATTTAGAGAGCTTATGGTCCAGATAAAAATCTACGAAAATAGTTTTGACTTCTATATACCCGGGAACTGAGCAAGGAATTATAATGATTTTGAGATGGGAGAAATATGCTTCACAGATCACTCTGTGTTTAAGATGAGCACTCCTATCCAGAAATACAAAAGATCACTCTACTACTCTCTGGATTCTGTTTTATTTGCAGCGCTAAAGGCTGTAAATTCTCTTTTTCCTAAACTGGTATTACTGACTAGAAAATATACCGCGATACTGCATTCCGGAAAGAATGACCGGCAGTGGTTGATACTTCGGCACCATTGTACCACTCTTGGTACGATTTGTTTCGTTTTTTCGAATCCATCTAGACAAATTCTGATATGGTCGTCAATTTGCACCGAATATGTTTCATTTCGTATAGAGAATTAGACAGTTTGTAAATCTTTCTTTAGAATATACACTAAATATTGATCCAAGAGATGCTGAATGAACGTAGAATCTGAATTAAAAAATCTAAGAAACTAATTAGGAATGACTTTTAATACTGATGGATACCATGTACCTGTACTATATTCGATACTATGAACAGCGCATGAAAGCTACTCTCCAGAGGCAGGGTCCACTCGTGGCACATACCAGCCTGTCTGATAGCCAGCAGGTGTTTTAGTAGTGGAGCTGCAGAGCGCGGGGTCGTTGACCCGTCCTCCCCCGCGGCGTTGGCCAGGTAAACATTAGTCTGTTGAGAAGCCCAGTGCTACAGTTGGGAGTCAACGCACTCTCGGCTCTGGCTGACGTACGAGCCAGCGGAATTGGGTTACGAGCGGCGCTCGGCTCTTCCCGGTATTGCTCCGGTCCTGTTACCCTCGCCACTCGCTACCTATCGCACGGCATAGCAGATTTCACGTGATTCGATAAACGAAACTTTATCGATATGTTCACGTTGTATCTGGTTCACCTTATTATATTTACCTGTTGTTGTAAACGAAACTCGTAAGCCGTCACGGTATCGCACAAGTTTTCTTTGGTATGAAGAAACTACTAATATCTGTTACGAGAAACGATGACCACAGTTAGTCGTTGAAAATGTTCCATCCACTAAGTTCCTGGTCAGTACCTTCCGAAATATCCTTAATGCAGCGTTTCTGCTATAAGGAGAAACACTCTTCAGATTCTTATTTTTAAAAACATTGCACCATCAAAGTCAAAACGACGACGTTTATGAGTTGATTTCAGATTGTGAAGCAAGCTGCTCAGGTAAGTTGTAACAAAAATGCAAAAAATCGGAAATGAAAGAAACACATACTACAAAATGTTTATAACTGCATTTAGATTCAATCATCGACCATAACGTAAATTAAACTTTATATTACCATTGCGTCATATGACAGGCTTAATAGATTTCCTTACCTACATTGCATTGGCAGTTTCCAAACAAAGACGATCCCTGATTTGATGTCTGACAAATTTTTTGTCAGTTCATGTAGTGAAATTGAATACTAAGGAGTTAAAACTAAAAAATGTGTTACAACTTATATTTTCATTGAATTTAATGTAAAGAAACAATTGCTATCGGTACTGAATTTAAAAAAATAGGTACGGAAATTACCGAATGCAAAAGTAGTCTCTCCTACGAACATGGAGCAAATGTCGCAGTACTCCGAAAAGTAATATCTGTGAAACACTTGGCAGTAAAGAACAAATCAAGAATGAATATGGGTTAACCTATTTGCTTCATGTAATGCTATTGACGTATTAAAAACCTTCATTTTATTGAGTGTGAATAAATCTTCTAATTGGAGAAAATGAATCTATGGCCTTAAAGTTTTAAGAAACGACATCTTATTCTTTGTCGTAGACAATTTGCAAGTTCAAAGAAGCCAAGCCTGATTTATCTTTCTATTACTGAAGTTTATGAAAAAAAAATCTGAAATAGCAGTGGGATTGGAGAAGGGGGCGGTACATAAAAATGAACTTTCGCATTTATTAATAATGATCCGAATTCTTTGTTCGTTCATCTTTCAGGACTGAAAATTAATGACTTATTAAGACCTATTAAATGACGCTGCACAATAAGTCTCCAACGGTCTCGATCTTGTGTTTCCCTAGGTAACTGAGCTACCATCCCAAATATATAAGAAGAGTTTGAACCTCTTTTTTTCGATGTAGTCCTTTTAATTTTCAGTGTTATTGCGCCATGTTTAAGATGTTTTACGTATTTATCTTTTAAACTAAATTCTGGATTTTACTGATAGTTTCAGATGTTGTATGTGAGATTTACCCTTGTCACAATCGCGGTGATCTTTGATTCATTTATACCATTTAAAGACTATGTAATTTACGTGCCAAAGTGTTTCAGGAATTTCAAATGGTTTCACCTTCTCCCTTGCACCTCGATTGACGGTAATTTCTATGCTACACTCCGTAATGTAATGCAAAATCCGCTACATTTTATACCTGCGGATTCTAGTAAAATAAAAAAAAAATATTATTCAGTAAAAACAACAGCGCAATTTTAGTTTCAATTATATTTGTTTGGATGCGTTTTTCCTCTCGTTGTGATATCTTCAGCGTTGCAATGTTTTTTAGAAAATTTTTTAGGTCTTTCGTATAGGTGGCTATTGTTAAACATGATTTAAATATTTTTTCCGCACAGGTACCACAGTGTCTTTGCATTTGAATATTTGACTTGAAATTTGGCAGTTGATAATCTAAGCTACTTTTAATGTCACCTGTTCTCTCCACCACTCATGTTACCAACTGGAACTTTTTTTTATTTTGCGCAAAAATTGAATTATTACTTCACTCTGAACGACACTGAGAATGTGATTAAATGCAATGCACGGAAAATGAGATGTTGTAATGTTACTTTTTAACTGTAGTTAGCTTTGAGTTATCAGGAAATTATGTAAACCAATGAGGGTTTGCCTTGAAACCTCTCCAACAATGTTGCTCTGCGGCCTTTTACGAAGCAGAACATTAATGGAGATAAGATTTAGTATATTTATTACTACGAGAAACGTAGCTGAATTCTGGTTCGGTATAGCAGTTGTCCTTTTCGCCCGCGTTGCAGGGCCTCCAGAATCAAACACACATTCGTGTCGCAATACGGAAATCATTTGCGCGAGGTCATCCGAATACGTAAATAGCTTCATATTAGACACGCATCATAAATATTTAAGCGATTCATTGGCCGTTCGCATTCCGTAGGAGATGTTACCACGATGGTGATGGTAGTGGTGATGTGCAAGCCACTTAAGCGGTTGTTGCCCCCTGGGGTCCGGCCCACATATTGCTAAACGAGGGCTTCAAATTCGTCAGCTGACCCACCAGCCATTTGTGAATGTAAACAGCTGCCTCCAGTTAGGTTCCATAAATATGTATCGAAACGGAGGCGTAGATTACGCAATGCTTGTGGTAATCATTTCGTGAGAGGACCACTTCACTGCTAGAGCTGCGCAAGACATCTGCCGGCCCAACTTGGACGCCTTGCTAAGACCACAGGTTCCTGCTTTCTCCTCAGTTTTCTGAAACGCCATAGAGCCTCCTCAAATCGGCAAAAACAAAACTAAAAAGAAACGCTCATACTTTTGTTGCAATCTGAACAACGTGCCACCTCTTGTCTAAGTTACGTTTGAATAGTTTTATGAGAATTAAGCGAGTTTTTCAGTTTGTTCCGCTGCCATGGTTGTATGCGTTGTAAAAATAAAAATTGGCTTCTTTCAATCCAAAGTCACCCGCTTTCCTACTCAGAGCTGCTTAACAGAGGCTGTTGGTCCACTGTACCTTCTTGCCCTTGAGGTTGGGAATGATAGAGATGTTAATGGGAGGACGACCGCAGATACCTTGGAAAAAATTACTATAGCTGACAGGGCAAAATAGAGATTTTTTGCTGAAAACTGGAAAGGTAGAAAGTGATGGAAATTTTAACATACCGGGGGATGAGATATCTGGCAATAAAGTGTGATAGGATGTACATAAAGTGACAACCTAATCATTACAAGAAACTAGTATTCTGAAACGTGGGAAAAAATACCTAATAAAGAACCCGTGTGACTGTCAAACGTCAGCTTTGTTATGAACGTGTCCTACGGCTCAGTCGCTCTTTATCTCTTGATGTATATTTCATTTGTCAATCACTTTTTATAACTACATTGTCTTCATTTGGAGTTCACATTTTTCATTTCTGGCTTCTTGACGCCATGAATGTATTCTTTTAGAGTGCTTATTAGATGACGGCGTATATTTCTCATACGACAAAGATGGAAACAAAATAAAAATAATATTAAGAAAAGTATTAAATATTTTCCAAAAGATATGAGTTACTAAAATCAGTGCTGATATTATGCACCTAGTATGAAGATACAGTCTGCAGTCAGCGTTTCATAAAACTTACTGAAGTAAAAATTTATATGCCTTATTATGTACCTTTCATGATTTTACAAACATTCATTTTCTCGTATATTTCGGTGAAGATTTCTCCTCTCATTACTTCAGCCATTCTTTATACCTGACTTCTATTGCGTCTTCTAATATTTCAATTTGCTTTTACTTACAATAAACGCTTTATAACCATTAGTCATTAGAGTGATCTGATAATAAGAGATATTCTTTAATTAGCTGTCTTAATGCCTTTTGATCTAGTGATGAAAGTTATGAGATACAGTGTTGGTGGTGGTTTTTTGGATGTAGTTCCAGGATAATCGAGTAACTATTGCTGAGACTGTCGTATTAACAGGACGAATGTAATGTTTGCATTAAGAGCAGAGAAACAATTTCACAGTAGAGAAATGCGTGTAATTATTTCAGCAATTCTATAACGATAATGTGAAATATTCATAGCACTTACGCCAAATAAAAGTCAATTCCGTATGGAGACCTTTCTTACAGGATGTTAAAATGTATTGGTTTCATTCACTGTCATAATATTGTTATATATTACTCTATCAGAGCGCAGTGAATTTAACATTGTTATCGTGAGGATGAGGCTAAAATAGCTTTCACTGTATTGTAAATAATAGAATTTTTACATTAAGTAGATATTTGTTTGTAAAGACTAAAAGGTTAACATAGCCCTGCTAAACCTGATTTGAATTCCAATGTGAAGCATTAGGTCGTTACCATGTGAGAAGACTGCTGAAACAAATTACAAGCGCCTCTGTCGTATGTCACATCCAACTGACAATAAATATTGTATGTAGATCGTGTGCGACGCAGCGGCGCCTTGGGTAAGAGATATCTACTGCGAATGTGCTTCCAAATACTTTGAAATTCGCGACTTCTGAGAGATACAAACGTCGGATATGGGGAGCCACTCGAATACATGTTTTATAAAGAATCTTTTGAAAGTCAACATGGAATTCAATTTATCGTCTTTAAGTCAAGATTGATTGTGTGTGCACATTATCTGTATCATCCTCCGCACATGTAAAGTTTAATGTGATTCAAAACAAGGATGATGTAGAAGCGATTTGAATTTTTTCTGCTAATGACAATAGATTTTTTTCGTATCTGTTGGTTCAAGTGAATGCATGTAACTGTGTTAGATCCACCACACGTATATGGAACATTTTCTTTGTAAGTAACACTTATTATGAAGGATTTTGTGTAAAATCTTCTGGCAATTTATTTACTAGCGTTAACTACCAATCCTAGTTACTTTGTGTTAGGAATGGTACAAAAATTTTCCCTTCTTCTAAATTGTGTTCCGTAGTATATAAAAAATGAATTAGGTAAACTTATTTTCAGAAAAATTTATTACATGAATTTCAGCTCTTTTTGGTGTTTATAGATTTAATAAACCCTGGTGACCTGTTGCGAAATCGAATACATATTAATCTCTGATTTAAACTACCTTTCCCAAATTCTAATCATTAACATTTAATTTAATAACGACGGAGCCTACATATCCATCTTCCGCTTTCTTGTATCCGTCTACTTCTAGTCTCTACGAATTTAAACTTTAAATTCTTTCAGCGTTTTGAAAATTACTATGAAAGGCACATATCTTGACAGTTTCAGGTTAATTTTAAAAAAGAAATCGTTATCTCCATTTTTATTATTTTTCACATTCGTGCAGTAAAAAAATAAATACGTATGGCGTTTGACATTATTAAAAAAATTCTTTAATCGGTTTTTATTTAGTTGCAGAGTTGATTAGAAAATGGTGACTTTTTTAAGAGCGGCTTCAAAATTTAGCTCTTACAGATTTTAAATTTACTAGAAATACTGACTTAATTACAATAATCAATGTTGATATATAACTGCAACTTTATTTTCTCGAGATATAGCCACAAAACTGCGCACTAAAACTGTATCTAGCACAAGGTTCCCGCGAAAGCAGCTCCTCTCGATTCTCTCAGAATAAGTTCCCATGGCTGTTAATTCGACACGCAACCCGACGCTTTCGCCACCAAAGGGCAATGCCACGAACTTGGTGCTCGGGGTGGCTCTACTGTGTTGTGAGGGGGCGTTGACTCGCGCAGCGCCGGGCTCTGCCGATCTCGCCCGAGCGCCTCCGACAGCGGCCGAGCGGGTGGGCAGAGCTCTGCGGTTCAAGGAAGTCCCTTGACCTGGCCACTTCCGCACACCTCCAGGTTCAACGATCCATTCATACCGTGCGTGGCCTGCAGCTGCTGCCCCTGTCAAAAAGATGCTCTTCAGGGGGACGGAAGTGCAGGAGAGATCTCAATCCCGACCCAGAAAGGGCCGCATGACTGTGGTGGCAATGCACTGGCAGATCTGATATAGCTGCAGATTTTTTTTTTTTTCTGACTCTTATTGAGGCTCCAGATATAACTCAGTCACCCTTCTCCTGATTGCCAAGATTTAAATCTGCCGCATTATATGCTTTGTAGCAGTACTAAAATCTCCAATGATACCTCCTATTTTCAAAAGTAAAAAATCGCACTTAATTTTCGATCCAATTTTTCATTTATGCACTAAATACAAAGCTAAACTGAAAATTTCACAGCTGATAGACAAATCTACATAAAATTGTAAGAAATGAGGCTTGGTGTATGGATCAGTTGATGAGTACGGTATCAATTATTAAATACAAAACAAAATCTCAAAACATTTTTGACTCGTTGTTTTGAGATGATGCTATCTCTGCATACACTGAACAACCCCGTGTATCTCAACTCCCTACTGAAGCCAAAATAGACATCTGTTCTAGTAGAAGAGGTTTAACTCTGCAGGATTCTTCTTTTTTTTTCAATTTTGGCACCACAGAAGCAACTGTTTTACTTTAATGGTTCGCCTTTTTTTCTCCTTCCAGAATATTTTTCATTCATTCACTGAGGTTCCTCCTCCTTTCTTCAAACAAGGTGGTCTTGGCATTTGTACAGCGTTCCTGGAACCCCTCGAATTTATCAATTTTAGTATGAAACATTTTTCTATTCTTTATTTCATCTGGATGAATTCCAACTTTTACCAATTTTCTTTCTCTCCTCAACCCATTTTGTTGTCACCTTTAATTTAGTGATGTAGCTGAAAATTCTTTTTGTTAACTTGCTCTCACTAATCTCGTAAGGTGTACATAAAATTTCAGCCTTCTCTTGTGCATTGCGTCTGTTATTTTTCTCTTCATACCGATACGGAATTTCCTTTTTCCTCTTCCACCAGCCACCATCTTTTCCCTTTACTGACACTGGGATTTTCCTAAGGCTTTGCGACTATTGCTAGTAAAAATACGTTTTCTGGCGCCAGGTAAGAATTTTGTGTTATTTTGAAAACTGAGAAGTCAATTCGGTTGTATCTGCTAACGTGTTACTAAAACGGAAAATACAGATCGGGTCTCGACTATTTTGTTCACGAATCCACGGCAGAGACATTGACGAGTTATAGGTAATGTCTCAATCAGATTCTAAAAAATAAACTTTACGTTTCGAACATTCCTGAGAATTTATCCACATAATAACTAGTAAAGTTCAGTACCATTCCTTTCTAATATCATAAATTATTTTCGAAATAGTATTTAAATAATTTAAAATTCTGCCGTTTTTTGATTGAGAAACCATAATTAACCGTTGAAATTTGACTGCGATCTTTTTATCGCCTAAAATTCATGACAAAATGTTTATGCTCACAACGCTGAAGGCTGCTTGAATTCAATGTTTTTTGTTAAAAGAGAGAATTTTTATTTTAAACAAAATCCAGTTAATAAAATCAAATTGGCGGCGAAAAAGTTTCAACTACATTACAGAAGTCCGCTATTCCCTTCTGTAGGTCGCTAACAAGGATATTAACCTGTTGATAAATGTCACAATTATGTCCAGCCTCCTTGAAATATCATAATTTTAGTCATGCTGGAAAAGAAAATAATTTCACTGACTAGACATCTTTTTAATTGAGCTGGTGCTTAATTCTTGTGTTAAACTACATGACTGTAAAATTATAATTTCGTAATATCTGATGGCATTATTTTTTTGTTATTGCGTTTTCGATCTCACAGTCCTTGAAGAAACTTAACACATCCTGCAGCAAGCGGTCATACAAATGAAAGCGAATTCAGTTGCTTATTCTAATATCAAACCGCATCCTCCAGAATACCTGTCAAACGGTTTTACTTTAGTTTGTACTAATAACGTTTTTGTAAATTACCACATCTGTATAAGAACTTACTTTTTTAACTTCATACAGGGCATAGTACGTGAGACCCCATTTTTCAGCCAACACTTCGACTGACTAAAATCGAATGATGCAGATTAAAAAGAAGGAAGAGCATTCCTTGCAGTTGAACCTGCTGAACAGGTAATGCACTAAACCAGTTGCCAATTGAGTAAGTAGGACGCTCTGGCTTTGCATTCGGGAGGATGCAGGTTCGAATCCTCGTCCGGGCATCCAGATACGGGTTTTTCATGATTTCCCCTAATCACTCCAGGTGAAAGCCGGGATGCTTCCTTCATGAGGTCATGGTAGAACTCCTTCCCGTTCTTTGTCTCCAATTCAATCCCGCCCATAATGACCTCGACGTCGACGAGGCGTAAAGACATAGTTAAAAAAAAATAAGTGTGAAGCATTTGCTCAGAAGTTAAAAGCGACCAGGAGTGTTCTGGTCATGATACTACCCAATGCTCAGGTATTAAGGAGCCTTGACTCCGCTAGTCCCAGGACACACCGTTCACAACTGTCAATTATATCGTAAGGTGTTATATGTCTAGGGTTACCGTAAAAACGTGGCTAGCTTGAATTATCTCACAGCCCTTCTTTCTCCTCTCGGTGCCAACGTATACCTGCCGTGGTGCCGATCCTTGACCTAGGCAAAGCCGATCGTCATTGTTCGTGACGAACAAAGCTTCAAGGAACCACGTCACGTGTATGTGACTGACAGGCTTCGCTTCCGTATCGGTCGTTGACATCTACACAGCAACTGATTACAGTCCCCGAAAGTGTCACCGTTGGTACTAGCTTATTCATTCAGAGACAATTTTTTTGTCCCTCAGTAACTTCCTGGAATCACAATACACAAATTTCGAGAACGCTCACAGCTTCCGGTCGACCAACCGCGTCAGACAAATTAGGTTTATAATTCTTGAATAATATGACAGGTTTTGTTTGTCATTTTAGAAAGAGATCCATAGTCTTACAAAATACCAGACAAGTACGGCACACCGTTCTTAACAAATGATGATATCGAATGGCCAAGGTCTAAAAGTTAACGGGATTCTAGAAACACTCCGAATCGTTCATTTTTTATACAATACTTCCTTACGCGTTACGAGTTATATCTAATTTATCCATCAAACTATTTCTCGCTCTTACCATCTGTAATTAGCGCCTGTTTTGGTTGAACTTCAACTATATGTTACCATATTCACAATACTCACATGTCACCTTGACAAATTTAACTTCATTAAATTATTGTAGTATTGGCATTTCAGTTTATCTGTCAATTACTTAGGTTCCATAAAAAAGACGTAGCACTATTTTAACTAATTTTATGCTAATTATGCTGAATATTTTTTGTAGTATGAACTAATATATTGAAGAACTAGGTTGGGAGTCTGGAAGACAAAAGGCGAGTGAAGAGAGAGTTTGGATTGTTCAAGGCGATAATGCATGGATGATTATTAGTAGAAGAATTAGGAGTTGTAGACTGAAGGGAATAGATGACCATAATCATAATCTGGCATTCGAATTCAGAAGAAACTGAGTGGAAAAATTATTTTTGTAGGTAAGGAAATAAATTACTTAGCGAAATAATGGACAATTAACCAAAAACACTGAAGGAGTTTAAAGTTGCAGTTCATAAAGGGCAGGTGTAGGTAAGTGGTGAATAATCGTGATTTGGGCAGGTGGGGATGTAGAGACATTGCCATGGTACTTTGAAAGAAACGAAGGAAATGTTATTATACAAGCTAAAGGACATACTGAAAAACACTGCCATCTATTTCTTTAATACAGTAATACCTATTTCGTACCAATCTTCTGTTCTTCCCCAAGCCATTAATGGTACAACTGCGAATATTACATAATTTATCTTCCTGTATTTCTAGATTTTTCTGGTGATTGTAGTTAAAAAGTAGTGAATTTATAGGTCTCCTTTGCCAATTTTTCCCCCAAGTCTCTCTATTGATTTGATTTATCCTTAAACTTCAGTCTCTCCACAACTGCTACAAATCACCTTTCAAGTTATATGCTTCTCTTTAGCTGATCATTCTACTTGAAAATTAATCAATTAACATAAACTGTCATGTAATGTTTTCCACAAATTTCGTTCGCTGCACATCCTTGAGGTATTCTGCGTTACCGTCCCTCGCATATGCAAGTTTCGCCTGTAAAAAGTCGATCCGTGTGGGTGGGGGAAGAATGCCTGAGTACTCTTGTAGCGTTGTCGGACGACGACCCCCGAATTCCGTCGTAGTGAGCAGTGAAAGTGGATGGCCGGGTGAGTGTCCCCCTAACGGCATTCTCCCGTACTACTCATAGGCCCGCCGGGGTTAAGGACCTCTCACATCGCGTGCGCTGTTCTAACACACTCGCGTGATTCGACACAAATATCGCACGAGGTCGGTGACCAGCCTTGGCACAAATAGTACCACCCATTCTGAGCTACGGAACATTCGAATACTACCATTAATTAACGGAGTCCAATAGATACAACACTCAGGACGATATCTGAAAGTTTACCTCATCCTAAGTTGTGTGGCCTATAGAAGTTTCTCATGAACTAAACGTGTTCTAAAGCGTTTTCCCTCTTTAATTCCACTATAGGAATCATTTTATTGTGGTGATCATTTAACCAGCTCCCAACGCTATAGATCAAGTTCCCTAGATCAAAATGTTTAACTTCTGACACGATCAAAAGCTTTACAGAACCCATTACATTAATTGGAAGCTATGTAAGCATCAGTTGTTTGTGGCCATCAAATAATCCATTCCGGTTCAGAAGACAGAAGACAAATTGTTTATTTGTACGCGCGGTATAGTCTCTGGCTTCGGATGGCGCATAGAACCCATACTGTTGATAGACAATTTTCCTTTAATTTATGCGCAATGTGCAATCTATATTTCAGTTTCATGCCATACATTAGCTCTGAACAATCGAGTATATACTGTTAACTCTTCGTTTAATTCTTTTAATTGATCTTTTTTTCTTCCATCAGTTCCCTAAAAGATTGCGCCAATCCTACACTTCTTTTTGTGGTTGTGCTAAATTTTGCTCATTACAATTTCTGTTCATACATTTAAATTTTTTAATTTCTCTACAATAATTACCATGTACACTATTTTAACAAAATTAATACTTCGTGTTTTGATTGAAACTAGCACTCCCCGTAATTCCGCCATCGCTTCTCTGCATCAAAACCAAATCCTGCCTGTTAAGTATTTTGAAGAAGAGCCTTTTTCCTAATACTAATGTACTCTTTCAGCTTCATAATGTTCCAGATTTTGTAATCTTTCACCTAGAATAACAAAAACGCTCGCATTGCATGTACTGCATTCGCTCAAATTTTGTCATTGATTTTTTTTTTGCTGTCATCAGTCTTTCGACTGCTTTGATGCAATTCTCCATTACGTCCTATCTTGCCCTAACCTCTTCATCTCAACATACCCCCTACAACCCACTTCCTCAATTATCTGCTTCATATATTCTAATCTCCATCTTCCTCTACAGTTCTTACCTTCGACTGTTCCATCTACTAATAACTTAACCAATCCTTCACGTCTCAAAATATGACCTGCCATCCTGTCTCTTCTTTCTGCAAGCCTCTTCCACAAACTTCTTTTTTCGCTGTCATTTCCAAAACTCGTTCATTTCGTACTTTATCTGTCCATCTAATTTTCAGCATTCACGTGTAACACCACATTTCAAATGCTTCCATTTTTCCTCTTTCTGGAATTCCTAATGTTCCGCTTCGTTAAGTGCTTATTAATACTTAATATTTTTTTTTATTTTTATAAATGCTCCCGTCAGTGAATGGAATATAGAATTTGACAATTTCTCTAACTCTTTTCAGCTAAACTATAAAGAATTCTATCTTCATCAGTCTTTCGTCAACACTTTGAATTATCATTTCGTTTCTTGAATAACTAAGCTAAACACGTATTTAGTTTCGTCGTTGATAGCTGACAACCATTTCCATCAATTGATTATCCTTCTCTTTCTTTTTGTTTGAACGCATTTTGGCAGTCTTATTGTATACTATGGCTGGGAAATACTAATGAATGTGAAAGTAGAACACAAGAGTTAATTTTCTGTTTGTGTAACAAACTGGGATAGTTCCAGTATGGCTGAAGACGACCTCGGTTCTCTGGTTGATGGACAGTGATTGGTGTGTCAACTTTCCCCTGCGTGCGGCAGGCTGTCTGTGGCGGAAGCTGCAGGGGGGACTGAGCGAGGCCTTTTAAAGAGACGGGACTGCCGTCCGTATAAACTGCGGCGCCGGCAGCCAGCTTCCGTGTCTGGCTGGAATGCCAGGGTTAGGGCTCCAGGAATAGTCCCAGGAAACGGGCGGTAAACAAACAGCGCAGGGTTAGGGACGGCCAATCGATACAAGAAGCGGTCGACGACCTGCCCGCCCACAGAACACTGAGCCTCTTCACAGGCCGTCTGCGAACATCCGCCACACATGCTTCTCCTTCTCAGTATACGTTGGGGCACAGAAACCACTTCTATTCCGAGATTTCAGTGGGTCTGAACATTCCGCTTTCCTCTGGAGCTATTCTGTGTTACCATTACTTCTGTCAATTTTCATAATTTTTTGGCAGTGCTCAAATTTTTAAATTTTACGGGCATAGTATCACAGAACTTTATGCAAAGGCTAATTTTTGTAGTTTGTTTGAGATAACATTAATTTAATGACATTTACATCTAAGCTAATATTATAAATCCGAAAGTAACTCTGTCCGTATGTTTGTTAAGTTTTCACGTCTTGATGAAAATTGACAAGGAAATACTATATACACACGTATTTTGTCACGAAATTTTTAAAACTAACCAACCAAACAGTAACAGACGGATGGTCTGTGCAATTCTCTGGAATATTATGTTCGTCGCTCAAGCTTTGTTTCTCTCTGTTAGTTTGTATAAAATCTGTTCAAAAATTTCATATACAGAAATAACTTATCATATGGATGTGAATTTAATCCTATTTTAGCTATAGAATTGTAAGTACAAGCGTAAAAGTCGCGAATTACAGCTAGTTTTGAAACTTCTTACATACAACAGCGTAATTTACGTTGATACATTGCGATGGCTGTAACAACGAAAGAAATGAGTCGTACCTGAACGAAGCTTGGTGTTAATCACATCAGTACCAAGTACCAGTATTACTTCATTAAAAAAAATATTTCTTATTTTAAAATCAAATTCTAATTTATTTATAAATCCTAATATTTAGAAATTTTTCCTACTGTTCTAAAAATAAATTAATTTACCTATAGTATCTTTCACGCCATTCTATTAAAGATTTAAAAAAATATTATCCCTAACAAAAACACTGAGACTAAAGCAATCTTTGTCCCTAATCACGATTTGAGAAAATCAAACTCGAAGCCTTCAAGAGAAACAAAAATTGTATCAGATTTCTACCCCACTAAACTAAAAAATTTTATCATCATTTCGCACTCTTACATTTTTGAAAATCCACAGTTGGCACTACCTGTTCTATAGGTGCCCTGCAAGTGTTGGTCCGATTTAAGGTAGTTCAGCGGTAATGCCATGACGTTCCAGCAGATGCATGGAATTTCCCGGCGCCCTGCAGATCCTTTGAGGAAGCGGAACTGCTCCCCCCACGCAAGCTGACGTCACTGGCGCCAGTGTTTACAACTGGGGCCGATGAACTCTGCAACTGGGGTCCTAGCGCAAAGCTGTCACTCAGTCAGCTAAAGCCGACTGGTATAGTAAGCAGAGGGTCACCCAGTTATACCATCATAATCTTCCTGGCAGTAGCTCATTCAGCAATGCCTGTCGGATTAATGCACATCTCCAGCATGCAATGACTACTGTAATCCAAACGAACCAGTCATTACTGGGTTGTCAAAAATATTAGATTGCGAATCTCAACCTCGAAAATTTTTTGTAGTTTCAATTCTGTTAAATTTTTGTCGCCCCGTTCATCCTGTGATACAATGAGATGCTGATGACTGAAGTGTGAAAATCGAATACTATGGCACAGAAGACAATTGATTTGCGATTTATTTTTGAAAATAATCCACTCTTAAAATTAGATAACTAAGATATTTTAACTTCAGATACATTTGAAAGTTTGACCACGGTCTGAACGATCAACTGTAACGAATGAATATCATGACACGACCAGAAGTTTGGCTATCTTGATTCCAAATTTTTGGCGGTTTTTCAAATACTCAGGCTAATTCTCAAAAGTCTGTCTAAGACGTACAAGTTACGATCAGAAAATAACATGTCAAACATAACTCAAAAACTTAAATTTTTGATGACATGAGACATTACTTCCTTGACGCTTAAAAGTGGAAGGACGTGAAAACCAAAGGAAAAACTTTCTCCAGACGTAGTGAAAGCAGTATCAAAGACAATATTCAGATATGTTGTCGATAGAATTTGACGTACAAGATCTGTAATGGGAGAATACTTTTATTCCTACTGCCTCGTACAGCTGTAGGGGCAATTTGCGGAACATGTTGATGTTAATTTCATAATTATCTGATACGTGTTTAAAAATTTATTTTTAGTTAATGAAGCCGAAACTAGTGAAATCTGCTTAGTTTTGGAAGATTTCACATTTCCTTTACTATTATTATTACTGCACGGTTCACTGAAAATTGGGTGGGGAAGGGTGCGTTGCACTTATCCTTCTCATATGTACGAATAAATAATGAATTCAAATAATTGATTAAGTACATTAATCAGTAATTTTACGTGCTTTTGATGCTCAGAAAAATATGCAGATAGTAGATTTTTTCGCATGGCAAATGGATGAGCTGATGCAAATATTCCAATTCTAACTCCGTGAAAAGAATAGGTATGACTTTAATAACCTCTCAAAAAATATCATCTTTTTAGTTGAAGAGAGAATTATCAAATCTAACATGTAGAAAAAAAAAATGTTCTGAATATAGGAGAATCAGGGGTTAAAGCATGGCAAATGGGGTAGTTGATGTAAATATTCTAATTGCAATTGCATGCAACGAATGGGAATGACTCGTATGACTATTTATTATATCTTAAAAAAAACAATGATCCATTGAAAAGAAACAAGAATAACGTCAACATTCAGATTTTATCTTTACAACTGTTACCGTTAAGAACAGTAATTTCTAAACCTACTGCCGGCACTGTTTATTTTCCTTCCAAAGCAAGCATTAAGTCCACAAGTGTTTATTTGTTGTTTTACACTTCTATTGTGCAGTGGAAGCAACATAGATTACTCTTGTTAGTGAAAGCACTGGGTCAGTTTTTGCAGTCGGCTACGTCGTTGCGCTGGCCCGGATATTGCCCCGACAGCCTGGACTCCAGGGCAAGCAAGGTGCCCGTCACACTAGCCTCGTGATGCAACACAAACCACCACTCCTCAACCACTTCGCTTTCTCTCTAAAGAGACGGCACCGGGAGGAGGCCAATAAGTTAAAGCTTGATGCATATACCACAAGATTTGTCTCCGCGAGATACATTGTCACCTGTAGCGTTCCATCACTGGAGTGGTGGAGTTGGGTGAAGAGAGGAGAGTTGAAGTATGAACTCACGGCGTATAGGTGCTCCTTAACATTTTGTTTTATTGTCTTCTGCACCACGATATTTTGGTATGATTCTCCACGTGTTCCTATATAATGTCTAAAAATTTTCATCTCCACATATCCATTGATATCCTCTAACAAATTAACCAACTCAATATGTTTAAAAATGTAACGTTACATCATGTCTCTATTTTTGTTAAGATATTCTCCCCACACCTATGATTCCCAAATCTTTCAGTATCATCACATTTTGGAAACCTCGATATTTTTTCTTTCTGGGCTTCTTAAATTCCAAGTTACACTTACAATTAGTTGCCTCAAAACAGACTTTGGTTCATCTCTACAAATCAGGGCATAGGATTCACCTGTTTTCGGTTAACTTGTTGATATGTAGAATATTTCATGCGACATCGTTGATAAGATCCCAACAACATATAAATGAATACTTTCTAATTCCATTTTAATTTTTTCCTTCAAGAGTTTGAAAAGCACTGGGAAACTGTAGGCATGTAAAGCCGAATTACTTGAGATCCATCCAACACTTTCGATAAAGTTTATAAAAATTAAGATATAATTAGACAGTTTTCATTGAGGTGCTGTAGGGGTTAATGTTGTTAAATTCTAGGACGCGCTCAATAAATAGGTTCAAATCTAAGTTATTAGCGAAGATAATAACGCAGAAGTTTAGATAGGATGTTTATCATTTGAATTATCAACGCTAGAAGCATCAAGTGTGCCCCAATTTGAAGTCGTTAGCTAAATCCAGTCAGTCACTCGGTGGAATACTGACTACGAATTTAACGAATTGGCATCATATCTTGATGACGCCGAGAACTGTAACGTGGAAGATGAAAGGTCTTCAGACTGATGCCAAACGAGTACGCGGAGAAATGAATGTGACGAAAGTTTCTGCAAGTAGATTATACCTCCACCATAGTGCTGTGGTCAAGGATCATGTCTTCAGCTGTCTGAAAAGAAGATATTTTTACTTTTACAGAATTCCGTTCATAATCTAAAATTCGAAAACTTCATGACTGTACTTTCCAGTCTAAGGTACCAGCGTCACCGTTCATCGTCGGAACTGTCTATCCGAAAAAAAAAAAAAAAAACTATAGAGACACTACAGTTTGTATTAAGAGTGTATGTACGTCGAATAAATAGTGGAAAACTGGTTAGCGAGAAACACTTTCCTGGTGGCCGATTTCCCTTGGCTCTTCTTCTAGGCGTTTGCTCCGGTCCAGCGGCTTGCTCCGACTCGGTCGCTGGGCAGGACGTCATCAACATTGCAAAAGTAAACGCTGCTTCCTGATCGTTCGACTGTGTCCGGTGACCGTGATCGGGCGAGTTCCCAGCCGGTCTGACCGACTGCACAGCCTGACCGAACGGCTTGTCCTACCACTGGTCGCCAACCTTCTCGTAAGAAACCGCTGAAGTAGCGAGAACACAGAAATCTTCTTATGGGATATGGAAGAGTTGTTTTTGCATTACCGAAGATTTTAGATGAGAAAAAGAGTTTTGACAACCCCAAGATTCAGAAAGGCGTATGATAACCAACTCCTTTTGTTCACAGTTTTACAAATATCCTATATGCATGGAAGACTTTGATGAACATATGTTGAGAATAGTTTCTTGTTGATGTGTCAGAATATGGAAGAAAATAGAGAATGAAACTCATTTTAGATTGTTAAAGTATCGCGAGATTCAACATACCTATTTGAAAGACAAATCAACGTTGATAGTGGTGTTCGACAACACTTTGTTTTCTATTCCCTATGATTCAGCAGGCTTGATGCAATCCTCGATATCTTCCTACTCCTGACATCGTTTATTCATTAAATGTAATCTTCACAGTATTTCAGCTGGATAGCGTAGCAAAAAGAAAACGTTTCGACAGCCAGCCCTGCTGTCATTATTAGGTTTTCAGATTCAGATATTATTACCTAAAAAACGCAAACTAGTCTGGCTTGGAAGCCGGCAATAAGAAACTCCTGTGAAGATTACATTTCATCATTACGCCTGGAAAGTTTCCACTCAAGTATCGTTTATTCATATTCTCTTGTCCTAGAGTCCTTCCCTTTGACTGTTCCCCGCATATCTCTAAATGTAATCCACCATATTGTCCCTCTTTTCTCAGAGTTGCCATAAACTGATATTCTCATTTATCATGCACAGTATCTGTCAATTTACAGTACTCTCACAGTGCTTCGGTTTTCCTTGTTGTAGCATAGTGTATCACTTCTTACACACTGAAAAGAGGTTTCTAACATACGTTAGGTCTTTGGTATAAAATGTCATGATTACAAATTCCGCACCACTGTAACTCCAGTCATTCAAGCATAAACATGAAAAGAATTTCGTATGTTTGTTATACTCCATCAATTTAACTTTATGAGAGTGACGTTTCCCATAGCAAGCACCATATAATAATAGCTGAATAATATTCGTCCTGCTCTTCGGAATTTTACTGAGAAATTTAACTTTATTCTCGATATATTCACGAAGACGTAAGACGCGCATGAAAGGTGGCTTCATCGGAAGAGGACACCCAGATTCTGCAGGAGAAAGTAGTCTATTATAAGTTCCATGCCACTGCCGCATTCATATATTTAAAACTGTTTCCACTTTGTAACTACGGATTGTAATGTTCTGTTGTCCACATAAGGATAAGGACTGTATTGTTTTTCTCACTGTCGCTTACTTCTAGCTACCTGCAGGGCGTATTCCTCGAACCTTGTTTGCCAATCTCACTGACGTCTCATTCTGACCTGCGAATGCTCGTTGCAATTGTATTGTGAGGTACACGTTCCCACACTCGACTTTGCCGTTTCCAAATCCTCGGTCAACGACACCTGTTGCGCACCGTTATCTAAGTTTGAGCCTTGTTTGTATTTAATACGGTGCTCTTATCGCCGAATTCCCGAATCAATACAGATACCTCTTTGCAAAGACTCACTGTAGTTTTGCCGTTTACTGACTACAGCTAGTGATAGAAGCCTTTTCAAATACTGTTTTTGACCGAGCGTGGTGGGTGAACGATTAACTTTCTGGCCTCGCATTTGGGAGGACGTGGGTTCGAATCCCCGTCCAAACATTCAGACTTTCATAGTTTCACCAATCTCTTCAGGCGACTGGCGGGATGCTTCCTTTAAAAGGCCATGCCCGAATTCCTTTCCGTTCCTTGCCTGCAGTCCTTTCCCGCCTCTAATTATCTCGACGTCGACGAGGCGTAAAGCCATCAGCAAAAAAAGAAAATACTCTTGATACTGTATCCAAAAAGCATTATGTCCAGAGTATTTATTTTCTTACGCAATAATTAACTTAATTGGTCACATTTGTTTCCATTGATAACGTAGCACAATACCATCGGTTTAGAAGTTCATTGACATTCCCTAGCACCAAACATTTTCTTACTGTTTTGTTAATATATCGTCTCAAGGCAATGTGATTGCATTGACAACGAATCTCTTTTGTGTGGATGGAAGAGACATACACTTTTATCTTATTCTTGACCGGTTGGACGAAATAATTGACAATGTTGTTTTCGATGTTTGTATCGGTTTAATTACAAAAAGAGGAATATGTTCTGTTATAAAGCAACAACTAAGCCAAACTTTAGCCTGATAAGCAGACATTAACCGCTTTACCAAGACTTTGATTGGTATTATTATCTATCTTGAGACATCAGATAATGTATCGATATATTTTTAACTGACTCCATAAAGAAACTTTTTCATTAGGCTCCTTTTATTCACAACACTGCTTTCTTCATGTGTAGCAAACGACGATTTATCCATTTCGTGCCCACGAACGTGTCCACTGAAAGTGCAAGAGCTGTGCACCAAAATTAATTTTACCATCTACAGTATGAAACTATCTGCTTCTAAATTTAAGGTGTGAAAATAATTCACTGAAATGTTCGTTTATTACTGATTTCATGAAGAACTTCAGTCTCAACAGTAATCAACAGAATTGTGAAATTTTTAAAAGTTCTTCTTATTGTGATACACTTCGTCAATTTTGGATTACTGTATAGAACAATGAGTCCAATGACTTCACGATAATGGAAAAGAAAACGCTCATGTTTTCTATACAAACTTCTTTCGTGGCTAAGTGTACTAAAGGATGGAAATTAATACTCCCATCTTTCTACGAAATGTGTAAGGTCAGTATCTGAGTTTTTTTCTGCCATTTTGATCGTTATCTATGTGCTTATGAGAAGAAAGCTCAGTCCATCTTCCTTCTTAGACGATTAAGCGCAACCAGCAAGAACGTTAAGCTAGAGGTGTGATGTAAACCTACGCTACCAGCTCCGTTTCATAATCCGTTGCGCATCTCTGTAACGCACGCAGTCTAACCACTTGGTAGCTAAACAGTGCTTTGCGCTGGTTCACAGATATTGTAACATTCTCCCGGCATAAAAGATAAATGTCGAATGCAGATCGAATAGCTGAGCCGGGAGCATGTCTAGACACCTAGTCGGCTGGTAGAGTAGCAAGTGTCGGACGGTAGCGGTAACTATTGTACTGCAGCTTTAGAAGCCCGCGGTATGCCATTACCTAACAATGGCCAGAGGCCACTAGCCCGTCAATAGCCGACCGACCGACCGGCCGGAGTTTTGCGTACAAAGAGTTTTGTGTACCAGTGGGGTAAGTGACTCTCAGTGACCCCGAGCCGAGAGCGGCCGAAGTCTTCCGGAGGCGGCCGACCCGGTCACCAACCTCCAAGCCGCCCGCGTGGAAAAGTGAACCCGATAGTCTGCACTCTCCTCATCGCCTGAAGCTCAAACAAGTTCTCACTTTACTCTGCACAAAAGATGATTGTACTACCAACTAAACAAACCCGATCGTCGTGGATGAACGGTTAACGCTCTGGCCTCGCATTCGGGAGGACGCCTGTCCGAATCACTGTCCGGGCATACAGATTTGGGTTTTCCATCGTTTACAAAAATTATTCCAAACGAATGCCGGGATACTTCCTTTAAAAGGCTATGGTCGATTTCATTCCCGTTCTTTGTCCCCAATCCTTTCCCGTAAAGCTGTTATAAGCAAAAGATCTGTAACGAAATACTGGTTCTAGAGTACCAGAAATCATCCACTTCGCAACGTAAAATATTTCTTTGCACGATACTCTCTTTCTGGATGAGATTTCTGCTCAAAAACTAATATTTCAAAATTTAAGTTTGACCTCCATATTGTGGTAACCTTGATATAGAATACTTGACTTCCTAATGGTTCGTTGACTTTCTCTTAGCACTTTGATACAGCGCCTAGCTGGTGAATGGTAACTTTCAGGCCTGTTCTTTGGATCGTACAACTTTCGTTTTTCTCATATCTCCTTAAATAATTCCATGAAAAATTTAGGATTGTTTCATATAAATATCAACGCCCATATCCTTTTCATATCTAGTGAGCGGTTACATACCATCACTAATCACTCCACTATAAACAAGTTGCAAAGCCATTATTTAAATAATTAAATAGGATTGGTAACTTACAGATTTGGCAGCCTTGAGCTTTTTTTTTAAAAAAAATAAAAAAAACTGGTTTTGTGACTTGTCGACGTCGAGATCATTAAGGCAGGGAAAGGATGCGGTAAGTAAATGAAGGGAATTCGGCCATGATTTTTTCAAGGAACCATCCTTGGATTTGCTTAGAATAATTTCGGGAATCAAGATATACCGAAATGTTGATGGCCCGACGGGGATTTGAACCCGCGTCCGCCCGAATGCCAGGCCAGAGCGTTAACACTAAGCCACCAAACTCAATGGTAACGTTGAAATTGTACATATGAAATTGTACATATGAAACAATGGATTTAGTGGAAATATACTAGTCACTTTTCATATAATTTCAACAAATTTGTTTTTATTACTGCGTCTATAATCACAAAAAAGATACAAATATAACTCCTACTAATGATTGTACACAACCTCTAAAAATTAAAATAATAATAATAAATGTATATATCTTACCTCCTAACATTGTTTTGGATCATTGTATTCTTACATTAATGTAAAAGATTCCAAAATGATAATACAAAAAGGCGGCAATGGTAGGGGCGGAATGCACAGCAACTAAAAATCCTGACACAAGATCATTAAGTACACAAGAGTCATCGGAATCAGGAACAAAACTTAATTTCGCTTTTTGATAATATCAGCAACTCTCTGATGGAATTACCCGAGATTTCTATTTATCTATGAAAGATGCAGTTTTACGGTGAATTATCTGGCTCAAGAAGTAGGCCTACTTAAGTTCTCAAAAGAAAAAAATTCACATTTTATCTGCAAAGATAAGGTTTTTCTTTTGTCTCATCCGAATAATCTGATTTTCATTGTTGTTGTTCAGTATTAATTTTATTTTCTGAACTAATGCCGCCAACGTCCGTTCATTTCCTTAAATGTATCTGCAGAAAAATTGACACACTTTTGCGAAGTAAACTAAACCTTTTTTTGAAGAGTTATATGTGATTCATTCTTTGAGCGGATGGTAACAAGATTCAGATGTAAAAATGAAAGCTTTTGATTTGGGATTCATAGATAACTTCTTTGATGGCACAACCGTTGTATTTTTTATCGTAGCATTAAAGATGCGTGTTACGGCATCCAGAAGAAGTATAGCTGTTATTATTATCGCTAGTAGCTGATTTAATTTGTTATCTCGACTCATCGAACAAAACACTGTGTCAGACGTCACAGTAAAGTAATGCCAACACGTGACTAGCTTATTTTCTCAAACCAGCACCGCATCAACCGCATCTCTTGAATTATGAGATTTATCTTCAACTGAAACTTTAGAGTAAAACACTTTTCTGATAACTTAATTTGTTTAGATTTACGTTCTGTCGACGCCGAGATCACAGAAGGAGTGACTGGAGTAAGACATGTAAAACTGTAATTTGAGTTATTCTGCGTAATTCGTGTATAGTTTTTAAACTGGAGAATTGAGTATATGTCAGCGTTAGGGGGCATCCATAAATTACATGAGGTGAAATAGAGGGGGGGGGGTGGCCAAATCACACCAAGGGAGGGTGGGGGGGTCTACGGAAATCTCACGTGAGGTTTTGGAAATTTTTTTTCCGGACCGTAGAGCTAAAAAAAGTCTACAAAATGCGCGAAAGTCGATTTTAGAGGGGTATGGAGATGTGACCGGATTTTGAAGGGTGAGAGCAAAAAAAAGCTCCCTAAACGTTTGGAGGACGCTTTCTGTGTGGGGGGGGGGGTTCTCACGGACCAGATCTCACCAGAGGGGGGGGGGGGTCCGGCCAGATCTCACGAAATCTCACCAGAGAAAGAAAGGGGGGGGGGTCCGGAAATCAGGAAAAACACCTCACGTAATTTATGGATGTCCCCTTACTGGCTCGCATAGCAAGCCTAATTTTGCATTGAAAACATCAGAACGAATAAAAATTGCACATTACTCACACCTGGGAAAGACAACGTGAAACTGTTTTGGTTAAAATTTCCTGGGAAGATTCTGTGAAGGTATAACATCTTCCATGGGTCCAAGTTTACTTCCCTGCAAGGTATTGCATCTACATTTTTTGAAGTTATAATTCTTACGATGAAGTTATAACTGTACACTGGTATAATCTCTTCACAATTTGATACATCCTACATTTAATTATATTTGTATGAAATTTCATTACATTCTATATATAATTCTACAATATTTCGTTGTTTAAA
This sequence comes from Vandiemenella viatica, assembly GCA_031002005.1. Classification (NCBI taxonomy): domain Eukaryota; kingdom Metazoa; phylum Arthropoda; class Insecta; order Orthoptera; family Morabidae; genus Vandiemenella; species Vandiemenella viatica. The sequence continues at coordinate 278,307,701 of CM061920.1, forward strand.
TGTTTCTCAACAGCATATTCTTCCATACATTTCAAGCTACAACAATTCGGTCTTATAAAATATACATTTCCACATTATTATCCAATACGATGTTTTATAAGAAATTATTTTTTCCTAACTTTTTAAAACAAAACCAGCATTCGCTTCGAATAAAAGGTTCGTAATCTAATTACGTAATGAAGTTAGTCTTACTTTGTCATAGAGCTCTGTTTTCATATTTTAGTGAAGATTTAAGAAGGAATAACATTTCCAAACTCTGTCCACAGCAGATAAATTTTTTTAACATCTCCAAACTCTTCTTGAACAACACAACAATGTTAAGATGCAAGGATACTTTATGACTAAAGAAAGAAACAATTTGTGGTTTCATTACGATTATTTTTTGGGAAAGTAATGGAAACGGACATTTGTACTATCATTCTAGAATTCAGTTCCGAAGCTATTTGGACGAGGAGAAAAAAGAAAGATTTACCGACGGAAGTTTATTGAATTTACGGAAAGCCTAGGGCACGTGTTTGTCAGCTGCTTGTGTTCCGACGGAAGTGCCGCATGAAGAGGATATTCGTCGGCCTTGCCGCTCCCTTGTTCGAAAATCGCCTGCTCCGGGTGTGGCGCGAGGGTCACACAGAAAGAATCTCATTGTGAAACCCTTCCACGAAGACAGCGGGAGGCAGCTGTTGACAAAGGGGTGGCTGACCTTGTGCCGTTCACCCCCGCCAAGTGTTTTTGTCAGGGAGCACCAAGGTCATCCCTTTATGCCCTCTCCGCTTTCTTACATCCGAGGTCAGCGCTCCCTATAGAAGCCCATCTGCTCCCCATTACCCACAAATAAGGAGAGACCCCTGCTTTTTCTGTCCCTCTCACTTTCCATTTCCGAAGAATAGACTGGTGCACAAAGCTTGAAGAGCTATCAGATATCTTTATACGTATAACAAAAGAGTTTGCTTTTCCCCCCTTCCTACTCATTTTGAGTCACCTCATATGAATGTAGCTTAAAATTCTGATTTCTCCAGTGCAGAAATTTATGTCATAGATTTTGGAAAAATATCAGATTTTAACTATTCGGAAGGGAACCACTTCATACCCCTGTCCGGCCATCGAGATATGGGTTTTCCAAGGATTCCTAAAACCAAATCAGTATGTTATCTTCAAAAATGTCGTGGAATGATTCCTTATCAAGATCTCAATGTTCTATATTTCCTTGAAATCCGATTTAGTGAATATTGGGATCATTTTTTAATACAGTAAGTGGACAGTTCAATTCTTTCGCTTTTCTCATTTGATGTTCCAAATAATCTCTGTTCCAAGCTATATTATTGCTGTGGACGTACTGTGGTATGGTTTAATCCCAATGCGGCAGGAACTACTGTCTTTTTACCTGGATTACTAACAAATTTAGCCGCTATATGCCGGCATACATTGATTCCGTAATAACAAATCAGTTATCGAGTTTTAACTTTAGTTAATCGTTTACCCCCTAGCGTGTTATGGTTGGAACTATTGTAAAACTAAAACAATGTAGTTTAGTATCATTAGTGCAGATTCTGTACGTTTTACATTGATTTTAATAGAAAATGGTGCAAATTAAAAAAAGAAAATATTTTAATTTGAGGTATGACATACATCTAAGCCAATTTTTATGAATTTGAATTCTAATAACTTCTAACAGCTTATTTCAATCTCGCCTATAAATTACCGGTCAATATTTCATTTGTAAAATTACCATGTCGTAATATAGGTTTAGTGTTATCAATTCTCAAACAAAAAATGCACAAATATTATTTGATAGCTGTTGATAGTGAAGGAACTGACGATATTTTGCTACCGAACATGATGGGTGCACGGTAAAGCTCTGGCCTCGCATTCAGGAGGAGGACGCGGTCTCGAATTCCGGCCCAAACATTTAAATATATATTTTTTTCCTGTCATCACTCATTCGACTGGTTTGATGCAATCCTCCATCCCTTCCTGTCTTGTGCCAATCTCTTCATTTCTACATACCCCTTAAAACCCACGTCCTTAAATATGTGCTTCATATATTCTAATCTCTGCCTGCCTCTACAGTTCTTACCTTCGACTGTTCCCTCCACTAACAAATTAACCAATCCAGCATGTCTCAAAATATGACCTACCAGCCTGTCTCTTCTTTCCGTAAGCTTCTTCCACAAACTTCTTTCCTCACCCATCACTTCCAAATCTCGTTCATTTCGTAGTCTGTCCACTTAATTTTCAGCATTCTTCTGTAACACCACATTTCATATGGTTCAATTTACTTTCTTTCTGGTATTCCTAATGTTTCGCTACCATAAAGTGTTGCGCTCCACATATAGAGTTTTAAAAAGTTATTTCTAATTCCTAGATCAATGTTTGAAACTAAAATATTTCTCTTTTTCATGAAGACTCTTTTTGATAGTATTATTCTGCTTTTAACATCATTCTTACTACGGCCATCGGTTGTAATTTTGCTTCCCAAGTAGAAGAATTCACTTGCTTCTACTGCATCCGATCCTATAATTCGAGATAAATGATTTTCAGAGGTTCAGATATGTGACGTATTGTTACTACTGTAATCGCAGTTTAAACGATTTAGTATTTACCTAATCGACTGCTTCATATTCACAGTACTTTAACATACCGTATACAATGTCACACATTTCCTATAGTGCACGTCCTCTTGGAATGCGATTCATTTCAAATTTAAAGTTTACAGCACCTGTTTCGCAGTCTGTATAATGTGGAATGTCGTAATGGTGTTCCTATACACCTGCCGAGGCCAGTCACTTGGTTAGTAGCGACAGCTACTCGGTTCCAGTCGGAAGCGTTCGGTGGTGATCGGCTCGTTCGGACCGGTCAACGAACCTCGGTTCGCGATTACAAGCTGCCCATCGCCAAACAAAACGCAAACTAGCTTCGCGCCGTGGAAAACGCGCTATCCCGCCGACAAAGCCCCGGCTTTATTAGGCGTTCGGGATCGACTATTGTGTGCTTTATCCGGAGCTAATTCGATGTTCACAATAGCGGTCAGATACGTGAACCCAGTTACTGATCGGATTCTGTGCCAGGTTGTTCACACTAAGCATCCTAGGACAATCGACCAGAGTTAATGGGTCTATTCTGCTGATTCGGTTTAACAGTAGCTGAAACGAGTATCAGAATGTGGTCTTGTCTATCGTCACAAACTCTTCCGCACCACGTATAGGGAATTTCTTCTGAGTATCTCCGTTGTTCCTTGAAATGCACGTGAAACTCATCAAAACGTCTTAAACCTTGTCATTTTTGAACTGTGTACATCGAATTACCCTGACGCAACATGAAGCAGAGTTTTGCAGCCATTGTTGTTAAGACTACCTGCTGTCCTCGTTTTTGGTTTGAGGAGAGATTTTACTGAATACTTTATAATTAGTCGAATGTTTTAATTCCAATATTGTGGGTAGGATAGAACGTCCTCAGTTAGAATGAATAGCGGGTGAAATGGGAACTACTTTCAGGAATATAGAATTAATGTATAACACCTGTTGAATCAACTTGCAAATACGCATCTGTCTCTGGATAATTTCATTCATGAAATTATTTAAAACTTGGGTTCTTTAAGGCGGATAAATTTGTTTGAATTCCTGAGCCCACGGCATCAATTGTTATGGAAGATGTGTATGCACAATTTTTATAAAACTCTTTTTATACGGGATCGGAATTGCATTGTTTTCTCATTAATTAGATTGACAAACTATGTTTTGTAAGGCAGTCTAATTTGATATGATTCTCAGCAGACTAAGGCAGTGATACCTATGGACTGATGATGAATTTCTTTCATCTATTTGATTATGGATAAAGTTGCGTCTCTGTTTTCTGGTACGGACAGATTGTCCAGAAAAAGTGTATTTTTCTATGAAACAGGATCGAACGGCGAAGGATGAAGGATGTTACGATCCCCTCAAACATCGATGTGAGAATGAAATAAATTTTTACGCTCAGCTTTTTCCAGCTAAGATATATTTTGGAAATATATTTTTTCATATGATTTTCTGCGTGAGGAAAAGGTTCTTAAATATATGCGCCTAATTGTATTTACAGCGAGTTTCATAAAATTTATGAAAACTTTAGCAGTCACTATTGTTGCGTAGCAGACTTCTTACTTTTTTAACAATAAAATAGGTGTTAACAGTTTTCTTTGAAGCGTTTGTGGAAACGTGTACTTCCAGATTGCATATAAAAATTTGAACTTCTTACACAAACATATGATGATTGTTCTTTTTGTTGAAGTTATTAATTGGTTTGTGGTAGCCAACTTCCACAATCTCCTGTTTACAGCTAGTTTCTTGATGATAGTCCCCGCGTCTATTATTATCAGTTGTTTGATTAATTCTACTCCCAATCTATAACAAATTTTTATTGCTGGTATTTAAAGTTGGCAGGATGATTTGAACAGTTGTTAGTTCCAGCAACAGATAGCAATACTAACAGAAACCTACGAATCATTTCATGAAAACATGAGTATTAATTTCTTACGATGTGTTATAATTATCTTAAATTCAAGCGTAGAATAAATTATGGAAAAATGAGAAACAGACAACATAAATATTTAAATTATTTATAACCAAAATTGCCACTTTGCTTTTAACAAGCAAGAGTTGATAAATTACATATACAGACAAATCGTTTGGCCCTGTCATTCTAGCTGGGCATTCCGGTTTAAGTTTTGATCGATTTTCCGAAATTCCTTCAAGAGAATGCTGCAATAATTCCTTGAAAGATTGATGACAGAGTTCCTTGTCTATAGTCCCATTTGCTAACTAATGATATCACTGTAAACAAATCATAAAGCATTAATTAAATTTAAAAGAATTTGTTTTAAAAGGAGCATGCATTTAACTTTCTCAGTTCGTAGCCCAGAAGTTCATCTGACTTATATGTGGCGGATAAAGCGTTGATGGCAGGCCGTTGGCTTTGTTTTCGTGACGCCCACGGCGATGTAATGTAGCGTGTAGAGAGTGAATGAACGGGCGATGAGATCATGGTCTGGGGAGAGTGCTTTCTCCGGCCCATTACGTAACAGCTCGCCAGGGGTGAACGCACAGGGGTCGGTCGTCATGGCTACGTCAGTTCAACGTCCCGCCCAGGGATAACGACATACCGCACTCCAACACAAATCTGAATTATACATTTAGGGGACATTTTTTTCGGACGTGACAGCTGCGGAAACGCTTTCAGCATTACAATCGAAATCACTGCATCTGCATTACCCGCGAACACAGAGATTGCGTAATGGAATCGGAGGTTACTTTGACCTTTTGGAAGTTTCTAGTCGAACTCATTCGCTGGAAAGAGTCTACGTTTACAATAAACTAAACCTGGTACTTGCCTTTCAATGTTAAACCCAACCAAATACAAAAGTATCACGCTTTTTTACTTATTTTACTTGCGTTTATATCAACATATTTTTTTTTTACTTATGGATTTACGCCTCGTCGACGGCTAAGGTCATTAGAGACGGGCGGGGGGGGGGGGGACTGGGGACAAGGAACGGAAAGGAATTCGGCCATGGCCTTTTTGAAGGAAGCATCCGGCATTCGCCTGGAGTGATTTGGAGAAACCATGGAAAACCCAAATCTCGATGCCCGGACGGGGATTCGAACCCGCGACCTCCCGAATGCGAGGCCAGAACGTTATTCACATCTTGATGGCGTATGATGAGAGGAACAAAACTGTTACTAATATTTTCATCGTCTTTGCTGCAAGTTTTTTTATATGGCATAGGTATAAATCAAAAGATATTGAATGACATGTTATCATAGCTGAATTGAAAAATTCTAGAGTTAAAATGGTAAAGTTCCAAAAATAACTCCGATTAAAAGATGAACAATGAGACCGATATATTAATCAGTTTAGTTGTTTAAAAGAATACAGATAGTATGGCACTTGTTTAGATGGCTAAGTCCATTATCCAAGAATATCAGGAGCAGCCTTCGATTTCAGTTGTGCACGATAACAATCGACTTTAACTTTCGTTGTCATCGGTAGAAATGAAAATGCAAAGCTAGCTAGTCCAGAAATAACTTTTGTAGATACAAAGAAATTATATGAAAGGCATCTTCAGTCTGTAAAAATCATTCGGTAATAAGTATTTGGATGAAAAAGCCGTATCACTCGTTGCAGTTAAGCTATTCCGTTCGCATTTCGTCTTGAGGATTCAGGGACCGTATATATCGTAGTCCATAATAGCATTGGGTAACAGATGGAATAAATAAATGAATAAAAATCTAATTTAAAGCTGAATTCGCTTTCGTAATAGGATCTTCCTGCACGTTCGTAAGATTTGTTTCCAAAACTAAAATATGCATGCAACGGTTATGAATAAGAGATAGCCGGGGTGACTGCATACGGGCCAGCACAAAGCACAATCCTCTTCAATTCTGCGGTGTGCAGGTGTATTCGGGTTCAACAAACCCTGCGATAACGGCGGTCGAAGTGATAAGTGATGTAAATAGCCTACAGGCGGTGACGGCTGCAGTGAAAGGAGAGAGACTGCTGCGCATGCGCGCGCGAGCTTGGCAGGGCGTTCGCCGCGGCGGCGGATGGCCTTGGCCGTTTCCAGTCTGGGTAATTCAGTCAAGGTTCGGGGCCGTTGAACTACCCCGGCCTGCGCGGCCGAAGCCCCCGGGAGGGGAACGCCGCAGCGGAGTGGGGGCGACCGCGGAGGGTTGGCGGGCGCCGGGAGAGGGGGACGAGCGGGTCGCTGGTGGGGGTCGCGCACCGCCAATCCGGAGGCCCCGCGCCGTTACGCCGCGACAGCCCATTGGTCGGCTTTTCATTGTTTGTCAATGACCTCCAAGGCGGCGGGCCGCCGAAAAAAGGAAAGAGCCGGGCGCGGCCGGCGTGCAGGTTTTCTGCGAGGTGGCCGGCGCCCCCCTCCACCGCTCCGTTTACCAACAAGGGTCTGGCGGGCGGGTAGTCGCCCTTCAGGTGTGGCGAGGCTGGCTGCGACTTTCACTCTCCGCGTGGCCGTCGTGCGGTGCGGTCGCTCCCCGCTCGTCGCGTAGTGAGTGTTAGTGTGTGGTGATGATCCTGTCAGAGTGCTCGCCGCTGCCTGCGGGCTCGGCCGTCTTCGAGGCTCCAGAGTCCAGCTGCTCTCCTCCCACGGACAGCTTCACCGGTCGCAGGGAACCGGAGCTGCACATAGGTAAAACATCTTACTTTCCCGCCTTTCTCCGGCGCGCTTCTCACTTTTCTCCGGCTCTGAAGAAAGTAGTGGCCGCCCGTACCACCACCTGTGGCTTCTGGCGGGCTGCCACGGGGGTGTCTTGCATTTCGCGGTTGACATTTTCAAGCTGTCACTCGTTTTTTGGCTTTAATTGATTGTTCGTAAACGTCTGATGCAGAGTTCAGATGTCTCGGTGGAGATGCTCTCGCTTTCTTTCGGAGAAAGCGCGCGGTTCTTTCTCCACCGATGAAAAAACTTACAGTACTCTCTCTGAAACAGCGGTTTGATGAATTACTTCTAAACTGAGATATTACATCCCTTGTTTCTTAATTTCAATTGTCACAGTTACTATTTGCAGGCAGCTTGGATTCCAACTTTTGCACTACTAGTTAGATTAAACATCTTGCCATTTCAGTACAGTTACATTTATTCCTTTTTCAGTGACAGATTTTATGATCATCACTGTGAATTATAACAGATATTAAAGAGCTTTGTTATCAATCAACAATAAATTTAGCACATGTATTTTGGTTATTATAATTTTTGACGTGGTTTTATCTTTTTCGAACTACTAACTCCTTTTTAAGTTGATTCTAAACCTGTGACACCACTGATTATAGAAAGCAAGGCTTAATGTGTGAAGCACACACTTTCTAATTAGGTTTTAAGCTTGAATAACATAACTTGTCGCATGTTACTGTGTAGCTGATGATATGGGATGTTTTCTTGATTTTCATTGTTTCTTTACCACAGAATTCTATTCCCGGATTACTTCAATGTAACAGCGTGTATCTTCTTGATTATTTCGCATTAGTAGAGATGTGACGTCACTTTTTAAAAAAATGTTGGCATGTTTCTTTCAATCTGTTGCGATACTGTAACACTTTCTCACGGCATACTTATTTAAGTATGTAATTGCTAAATGGTAATCATCAATAAGTAACGTAAGAACATTCACAGTGATAGCAGTTTCGCTTTTTTAATTAATGCGGCCTTAGAGTTGATCCCTGGGGCAGAACTGCTTTACTACGTAACGCGGCGGGGCAGTCAACCCACGGCCTTGGACGGCCAACAGCCATGACCTCTAGAGGAACATTCCGGGCCTCAGCAACGCACAAAAGCCCCCTCAGGCGACCGCCTGCCTCTTGTGCCTTTTGTCAAGGCATAGAGAACAAGCCAGTCGCAGCAGGCTGATAAGATATGGATTCACAAAGGTGCCAGGATGTGGGACTAGTATTTGCCGTGGCCTGGAGAGAGTTCAACGAACGCCTTGACAGATAACCTGTAGTGGTTATCGGACAGATGTGCTAGACAGCGTGACAGGGGAGTGAGTCATCTGTTATGTCCGTCACCATAATATACTCGGATAAAGTTGGAATCTTATAGTGGCATTTCGCGAATATGAACGCTGGAAAGATATACCCGACACCTAATTTTGCAGTATAATTCCATAAAAAACGTCTTTTACTACCGTATGTTCATGTTATCTTTGTTTGTGTGTTATTACTTCAGAATACATGACATAAGACCCCTCCTTTGTCTTTTTTTTTCTTCTACTACAACTGACAGTACCAAGGATTTAATTAAATAACTGAATACTGCTACTTAAAATTTTACACGTACTTTCACCTTCGTAATGAGGTAAACTATTAAACGGGTAGATATATTTTTAAGGTTAGTCTTAATTGTTACTAAATTTTAGGCACTGTAGAATGTATAATATTCTAAGAAGCTTCTATCACAATCTCATCAGCTCCAGCTACAAAGTTTGGATTTCGATACACAAATTAAGCTCACGCAGTTTCCCTCGTCAGAATTAAAGACCTTTATCGTTTGATTCCCCAGATAAATTGTTTCTTGGTATTTGTGAATGCATTCATTTCTTTTCATTTAGATAATTTTTTAGCAGTTACGTCTTGCTACGTCTCAAAGTTCTACGGTAATTATTGACAGCTCCTGATTCCGTGATTATGTAGCTAGAGTGTTCAGAAAGATTTCATGACTGAGAGGTATTGAAAAATGGCTACTTTCTAGTGTACGTTCCGGAATATTGAAGAAACATCAGTTACGTTTTGTATACGGAGCTGTCTGTGTAGGTTCTATCTATAATTCTCTGTAATTACAGAAGGCGTGGGTTTGCTGACGGAGTTGTTTGGTGTTGCAGAGTTCGACGGGACCACCGTGCTGTGCCGAGTGTGCGGCGACAAGGCGTCGGGGTTCCACTACGGCGTCCACTCCTGCGAAGGCTGCAAGGTGAGTGTCCTGGCCTTCACAGGGCTGCACAAAGCTGCGCGCCGCTCGCTCTGGACACCCCTGGAACCTTGGCCGTAATGACAGCGTGGCTGGCAATTTCGGGCGGTTCTGACACTCTGTCCTCGGACATTTTTTTCCTGTTCACCTTGCTGCACACTTGGCGAATGAGTTATGCTCGCAGCTGCGGGCATGTCCGGGTAGTATCTATTTCGTTCCCTGAGGCTCCTATCATTATTTTGAACGATTTCGCACTTAGCTTGTAAAATTCAGCATTTCGCTTGTCATTATTTGTTCAAAAGACAACTTCAGAATTGTCAGTTCCAGTAATAAAAGATATGGGTTGCAAAATGGCACGTAGAAAAATGGAAAAAAGTAGAACGTTAAATTTCAAGGTAGGAATAACAAAGAAAAGGAAAGTAAGATCATTCTGTTGTTTTAGAGGTAAAATTACAATCTGTAAACAAATTGAGCTTTGTAACTAATTATATTGGTCTACTGTCGGAAAAAAAAATCAGCACTTCTCTCAAATTGGGCGATCTTCTACTATTAACAGTAGCCTAGAACTTTCTTATACCTGTGTATTAAACCAATCACTTTGTAGGAATCATTCAAGAAATTTAAAAAAAAAGAGATTACAGTAATAACACAAAAAGTTATTATCAAACAATGCCATTGAAATGAGGAAACTGGATGTGTACAATGGAATAAAGTGTTGCACCAAATTAGTTAAGAGACGGATCAAATACAGTACATCCATTTTTGCCTATTGCGTTAGAAATTTCGAAAGTTAGGAGCATATAATTTAATATTAATAAAATCTTCTAATAAATGTTAAATAAAATGAGTCTTAAAATATCCCTAATTTTCAAAATGCGCAGGTAACCAGGAATGATTCTTTACATACATTTCAATCTATAGAAAGGGTAAAACGTTTAGGTTGTACTTGTACAAAATCACTACCGCCCAAAATATGACCTTAAATTCGATTAGTACTTTAAATCTTTATCAGAAAAAAAGTTTTGCTGAAATAATCTAAAGACGTCTATACCAAATGCAAAAAAAAAAAAAAATAATAAAGAATGAAAAAATTTAAGCACCATAAATAGCTCTTTAAAACTAGATCTACAGTGCTAACTAAATTCACTTTACGATAAGTACTGAAAATGTCAGGGCGCAAGGGAGAGCTGTTCATTTTGTTTATGGTTGGTACAGGTACGAAAGCTCATATAATTAACTTTTGGGATGTCAAAATCTGTATTCAAAACATCAAACAAAATAATAATAATAATATTAATGTTAATAGCAACGGGTTTCGGTGAATATCTTTTGTACTCAGCGACAAAGATTTTACGTTCTAGTTTCCTTTTACTACCTCGTTTTATGTAATTGAAAGTAACGGTGAAGATGCAATTATTGTGTTTTAAAAAATAAAAACGATTGCTTCATGTATAGGTACACACTGTAGAATACGTGTTTCCTCCTTGTATCACACTGCAGCTATATTGAGAAACCTTGCATGGCAGGGCCTGATAGCGTGTTTGCTTTCTGAAGCGCGTGCCTTCCCCAGCGACGACAAATTTCGCGTGCCGAAAGGCATAAAGGCCCATTGTGGGCCCCAGCTACGCGGGTCGTCGCCCCTGCGCCTGGCCTTGCAGGGGTCATCAGTCCCACGCTCATCTGCCCTGGCCTCCACCAGACTACTGCAAAGTAGTTTTTGCGCCACCTGCCGAGCACAAAGAAGCTCATCCTTACTGATGCTCCAGAATGTTTAACAATTTATCTAAATTCTTTACTCGGTATTATTTTACAACTGACACCTTTCAAGATAACTCAATGAGTTAGAGCTTTTGTTGTGTGGATTAGGAAAGTTTTTCCTGTTTCTCTCTCAAAATTTAATGCAGTCAGCAAGAACACTATCAGTTAAAACAAGTTTATGATGAAATTGATGTAATTTCTGTATTATACCTGAAACAACTAAAATGTTTTATAGAATTTCCTGCTGCTGAACGCATTAAGCAGAATATATGAGCTTTTTTCAGATGATTGTAATCGTTAAACAGTTAGAGCACCTGGTTTGCGTTATTCTACGATCCAAAACTTATAAGTTAAAGATAAGGTGAATGAAATTTGGTAATACTTGCTGACAGAGCTGGCATAACTTTTAACAATGCTCTGACGTGAATTGAGCTTGTGACTGTCTCTCATTTCCAAATACTGATTTTTTTTTACCATGAGATGATTTGTGGTTTTTTTGTGTAAGTTAAAACAGACGGTTTTTCTTTTCTGGTGACAAACTAAAAAACAATTTACCTTGTCACGAAAATTAAACGTTATTTACGGGGTTTGTGACACGTATTTTGATGTAATTTGTATACTAACTCATACCCTTGGACGTTAAATTATTTATCCGGTAATAGTGTAGCTTTAAAGTGTATTTTAGTAAAAACATCATCTAAAAATATGAAACTGTTCAAAATACACTGAAAAATCAGGTTTTTAAGTTTTATGAAATTAGAAACTTTTTTTTTTTATAAAACTCTGTAAACAAATTCGTCTATTTCGGAGTTTCATTCGATTAGAATAACAATGATAACGAAGTGTCGAATATACGAGCATATGGTGCTTATGTAAAGATTTGAATGTGCGGATTTCAGTCTCTTTGAAGTCGGGAATGCCGTGGGTAAAAGGTAAAGTGATCAAAAACCGCTACCCCACTCTCGTCAAAATTCCTCTCGCTGGAGAAAACAGCCGTGCTGGGTGGCTGGAGTGGGAAGCTGCTGTCTCTCGTAGTGGGGTATAACCTGTTGCGCCACTGGAGAAAGCGCACGCTCACTGGAGAAAGTGGTTACGTCACCGAATTGTAAGAGTCGAGTCTACTTTTTCCAGGCTCCGTGCCGGGAACAATCAGTCATCTATCCATCTTAAAGATACGGAATGAGTCCTCATACATTTACGCCCCGTTGTTAGCAGTTTTATTTTTGGGAATAATCTTTTCTGTCACGATTTATGGGGTTTTCAATTGTAAAGAATTTTAATCGCGATTTTCTCATACACCAGCCGCATATTTTGTTCTCTGCCAATGTTATCTGAGACACTGCCTGTTAGAAAGTACCTGACGATGGATCTTGAAGCATAATGCATTGCTGTTGCCTCGTCATCAGAAGGCGGGCAAAAAAACTACTTGTTGAGCAGGGGTAGGCACGCGCTTGACTTGACGAGTAGAAAGAAACACGTGCCATCAGAAATTGCAGAGCAGGAAGCGCGTGACTGACAGTGCACCAGTGAACAATCCGGAAAAAACATCTCTCCAAAGATCGAGGTCAGGCTGCATATTGTTCTGTTACGTCAAACGGTGGCTCGCTCTCCATTGTTCCCGGCGAAGCAGCCAGCCTTGCGAAATTCAACCTTGTCTCATACAGCGTCGCCTGGCTAGATTCCAGCTAACGGCTCTTGAGCGACCTTGCCGCTTCCAGACGTCTTCAGTCAGGTACACAATATTGGCTCCGTTATTACCTCTGTACGAAGTAAAAAGTGGACTGAACTGGAATCGTCCAGCGGTAACGAATACTGGGTGAGCTGACGTAACGAAAAGTCAAGCAAGCAACGGGGTAGCTGTCGAAAAATAAATTAACCAAGCTCTTTTGGATTTTTTCTTCTTCTAGCTTCACAGCTCGTCTACGTCGAGGTCAATAGAGGTGGGAGATGACTTGAGGCAAGGAACGGGTAGGAATTTGACCATGTCATTTTGAAAGAAATATCCCGGCATTTGCCTACAATGAATTCGGGGAAACCACGGAAAACACAAATTGGGATGCTCGGACGGGGATTCAAACCCATGTCCTCCCAATTGGAAGCCAAATCGTTACCGCTCACTCACCACGCTTGCTGCTTCTTGGTGCAAGGAGGTAGCGTTCTGGAGTTGTATTCTGTAGGAATATTCATACAGCCATCTTTGATTTCCCGAAATCACTCCAGACGAATAGCTGACTCATTTTAATGATTGTCCTGACCTAGTGTCATGGAATCTTTATTGAAACAAAAACTTTTTGAGTAATGTTTATTAACTCTCTTGGAACGAAATTTGTGTCCCTTAACAGAAGAAATCTGAAATATACAGATCTATATTGATATTCTGTGAGATAGATAACCTGGAGAGCGATTTTTGGATATAGGGTGACGTGTCCCTCGTTCTAATTACTTATTATCCTTTAGTTGAAACTAAGGAAAAAGGAAACTTCTTTAGGCAATATAATTGCAAGGACAGGGAAAATGACTCATCACTCACCAAAGTTGAAGGCAGCGACGAGAGAAGAACATATATTACGAACACACAAATAAACTCAATATTTCTGTTATTCAACCTTATTCATGACGGAGAAAATTAGTCATGAGGCTCGGGAGGTGTGCACACGCCAAGGGTTGCTACATTATCCTTTAGAAAATTTAATTGTTGTGGATATCCCCTTAATCCGGTAACATTTCACTTCAAGGAACAATTTAATATGTGAGCCGTTCTTTCAATTCCCGGATATTTAAACCAGAAATTATCTCTTTAAAGACACTATCACTTGTTTGAGTCATCTTATTCCTCGTCCAAACAACTGTTTAATTGCCGACAGAAAATTATCTTTGTAGGTTTCATTTTCTTTCAGTATATTCCGTTGGTCCATCAACGTTTTATGTGATGCTTACGTACCTATCTTCTTCATAAACCTTTCCGAGTGCTGGTATGTCAGAAATTAATCATGGAGCAGAGTCGAATACGCTAGTGTCTTGAACTGCTTATCCTCCGGGAAGTATGTTCTCCCTAGTCTTGTGAGTCTGAAGGCCGCCAGCTCTGGCTGGTTGGGTTAGCGACCTTGGCCCACCGACCTTGTAGGCGCTGTCTTTGTAAGCGTTGTCCTTTAACATAATGCCTGCCTCCGCGCCGCCTTTCATTTCCTCGTGACACTAAATTATAGCTCATTTGCCTGTGCATTACTACTACTACGTTCAGGAGAAAGTCTGAAATGGTGTTTCCTTATGCAAATGGAAGATTTATCGCATTATTTCTGTATCAAAACTAGTAAATAAAGTCATGCTGCCAAAAATCTTAGGTAATACAATGTTTTACTACGAAGAACAAGGAAATAATGTGTGATGTTTATAATTTAAAATTTGAATGTATTATAGTTACGCACTTAATTTTAAAAGGGGAATAAATCTGATCACTATTGATAAAGCTCCCGTAAAATCCAAGTTAAAGTGAAAAATGTTTGCCTCTCTAAAGCTATAACCTGGTTGGTAGAAAATATTAAATAACCACAGTAACCATCGTATATATTAAGTCACTAGTACGTAACAACGATAGACACGTTAAATTCATTTATATGCAATTTATTGATCAGTAAAATAATCATTGATCATGGTTGTACATATTGCTAAATCTTTACGTAGGTGGAAGTTTGATAGCCTTTGCAAAATGAAATTTACTGAGCACAATGACAGGGATAGAGACATCAAACAAGAAAATTGAGTTAATCGAATAATTTGAAAGTGAAAATATAAAAAGGAGAGCATGATTTTAAATTTTACTTTATAGATTTCGGGGCGTAAGTGTTTCAGGTTTAGTTATTTTTAGATGGGACAAAACGAGAAAAACATTCTAAAAGTTCTAGCACTTCTTTACTACCTTCGATTGATTATATAAGCTAACTTTTTTTTTTTTTCTTTTATCTCAGTGCGCCGCAGATAGGTTAACGACCTGACAAGGCCGTTAACACTACCAGTGCATCTCAAAAAGCTGTAATTCCTAGTAACCTTTTCTTTAAGACCCTTTCGAGCTGACTGTAAGGTTCAGCGCCCTGTTCCAGTTACTAATTACGGTCCAAGTGTTGAGCGGTGGGGGCGACGCTCGACGCCGGCCTTGCGCCGGTCATGCACCCCGCCGGCGTTCGAAGCCCGCGGGCTGCCCCCTCCACACCGCCCGCCGTCCTCCCATTGGCTGGCGAGCTCTCCTATCAGACGTTGCCCCAGAGGCAAGGTGACCCAGAGCGGGCACAGGTCACTGACCCGCCCACACACTCACGCACCCTCTCGGAATGCGGTAACACACGGTCGTTCACACCGTGGTACTCCACCTGTCTTCGGACATTAACTACTTGTCGCGTGTACTCGGCCAGAACTATGCACCACTGTCCGGCCATTAGCACAATAATGACATGAATTGTGACTTTCTCGCAATGATTATTATCGATTAGTATTGGATCAATAGATGATGTAAGAGATATACATTACGAAAGGAAGTTACGGTTGTTTACATGACTGCTAACCTTTGCCTGGGTTGTATCACAGCTGGATGTTATTTGTAACTAGACATCAGAACAAGTTTTAAATAATCCTCATAGGACAAATTATTTAAGATAGCTCTTCATACACTTGTGAATAAATTATAATTTATGGACATACTTGTAGACCAAATAGCAGTTGTCCACATTTAGGAGATTAACATTTTTATCAGTTAGAATAATTCAGGAACTCTACATAGATATCGTATCACTCACACACACACACACACACACACACACACACACACACACACACACACACACACATATATATATATATATATATAGTATGCTAAAGCAAAGTAGATACGGAATTAAAACAACAGTATTCACGAATTATTTTTCAATGGCTAGTAACTAAAGTATAGAAGTTTCATATTTAAGTAGTCTATAGTTTTCATATTATTTAAGATTTTATTTTTTTAAAATTTGAAACTATAGACGACTGTTCATATTTAACGTTACAATTTTTACACGTGATTTCCTTTTTTCTATGTAAACAGAGAATTAATTACCCTGAAGGATAAAAAAGTTGATTTTTGTGGAGAAGAGCGAGAAGAATGTTGAAGCCGTTGACAATTGGTTTATTTGTTACGGATGAAACATCAAATCCTATTGAAGAAAAAACACAAGAATCTTAGAACATAGTAAAATTTTGTTGTTTAGTAATGACTCCGCACTATGCAAGGGAGAAACAGTTCTAATAATTTTGGAGCAGTTAACTTGTTGGTAAATATAAAAATTTTCGTCACTTTATTTTTCTGTTTTACCCTGAGAAAACAAATAATGCTTTAAATGCGCGATATTTACTGACGTACGTTGATAGATCGTAGTATGGACGTTCGGCTGGTGACGGTCTGTGCATAACAGGCACGTGTACTGCCACGCAGCGAATACTGCATAGTGGACACTCCGCGTGAGGGTCATTGTTTACCGACCACTGTTCCATATAAACTCGCTGATTCTGTTCACAACTTTCTTCGTAAACAACTTCCACACACCGCAGCGAGCAACACTTCTCATATCCCTTTGACGGTACCACAAATTATTTTGACAAATATACGCTCATTTCCGCAGATGTTGGAGTTGCTATTCCAATGAAACCTTACAGCATGAAATGGGTGTTCAATACTTTAGCATTGTCTGATGTAGTATTGTATGTAAATGATTATTGAGCATCCTACTTAATTTAAAAAATAGTTTCTTTTCATGACAAGAAACTTGTATTTAATGGTAGCTAGAAAAACCAGCAATCTGAATATTTGGGTTTGGTCAGTCATTCAACCATAATCGTTTTAATTTGAAAACCTGGTTTACATTTACGGAACAGGATAATTAGTTTACATCAATTTTAAAAATTTCTTAAATTCTTTAAAACAAAAAAACTGATCTAATTAAGCAAAATGTGTTGTTCCCACTTTATAAGCAGTTTATACATATTAAATTAGTTAGTAGTTTGGGGGAAAACGTGTCAGTAGTTTTTTTTACAGACTTTGCTGTCATTCATCCTTTTGTACTCCTAGCAAGTGAAGGTTTTCTTTTTTGACAGATAAAGGTTGTCTTTCAGTGTGTAAGAAACTCATGTTTTCTTTAGTAGATTTAAGCACATTTATTAACAATTCTAAATTTATCTCTGCCATCAGCAAACATTAATGACTCAAATGGGAAGTTATAGAAGTTTACAACAGCTTTGTCCCTCAAAAAAAAATTTTCAACCAACTTCGCATTGAAGTATTTAATATTTGTTTGTATTCAGAACTTAATCCTGAAGTATTACCCGGGTGTGATCAACATGAAACAAGCCATCTTTGAACTGCAGTGTAAAATTATATATGTACTTTAATTTTCTGAATGTATCACAGATCATATATTTAGTTAAAATGGATTTACTTTCTTCCTTAGACAAACAACAGTCAACAATCAATAAGATCTTAATACGAATTCAATTTTTCCATATTTCAAATGAACGTAACGACAGAACAATTAGTATGTTGAAGAGGGTGCTCAATAGAGATAATAAAAGTAATAGAGTAAGTATGCAACTACTTGTTCAGTTTGTATGGTATCGAATCTATTTAAGAACAGATAATGATTTTTTCTTTAAAAAATTACTACAATACTTCAATGACAGTAAGGTTTCAGTCCTTAAATATTTCTCGAAGAAATCAATATCTCTTTTGTATCGATAATATCTGTTACAAACTATTTCCTCTTAGTGCTGTCCCAAAATCGCAATTTCGTATTCGCTTTTATTGTAACACGCGCATTTATGTCACTGGACTGCACGGCCCGAATAAATCTGCATGCAACCCGAGGCGCGCAGCTGTCTGCGTGGTTGCGTAGCTCTCAGGCGGATCTTGCGGCAACAAACCAAAGCACTTTCTAACAACCGAAACTTGCCTTAATTTCTTTATCCCACGTTATGGCTCCAATGCAGATGTGAAAATCAATTAATTGGATACTCTTCCCGTTCATATTTCTTATATTGTTCATCATAACTACATGGTCACGTAAACTTTTTTCATATTACATAAATAATTGAGTTTCACATTTCGATAATCCTTTTGCTCAACGTGAAAATTGTAGTACTTCAACATAACAGCTGGGCAATTCTTTCATTTGACATTATAGCTTTATTTGTAAGATCTGTTTCAGATTTTGATATCTGAGAGGCAAGGAAAGCATTAAGGATTTATTTTCTGTGTGTGTTGTTTTTTTCTCCCTCGGAAAGAAATACCGTAGCTTAATTCCTGTAGCTTTAACAAATATTTTAGGAAGATTAAAATAGTTTTAAAGGGCACAAAGAAAGTTCCTCGATAAGCAGCAAATTTTTTTATAACGATATTCTGTAAACTCTTATCCGTGACAATATGGCATTTACTTCTAATAATATCTTCAGTCTGCAGTGCAAGTGACTTCAATTGAAAGATTCAATATACATTTAATATCAGAATCGGTTCGAATCCCCGTCCGGGCATTCAGATTTGGGTTTTCCATGGTTTCCCAAATCACTCCAGGCAAATGCCGGGATGTTTCCTCAAAAAGGCCATGGCCGAATTCCTTCCCATTCCTTACCCCCATCCTTTCCCCTCTCTAAAGACCTCGCTGTTGAGAGACATAAAGCAGTTAAAAATAATAATAATATCAGAATCAAAATAATTCCCACAAATTGAAAAATCTTTTGCTGGTTGATTGTCGCCGTAATGATAAATACTGGTTGTCTTTAAAATTCATAATTTACTTATTTTGGATACTGAATTTCGATGTTCGTTTTATTTACATCTTGCTATCATGTTCATGCTCTACTATTGCAAACTAATTGTCATATGTGAATAATTATCGCTTAAATTCCCATCCTTTTGACATTAAAATCTTATTTAACTTCGATATACTATTTTTTTTTAAAGTCGCCATCCTCGAAGATAGGGAAAAACGCACGAAAAATTAATCAGTATCGTAAGGAACTAAAATTTTCAAATACAGATTATTAAAAAAGAGATACTAACACAAAAAATGAGTTTTGCTTTACGTAAGTTAATTTTTTTTTTCCACTAAAACGGCTGCATTACTCGTATTTTTCATATAATTATGTTGCTGCTGACTAGGATCTCCCAAACACTAATGCGGAATTTAATTAAAGGCACCCTCATACCCGCGATGCTCGCTGCTCAATGATTATTGCTACGCTGTGCCAAATAGCGCTTCGGAAATGTCGAGTACTTGGTAGCGTGTTTCTGGAAGCCGTTTTTATTTCCTCGACCATCAGTGAGCTGGCTCGTGACTCAGCCATCTCCGGCCGTACCTTAATCTTCGACCCCATTTCGCTTTTGTCGGCCGAGTATATCGATCTGGAGCATTGGCCCGGTGTGAACGCCCTCGAGGCAGTTCCCGCGCATGCGCAGTGCGCCCGTTATCAGCGTATATATAGCACGGCGCGTCGCGGGATGGCATCGCGCAGGCGCTGACCCACTTGTTGGTCGCAGGGTGGGGGAGACGCTAGGGTCGTTGGCCTCTCACGGTGACATTAGCATTCCGCATTCGGCCGTCCCCGGCGCACTGCGGAAATGACCAGCCAATAACACCGTGCCAATTAGGTAGATGCAGTCCGCTATGCTGCATCTCAGACGTGCCTTTGCTTGCGCGATTTAGCCGACCATTCGCTTTACACTTTTAGCCTCTTCTATTACGTATGATGTGTAATTACATCGCAAAAAATGTCAGCTGTAGAACGAAACAGTCAACCATGAAGACTTCTGTCAACAAAGGGCGGAAGTGGAAGGGAGCAAGAACAAAAAACGACGCTTACTACTCACTTATGTACGTGATTTGCCTTCAGTTAATTGGCAGTGTTTGATATAATTGCAGATTCATACTCCTCCTATTTCAGTTATTTTGCAGCAAGAATACTGATGGCATTTGTTAGTTGTAAACTGAGAAAAAACATAACTTTTAAATAGGTAATAGATGAACGTAAACATTTTTGATAATTTTCACTGAAGAACGCTGTTCTTTTCTAGTATGGTAGCAAAACATTCAGAACTTTAGTCTCAGTTATTATGCAGTATTTGATGGTATACTTACAAATCAATACTTCTCCCATCCCAGTTATTCTGCAGCAAGAACACTGATGGCATTTCATAGTTGTTAACTGATGAAAAATAGTTTGAAAAGAAATAACTCTAACCTAGCAAACAACATTAAAAAAAATGATACTTACAAATTCATATTCTTCTTATCTCAGTTATTCTGCAGCAAGCACACACAATAATTAATTGATGCCATATCGTAGTTGTTGAAGTTCGAAAACAAAGATCTTTGGCTATGAAAACAACACTAAAAACAGAGTTTTTAAATAAGCAACATGCGAACGTAAATTTTTATAGTAATTTTCACGGAATAATGCAAATCATTTGTAGTATTGAAGCAAAACATAAAGTGGATTATTGTACCTTGAGAAGGAATGATATAGATCTAAATTTTCAGACTTCATAGTAATTAATACAGAATTAAAATAGTCGCCAGTTTTGCCCACTGCGTTATGGCGCTGCACACTGGACCGAGTATGTAAAACAGGACCAGGTTCTAGTCGTGGTCAGCGTTTACCTGCCGTTTTGATTGCAGTTTTAGGTGGTTTTTTCCGCAATTATCTTGGCAAATACTGGTACGATCATTAATCTCCAGCTCATAAATTACACATTCCACAAATAAAAATTGATTTATCTAAAAGAACACAAAATAGTGACATGTTTCGCAGAAAGATGACAACACAAACTTTATTCATATAGGTTAAGTACGCGGGGATTACGAAACCTGGTTTGAATTCTGGCAGGAACAAGTCCTTATCATTCTCTCATGATTCACACTGTCCACCTGTGTACAACAGGAGGACGGTAGCACGTGGTTCCTAGATGGCCGGATTGAGGATCGAAAAAGTTTGGAATATGTCTAATTTATCATCATATCTGAGAAATGTCCTGTCAGCTATATCCGTCTAAGGAAGAACGGTAATACTGCCTTCAACGCCACTGTTAGAATTTTTGGATACTACCTAATTTTTACATAAACCAATATTCATTGACAACATGTATCAGGTGCGCAGATTCATGCAAATGTATCTGCAGCCTCTTGACAAGGGCATTATTCTTACCTAAAATGGTTTCATTCTGTCCTATTCGGTCGTTCAACCTCTGCTGTCGTAATGTAATCATTTCTTGTCCCTTGGAGTCGTGTGTCCATTGAAGCGCAACGTAATGGTTCCAGTCTATATGTGAGGAAAAAAAATATTTTTTTAACGTCAATGGCGCGAAAGTGCTGTCGAAAAGAAAGCCAAGGAAATGTGTGTCAGTCAGTTTCACCCAAGGTGTCGTAATCGGATCGGTACGGGCTGCTGCGGCCGTGTTGTAAGGGGCCATTGCTCTCTGCCCTGCTTCTCTCCTGGGCCTCGCTGCTGATAAGTCCCTATCTTAATCATCGCCCTCTCAGCCAGAACTTAATTTAATTGGAGCGGCCGAATGTCCAGTCGGCTGTCACGTGAACAAGGAATGATAGCTGAGCTTAATTAAAAAATGAGCTCCCGCTTCGATCTAATTAACTCCGCTCTCTTTTAACTAATCCCACGCTATTTGGCTGTAGAGCTTTACTTTCCTTGCGCTGTATTCAGTTTATAATTCTTCCTTCCAACCAGTGACAATTCCTTATTATTAGCTAAATAATATAAGACGAAAATTTTGTTGGAAAGACACATTGTTAACCATAACAATGGAATGTTATGTTACCTGAACGAAACCAAAGACTATAACCCCATGGTTTCAATTGCTTCATCCATCAATTATGGTCAAATTTAAAACTATAGGGCTGTATCTAATTTGTCCATTCTTTCTCTCTGACTGAATTGAGATTCTCGAAGTTAATCCAATTGTTTTTAGGGCTTTAAACAGACATAGCTGCAAGTTTTTAGATTTTAATTACTGTTGTGTACAAACGCCATCTCTCTCTCTCTCTCTCTCTCTATATATATATATATATATCCGTATGAAAATATCATTTTTAGAGTAATATTTGCATATGAAGAAAGGGTTGCTTCTTATTGTAGTAATATTATTGTCAGAAAGAAAAACTCATCAGTTATTATAGCAAAAGACAGGGGGTGAAGAAACAAAAACAAAAACAAAAATCGAAAAAAGTTATGTTTACCTTGCCCAAAAATATGATGTGTCTGTGGAGTCATACTTGCCAAAATTGGATTTCTGATCGTTGTCAGGTATATTAGTCTCCAGAAGACTCATCGAGGACATCGTAAATATTAAGGTAATTGTACTAAGCTACGGGAAACTAAATTTTGAGGATCAAATGGCAAGATTTTTGTACACAAAAACAAGCCAATGTAGAAGCCGTGTTTCTCCAAGTGTCAGTGACTCGTGGTTGAGCAAATGGGAACGAGTGGTGACGTAACTGTGTCCTTGTTAGTGAATGAGGCCAGCGGGAGGGGAGGGGCGGCCGAAAACAAAAGTGCGCCCGCGAGCCGAGCACAGCCGAGAGCGGCCGATGACTGCCGAATGGCGCCGGGGTGAACGCCCGCCGCTGACCTTCTCGACTCGCCACCCGGTCGTTCACCTACAGGTAGCCAGGCTCCACACAAAACCTCACTCACTCCAATTAGGACAACAACATCAAATATCCACACGACATGCAGAGCCCTTCAGGACAACAATGACTTAAATTTCAAGTTATTTCTTGGAAACTTTGTTTTACTCCTAAGCATGTTTACCCAAGTAGGCTAAGAGGAGAGTAGATTGATTCATTATAAGACAAGATTGTGCTTGGAGATCACCCAAAGATATTTAAGGAAATCGAATGTTGTGTTCAGTCTTCTCTCTTTCAACGACTTGTGTTCGTGCCGACTCGTAAAGTTCTTTACTTTCAACTTCCGTGGTAACCACAGAGTAGCACTCAATTTAACCGTAACTGGGCTGGAATAAATGACAAAACTTACGGAACACCTTGCAGCAAGCTCGTCTTTAAATTTATGTTGCATGATTACTTCATTTAATTTAAAACACAGTTTGCTGTTACTTACGTAATAACGAGTAAATAATACCAAAATCACAGAAAAGATGTTCAGTGCAAAACACTGTAACATGATAGATCATGTTATCTAATACATGCAGGGATTTACAATATAGAGATTCTAAAATCTCAAAATTAGCCCTTTCACATCTTTCTAACTCTTAGGCAATTAATAAACTAATTTTCAAAGTCTGCAGAGTATGAATTTAGGTCAAAGACACATCGTTGTAACAGTTTTTTGATACTGCTGCTTCACAGTGTGTTGTGTGAGGCCTGTTTCGTAGTTTGTGTATCTTGTTTACGAGTGAGGAAATGGCCTGCGCTGCGTGACTCGGCGATTCCTTTAACGGGACTGTTTCACGCCAACTGTGCTATCCATGTAGTCGCTCTGCTGAGGCAGACCAGATGTACACAACGATATCAGTAAACTAATTTCTTACGCTTAACGACGTTATCGTACTTCTCGCAAGAGCACAGCATAATAAAGCTGAGTTCAGTATATGTATTCATTTCTGACATCCTAATTCAGAAACCACCACGAATAAACTACACTTATTAAAGTGCAGTGTGAAATTTTCTGTCATCGTAGCGTGGAGTTAACCAATCTGTTGTTGTAACGCGGGCTTTTAGCGTAGGTAGGGGTTCCCTATATGACCTCGCAACGCGGGGTTGCCTATTTCTGCGTGCGGAGGGGTGCCTGCGTGACCTTGTAACGTGGGGTTGCATGTTTTCAGGCGTACAGCGGGGTTGCTTACGCGAGCTGTGGGGTCAACGACTCCGGGATGTAAATATTGGCCCAGTGGGTATGAAGGCTGCTTCCTTATTACGTATGCCACTGTTTATACTACCAATCAGCTGTGGACAGAGATACTGGAGGGGTCGTCGACCCGTCCGGTGGCGGGAAGAGCGCGAATTATTTTCACGCATTCTGCGCATGCTCGACCCAGAGAGCGCTGTCTGCATCCATCAGCGTCGCCCGGTTGTGGTAGTCCTCGCCGGGTCGACGCCCGATTAGATAACTCATACCACTTCCGGCGGTCATCGAACGCAGGTGGACAATCTTGGTCAAAATAAATTTTTCCATTCACCTTTGGAAGCAGTCTATTATTCTTGGCGGTGAGAAATAGTTTTGTCAATTCATAACGATTAATTTACGGGCCACTAAAGTCAATTAAATCCAATATGTTTATTTTAATTTTTAAATGTGGAGTGGGGTAGGGTTTTTATCACTTGGTGCTTTTAAAACGCGTATGTGTACGTGAACCATAATAAAAACTAGCTCCAGAATTCGTATCAGCTGATTTTTTTTATTTTAATTTTTTTTTTAATCGGAATGATCCTTTACCTCACAATATCATCACACTCTAATACTTTTAACAAATTCACTGTTAGAAAGAAGGAAAGAACGAAATGTTTTTAATTACCGATTTCGTTAGTTGTATGCAAATGTCTAGTACCTTACTTCTTATTTTATTTGTTGCATTATGAAATATAAAACACAGTTATAGTTACAGTATAGTGAAAGCAGTTAACTTAGTCACAATAAATGACCTCTGAGCGACTGAAGAACTTGTTTTGATTAATTTCTCTCACTTATTACGGTTTTTTAAGTCCTTGTTTCTCCCGCTATGGGTTCTGCCTCGTAGTTGAGCTGTCTTCCTTGTATGGCTGTACCCTTTGTTCGTGAGCTTTCTGTAGGCGCAGTCACTGACCTGCTCAATGCAGAACGCGTCACTCGCCAGTTTTCCCCGAAACATGACTTGTCCCACCGCGGGGCAGCAAACGCTAACGACACGCAATTCAGATGCGATGTTAGCCTACTTCGGCGTATAAAATTATCGCAGCCTCGTAGGACCCTCGCCAAACGGATGCCTGGCGCGATGCTGATAGGACAAGATGAAGCTTCTGCCATCGAGGTAGAGTGTATTTTTGAACAAGTTAGTGTTCTTACCGGTAAAACTTCACATGTACTGATGAGTATTCAACTTTTATTTTTCTCTGTCACTGATTTGCACTTAGCGTGGGATTGAACAAGTATAGACTCTAGTTATTTTGATTGTAAAAAAAAATGATTATTTTTTCGGGTTTTAAATATTTTCTGCGCAATATACTAACATGTAACCATCATCCTTTAACCAATCAAATTTTTTTTTTAACAACATATGTTTTCTGCTGTTCGTTTCTTACTGCCTTAGAAGGCAGTGAGATAATTTCAGTTAGCTTTGACGATATTCAGATCAGACAAAGAAAACTAAATTTCATATCCTGGGTACTGTTTGTCGAATACAAAAAGCTATACCAAAATCACTTTCCCGTGAAAAGGCACAGCATTACGAACTTGTATCTAGTGTTTTATGGAAGTTTCTTTCCTCTCTATCTCTATTTGAAACATGTTTCATTTTCTCCACATTTAACTGATCGAAATAACAGATTTTAAAGTGTTTTGCACATTTTCTCTTGCTGGATTTGGATATCTCTTATTACACATCCGTTGAAATTAGCCATTGCTGGAGCTTCATTTCTTTCTTTTGTAATTTCTACCACGTTTCAAGTGCAGGAATCAAAAAAGTCTCAGATTTCTCGACAGTTTGTCTATCATGTTTTAAGTGATTTCGTGCTTGAAATGAGGCGATACTATGGGTCTTGGTTCAAAACTAAATTCCAACATTAATTGTGTCACATAAATGTTCTGCTTTTTTACCCCACCCGCCCAACCTTGTCTAAAGTTGTCATGTTCGACCTCCCCCACTTCCCCTCCATCTCGTTCGCTGTAAAGCTGTAAAATAGCTCTTTTTACATTTTTTTGTTTGTTTTACTTTTAGTCTTAAGTAAGTTCACTCTGAACATGCCTGCTTGAAAAAAAAAATAAAAAAAAATGGATACAGACAGATGTTTTTTCACTCTGCTTCTCTGTGACGTAATGAAATTTATGGCTTCGTCCACCAGCAAGCACCCAACTGTCATCATATGTCACGCTTTATAGACGCCCTCCCTCCTTCCCCTGCTTTATTACGGGAGGTGGAATTAGGGGGGGGGGGTTACGGTGAAATCTCACGAAACCTAACCAAGGGGGAGGAGGGGGGAGTCATCGGAAATCTCACGGGACGTTTTGAAATTCTTGTAGGACTGTAGAGCCAAAAAAGTCTATAAATCGACTTTATTGCTTTTTTTTCCCGTCCAAACGCTGACCTTAGAGGGAGTATAACAGCCCTTGGAAGCATGGGACCTAAAAAAAGATCTTAAAAAGTTGAGAAGTCGATTAGTAGGGGAGAGGGGTCTCTTTCAAAATCTAACGTCATTTTAGAGGGGGGGGGGGGGTCCGACCAGATCTCACGAAGTCTCACCAGACGGGTGGGGGGTTTGGACCAGAATTCCAGAAATCGTATTTAATGGATGCCCCATTTCGTAATTTATGGATGGTCCCAGACATTAAAAAAATATTGTACAAGAGATGGTAACTCGCTTAGTAATGGAACATGTTAACAATAAATAATCAAGTACCTGGGGTTTGTATACGGAGTGGGAGTTGCCCGAGGCGAATGTTCACCCCGTTTCTGTGCTGTTGGGGGGAACGACCTGTGATTTTTCTCCCCGTTCCGGTTCAGAGGGCAAGCTGCTGTGTGGTAACCGGCGGCTGCGATGTGGGCCGATATTGGGAAAGCGACGTTTGGCGAAACTTTCGCCAGGCCGTAGCCCAGTGCGGCGGCTGGCGCGAGCGCAGGCGCACTGACGAAACACTATCGCTTTCGCGGCGGGCGGCGGCGGTGGCGGGGACTGTGTCACGGGAGAGGTGAACGACCCGCAAGCAGGCCAGAGGTGTCGGGCAGCGCGCGCGAGCTCGCGGCGACTCAGTACGCCAGCAGGCGCTATGGGGTGCACAGCTAGAAGTGGTTTGCGCTCTCCGTTGCAGGGCTTCTTCAGGCGCTCCATTCAGCAGAAGATACAGTACCGGCCGTGCACCAAGAACCAGCAGTGCTCCATCCTGAGGGTTAATCGGAACCGCTGCCAGTACTGCAGACTCAAGAAATGCATCGCTGTCGGCATGAGCAGGGACGGTGAGTACAGCAACTCTCAGCATGTGCTTCTTGTGTCTTCACAGTCCCCTCAGTGCGCAGTCTAGTATACAACATTGTTTACCACTGAGAGCCTTCGAAGACACAAGAAACACGTCTATCTTATAAAACATTATTATCAATACATTGTGACTGAAAGAAGTTTTACTTCATCCCATCATATCTGAATTATTTTCCTCATATAAGATAAATCTAACCTCGGTGCTAATATCATCTTTAATTTTGCAAATTCAGTTTTTAGAATTTTTTAAATAAATTTTGCGGTTTACTAAACAACTTGCGCTGCAGGTAATAGAAACTTTGTAGTTACCCTAGTGAGAAATCAGTCATAAGAAATAAAAAAAATATTTTTTGCTATTCTCATTGGATATTTAGAATTCAGATACCAGATGAATTAAAATGAACCTTGTGGTTATATTAACAATCACAAATCAGGCACACAAATATTATATTTATTTACAAAGAAAAAAGATTTTTAAGAGAAAATACCAAGCAGATTTTTTTCTGCATTAAATGTTTTGCTAAGAAAATTCAGATGTCGCCAGCGTTTTTGATTTATTAACGTTAATAATCCAGATTTTCTTCTAAAAAATATAACTTTCTATTGATTACAAGTACCGTAATTCAAATCTCACTGAAAGGTGTAGCTAAGAACTTTTTCTGTCGTATATGTGTACTACCTAGATGAGATTTTCTGTGTAGTGTTTCCTGAAATACTGCTCCAATGTATTTTTAATCTGGCTGGAAACTCAGTAATAGGATAATTCTACACTACTAAATTCTACAATTTTTTTAAGTAATGAATTTACGCCCATTTTTGCATTCCTTTTTCTGTCAGTCTTCCAGATAAAAATGTAAAGCGTTGCAAGTGTCATTCCTTTAAACAATATCAGCACATAGTGCTCTTAATTTCAAGTAATTCAATATTTTCCCTTAAACTAAATAGGAAGCATTATACCCAGGCTAGCATAAACCACTTGTTGGTAGCAACCACTCCGTGTCTGCCACGGGGACGCTCAATATTGACGCCATAACGATGACGTATGGCGCGAAAGTCCTGAGTTCGTTGCCCCGGCGACTCGGATTCGAAAGTGTGACTGCTGTTTGCGTAACGGGTTCACCGTGTTGAGGTCGGCTGCCTTGCGACACGGCTCAACTTGCGTCACCAGGGAAAACCACGCAAAATCGGGACCACCTCACGGCTTCCAAATTGAGCTCCTGGATCATCATATTCGTTTAAATACTAATTCCACCTGCTGTTTTATTTATTGGCCAAATAATTTAATTTTATCTTCCATATATATATATATATATATATATTATGTAATCGTAAGTTTTCCCGGCGGATCGGTTGCCCTAGAAATCTTCAAGCGTATATATATATATATATATATATATATATATATTTCTGTCTTTCTCATTCCCAGATTCCAGGTAGTATTTCTATACTCGTATGGAGCTAATATACCGAATAATATTCTGACAGAATTACGAAATACGTGAGAGCACAAATAATTAATATGAAAACCTGATTTTTGCTGTTTGAAGAATCGCAGGATTGCAGCGTTAGAGATTCAGAAACTTTACTTACTCAAGCTTTAGTAATTTTAAGATCATAACAATTAACAATTATTACTTATTCCCGTTGCTGAAAGGTAACAAATTTCAAAATTTCTTTCTTTTACTATGCATTGAATTAAAAATTCGGAGTACCGTCATAGCCTCGAATAAATTATTAAAAAAATATTTAAAGTGGTTAAAGTATCAATGATAATAACACTAACTCAATATTACAAAGATTCTGTTTGAACTGGATCACTCGAATTTTTAAAGCCACTTTGCATTCGCACTCACTTTCCTGTAAAATTGATCTGAATTGTAATGACATGCTAAACACGAGCCTGTCATTGTCCTGTCGCTCTAGTGTATTACATGTAACTGGGATTCAGGGCAGCTGTGAATACATCGACACAAATTTAAAAAAGTCTGTCCTTAAAACGTTATACAAATTAGTTAAAGACGGCTTACAAGTTTTAATAAACTCGTTTGTAGCTGTACAACAATTAATTTTTATACCATACTGGTCACATGTTTCCTTGAGCTATGGGAACAGCAGTTTCTGATTTTCGATAAATTGCATGCAGTATCTAGAACTCCCTGTGAAATTACATTATTGACCAATATGTGGGTGTTGACTGAAGTTCGTGTGCAAGTATCAGTTTTCTACCTGTAACAGACCCCGTGGGATCTTTCTTCCTGGTTAGCAGTTGCGGTGCCTTGTTTCCGCTTGTCTTCCGGTTAGTGAGAGCTGAATCTCTAGTAGCCGGGTCGACGACCTGACCACAACTCTCGCTGACTCCCCTCCACTCCCCCCCCCCCACCCCCACTGCCTCCATCTTACTCTTTCGTCAGGAGAAACCAGCTTCCAGCGAAATTCGCCCCCTCCCCCACCCTGTCCCCTCTCCTGTGACCACTCGACCACGCTGGCTTGCCGAAACACCGTGCTTCTGCTATCGGTTGATGCTCCCGTCAGCCAGTAAGTGGGTCGCACAAACAGTTCTGGCCTCGTTTCGACCTGCATGCACACAAAGGCGCTATCGTAAAAATCGTTGAATCATAGCGCCGGGTCAATGAACTTTCGTTTACTTTCAGGTAACTGGGGGTGGTAAAGAGGGGTTCATTGCTTTGCTCCTGTCGTAAAAACACCACCATAAATCATTCAAGAGAGATAGGCTAGAGTGGTTATTAAATTGATTGTAATTCACCGACATTTTTAATTAACATTTCGCTGTTTACATCCTCCATGACGATTAATCTTTTCCAGCGAACGTACACAAACATGTTTATATAGTAGAGACATGAAATTTAAACAGACATGCAGGTAGGTGACTTAACGAAATAAATCCCAGTAGTATCGGCTCAATTACAATCCAGACTGGATTTTTTGGTCGATTTTATCAGTCAGCTAAAATATGTAAGTCAAACAAAGGGAATAAGTGAAAGACATATAGTAAGCTTACACGTTTTTTGATAAATATATCGGCTTCCTGTATACAGAAAGGAAGGTTTAAAAAGTTATTTTATAATTTAAATCCCAAATCGTTTATTGTCGATTCTGAAAAAGTGATGTCTAAAAGAATTAGTAGCTCTTTTTTGAAACGTTTTGCTATTACTTACAATCTCTGAAAATTATCTAATTCCTGTTTCCACTAATACGTTACTTATATTTCGACTGGATCTTTATTGACAGTTGCCATGAGTTGCATGGACAGCATTGTGAAAACTTAAAACATTTCTGGTTGTGCTTTGCAAACGAGTGTCTGCCACTTGGTGGGCGCCTGCTAGGTGGTAGATCCAGTTGTTTCACTTCCTAGTCGGCAGAGACGAGGCCATTTCCAGCCGCTTCTGGAAGCATGCCGCACGGCAGTTAAACTCCCGCTTGAAGGTCGAACTGTTGTGACGCATGTACCGCTACTTGAACTCTGGCAGTTCAGCGACCGGCCGCTCGCGGCGCTGCTGCGGCGCGGCGAGGCAGGCGCGGTGCAGGCCTCTGGTGGCGGGCGCCGCAACTACCAGCACTCGTTGCGCGTCCTTGCAACACGCGGTTGTAGCACTTGTCGAGGTACAGCGACGATATTGAACACGTCCCTCGCACTTCAATGCTCTTCCTGAATACGTGCTCTGGAGCCGCCATTTAGCCTCGGCTGCCACTTCAGAAAAATAGCAGCAGCCATTTTACATGCAGGAAGGAATCGAACTTTTCTGCAGTTTTACTCACCGTGAAATGAGTTTCAACAAAGAGAGGCATCGATCGGGGAGTGCAGAAATAGAGCCCACTCGGACTCGGGTGCTCTCGGCAGAGCTCGTGTGTCATCGCGTTATTTTTGAAAGGTGACCTACCGCGCAACGAGTTCGACCTTGCGAGTTGCCACCGCGTAGCAGCGTTTTATTTTCGCAATGCGACCGCCTCTCCTTGGCCAATGTCACTGGGCGGGTTTTATAATCAGCGGATGGAGGGGCTTTAAAGAGGAGAGAAGGCTGAATGGTTTAACGCACATGACGCGCGCAAGGTTAGCGCTAGTGTGGCAATCACTTTATCACAGCATGTTCGCTCTTCATATCTGCGTCTGTAATATCCGGCGAAGGTCAGCAAATTATTTCTCTGCAATACGCTGGTTTAAAAAATCCGATGTCCTTTCTATTAAAGATCTCCAAACTAATATTTTTTACACCACATGGCGCGATGTGATCATTGTATTAAAATTATTTCTAAAACATGTGAAAAGCAATAATCTAATCAGAACGATACATTTATTCTACTGGACTTGGTAGATATTCTTGAACAGTATTCAGTACTAATCGCAGTTTTAGTTAACAGTAAATTACAGCATCGAGAGTTATACAGCAAAGGTATGATTTCGGGGAGTTGTTCTCTTCCTTTCTGCACGTAGATGCCCATATATTA
Organism: Vandiemenella viatica; assembly: GCA_031002005.1. NCBI lineage: Eukaryota > Metazoa > Arthropoda > Insecta > Orthoptera > Morabidae > Vandiemenella > Vandiemenella viatica. The sequence goes on from CM061920.1 coordinate 278,339,582, forward strand.
ATGAAACAACCTAGAACTACAAGAAAAAGTAAGAACGGTGGAATTTGACGAAAAATTTGTGACAGTAATTCTTTTCAGAGAAATAAAAGTTTCACGATAGATTTTGTAAAATTGTCAACACACGACATTAATGCACATCTTTGGTCTAGGATTTTCACACCTGAGTAGACAGATACAGAACAGATAGAAGCTTAAAGGTACTCTGTCGGCACCTACATCTAGCGCATACAAACTGGGCAGCAATAGATTCGTCATACTTTATTATTTTTAAAATCAATTTATAAAAGTGGATAAATTGCTAAAATGAGGAAAACATTGTATTACTGTTTGCGATATCTACATATTAGAGCCAATAATTATTAAAAAAGATGCAGATTAAATAAAGCATTAAATAAAAGTTATCAGTATTCTGCCTGTAAAGTGTTTTGTAGTTTCCCTTCTTTCTGAAACACTAAATCTCTTAAAACAGATACAGCGGAGTTTATTAAGTACAATTTGCTATGACGGTATTTAATCTGTTATTTTAAATCCCTGGGAGCTTTGGGATGTTAAAGTAGGGACTCAAATCATTGCGGCCCTCTAGGAGGTGTGTCAAGGTGTCTGCCTGTTTTGAAGAACGGTACACAGTCTCTCGCGAGGCCGACACCTTGCAGACGACCCTAGGAAGTTATTAGGCGCGAGACTGTTTTCCGTCCTCGCCAAGGGGGCTGCGAAGGCCGCCAGAAACCGCGAGTTTGTGCAGGCGAGGGCGCCGGAGCTGTTTGTGTGTGGATTGCGGGTGGTTGACTGCTAGGAGTGGGTGGTGGGGAGGCTGTATGTAGGTCGCGCCGCCGCGGCGGTCGCCGAAAGCAAGTTCAAGGGCTCTCCGCGCGGCGCGCCGGCGGCAGGCCGCGGTGGAGGGGGCCGGCGGCCGTGGGAGGGGTGGGGAGCGTGGAGGGGACCCGGGGCCGTCTGGAGCTGGCGAGCGCAGTCAGTCGTTGGGAATGCAACTGCGCGGTAGTAGCTGAGCGGCAGTGTCAGCCAGAGCGACGACTAGTGCGAGCGTGTGACTCCGCCGAGGCGAGCGACCCCCAGCGGGCGCTCTACAGTGATCCGAGTTTCTCCGCCGTGGTGAAGTGAATACGGGACTCTGTTTTATTTCTCCTCGCACAGTGCTACAGTGGCCGCAAACATTGCTCCCAAAGTGATTTCCAGGATGGGTGACGAGTTGCCCATTTTGAAAGGGATTTTGAACGGCGTGGTGGACTATCATAATGCACGTACGTATCTCGTTTGCGCCTAAGTGATAGTGTCTGTCTTTTTTTTTTCGGTCGTCCTACTGCTCCGACTGTTAGTCATAATTTTCTTAGCATGGTGTTCATTCGAAAGCTTATACACCTTTCTATTAATTGATACCCATATACTTTAAAATATTCCCCCGACTTGTTCTTGCTTTTCCTATGGTCGATAGCCTTTTTTATTATTATTTTTTTTTTTTTACTCTGTTTTTATATACGAATCCTGCTACAGTGGTGTTAACTTTAACCTTTTGCTCGTGTCAAATATTTCTTTCACATTTTTTTTTTATTTATCTGACATATTCTTCCGACTATTGTTGACGACAGTGTTTGCGAAAATGTCGCTATCCTCGGTGTGAAACCTCGACATGCTAGGTTCTCGACCTGGATACATTACTTTCTAAGGTCCTACTTTTGCAGCGCGCGTGAAAGTGAGTCTTGTTTTCACTTTCTCTCGCCGCCGTTTGGATTTCTCGGGCGTTGTCTGTTGCCCGCAGGCTGAGGTTAGTGCCCTGCTGGGGTCGTCTGCCCACCTTGCAGGTCAACAAGAACTGCTTCGGCTCATCCACTGTATTTGTTTCACTATAGGAAACTTTATCTTCTTATCGATGCTTGAAGAAACATTCGAAAATCATGTGAACAGGGATACCAAAGATGAAATTAATTTCCTGCAGCGGTAAAATGATAGTAGATTTTAATATGTGAGTTACGAGAAGATTATTAATTGTTGTATCAGGTCTGTGCCATGGTTTTAGTCCAGCGGTTTGAAGAAACTAAATTGACATTGCTGGCCGCGCTCTTTCACCAGTGTGTTTGCTTTAAAACAGTGAGTGTGCGAGGCTAATGACTGTTTAACCCAGTTTCGGAGAGTAGAGTCCTTGCTAAAAGCTCTAAGTATGTTCATCTTAGATGCTTCTGCTCTTATTTCTGCATGGTTCAGTTGGTTAACCACTAATATCTTTCAAATATTCACAGGTCAATTAGGGTGAACATCGGTTCTTGCATTTCACTTGATCTTAAGGGCACCCTTCAAACTGCAACTTTGATTTCCATATGCAATTCTGAAATTCTCAAAATAGAATTTATTTACGTAAGCGTTCTCATTCCTTCAAGCAGTATATGAGTGTGATATATCTATAATTTGGAGTATAAACTGTCTTTTCTTAATACCCAGGAAGCCTTTTACAGTAGTTAAAACACTGTCGTAGTTGCTAGAATGTAAAGATTTTCAGATATTCCGTCAAGTCTTTGCGCAAAATAATCAACTGTTTGACCTTAAACTTTGCATTGATCGAAGAACTGTGGCAATGGTCCAATGGTCATGAATGCCACTTCAGATACGCAAAGAAGGACACGAAAAGATAAAACTATCTGAACGACTCGTGAGAAAATTTCAGAGTGATTCATTTTCATCAAACCGCTGTCTCACCTTTTCAGTCTAAAGGTATCTTATCTGGTTAGTTAGAGGCCGCACATGCTGAAATCGTTTTAGTTTGTCGTTGTTCCATCTGGTGCAACGCAATCTGGCTGTTTAGCAGACGAAGTGTTCTGCTGCTTGTTCCACCTGCAGTGCAGTGGGCGTTGACTGACGTGGTCTATGCCAGAGGTCACCACCCACGCCAAGTCCGTCTAGTCGCTTTAAGTCTTCTTTCGCCCATCTACTCGAAAATGCAGCCAAATATTTTCTGTCAGACCAATACATTTAATATCATATCTCCGACAGAATTATTGACTGGTGGGTATCTTTTCTCTCAGCTGCTTCAACAGTAAAATCGTACCTGCCTGAAAAGTTTTCACACTTTTTCCACATAATATTTTAAAAAAAATATATTTATTAAAAATCCAATAAATTGCCGTGGATTGTAAAGCTAAATTATCGTGCCATCTTCAGAAAATCTTTACTCCGGAATTTAGTCAATAATTTAGTTTTAATACTGAACTGTCGCCCTTTAATATGTTGAAATCGAACGATCTCCCCGAGAACTTTTAATTTTATGTTAGACTGTATTCTATGTCAGTAGATTTATTGTACGAGTTGTGCTTATGTGTGGTGTCTTCTGGTTGCAGCCGTCCGATTTGGACGCGTGCCGAAGCGCGAGAAGGCGCGCATTTTGGCGGCGATGCAGCAGAGTTCGAACTCGCGGTCGCACGACCGCGCGCTCGCCCACGAGCTCGAGGACCAGTCCGCGCTGCTCGCCAGGGTGGTTCGAGCCCACCTTGACACCTGCGAGTTCACGCGCGACAAGGTGGCGCCGCTGCTCGCCAACGCTCGCGCCCATCCTTCCTACACCAGCTGTCCCGCCACTTTGGTGAGTACAAAGTCACTTTAGTCCTCTTTCTCAAGGCAGTGTCACCCGTTTTAGTATCTCCCTAACTAGTATTGTACCCCAGCAGTGAGATCTTACTTCATTACGCCAAACAATGAGTTCTAATGAACCCATCACTCGAGTCTCCCACTGGAACTGTAACTTCTATTGGTTACCAAATTGGATGAGATAGTGAGATTATTCACTGCAGTTGATTCAGCTCTTTCGATTGTTGTGCAACAGGGAAATGATTTCCAAGGCACTGCATTACATAGTACTGCCAGCAATTTTGCCGAAGTTGTTTGCCTTGACTGTGAGTCCGGCATAAGAATTCCTACCTTACAGTTCCATAGTCCCTAATCTCACCAGCCAGTCACCGTTGTCCAATTTTATCGATATGAGTTGGTGGGAGGTTATTTTACATCCACTGAAGAATGCTTTCTTCCCCACCTTGTGTAACAAGTTCTTCAGTATTGTGGTAATAAAATCAGTGATAACATTGCATCATCTGGTAATGAACATATTTTTCTTTTGCGTTTGCGCCTTGTCGGTGTCGAGATCATTAGAGGCGGGAAAGGACTGGGGGCAAGGGAGGGAATGGAATTCGGTCATGGCCTTTTCTAGAAAACAAACCGGTATTCGCTTGGAGTGACTTCTAAAAATACAAATCTGGATGCCCCGGTGGGGATTAAAACACGCGTTCTCCCGAATTCGAGGGCAGAGCGTTACCGCTTATCCACCGCACTCGGTGGTAAGGAACAGCCTCGTTTTGCAGTCGTTGTTCTTTTTTTTTTTAATATTCAGAAGGTGGTAATATTGTTAGTTGGGTTGTCTGCCCGTGAGTGTGGTGGGGCTGGTGCCCGGACGAAGCGTTGACCTCGGCGCTATCCTATTTCCACCCGGCCGGGTGGCGCGCGTGTCCTGCGCTTCCGCCGACGGCCGCTCGGTGGCTCTGCCGTCGGGCGTGCCGGGAAGAAGTTGCTCGGCGGCGCGACCTTGGCGACCTCTGCTACGACGTGTTACCGAGAAGACGCTCCAAGGTCGAAGCTCGTTGTTTGTCTCTCGGGGAACTTTCCTCACAGCATGTGTCAGCTGTCTGCAACCACTGCCAAGGTGCCCGCGTTGTGCAACGATAAGTAGGCCTAGGAATTACCGACCTGGCTGTTCGTAGTGCCCCGTGTTCTACACGCACAGGGCCTCCCCTCGCAGCTGCCCCTAACGGTCGCGATACGCCAGGTGTCGAGGCGTGGGGTCGAAGCCCCCTACGCACGCACGCACGTGCGACTGGCGCCAAAGAAAGGGTCCGCTCGACCTTGCGGCGGACAGCGGAAATCTTCAAGGGCACGGAAAAGGCAAATGAGGGACCATGACTGTAGAAGTCAACCTCGAAACATTGTCGATAAATATTTGCCACTACTCCCCAATGGTAATTACATCAGATTGAAAAGTTCAACTATTTTAATTGCTTTCAGTGGTATTTCATGTTAAACAAAAATCTCGAAGAACTAGAATATTTACTTGCAACGATAATTCACATCCTGGAAGGTCTTAGTTCATACCCTTGCCAGTGACTTTTGTGTGATGCTTTCTACTTATAAACCCGAAGAATGAATATCACGAGTAGTAGATATAGATGAAATATGTTGAAAGGGGAATCTGAATAACAAGATATTAAATACCCTCCCCTCTCCGTTGACCGATTATAAGGAAGCAAAACTGAAAGAAGGAAAAACCAATCCGAAATTCTGAGTTGATAATGCACTGAAAGGTGCTGATTTAAAATTTCTATCAAATAAAGATGATTACAGGCATTTTAAGGCCCATTTTTGTAGTCATCGGTAGAGCTAGAACGTTCCTAAACGTTATGTAACAGGTGTTGAGGAACTGTGTGGCAATCGACTAGTAGTTAAGAGGTTTAACGACAGCCTACGGGGATTATCTCCGCTCGAAGAAGTTTCCCAACGAGTTTCACAATAGCGAGTGCTAGTGATCAGGGATAGGTTCAGAAGTCGCAGTAGCAGTTGCTGGTCTGTTTTCTTGACAATTCGGCAGAGCCGGTGTCAGAGACCTTGGCTGGGCGCTGTTGCCAAGGCTGCGCGCGCCGCCAAACCAGCCATCGATCCCGACCTTGGCGGGCGCGCTGAGGTCGCCTCTGACGTCATGACAGTCGCAAATACCAGGAAGGGAACGGCACCGCGGAAATAGACCGACCTCACCCTGCCTGGGGCAGTAGGAATGCTTCCCCAGAGTCCTACATTAAATGATCAACCTTTGATTGAGTATTAGCAGAACTACCTTGTATCCCACTTGCCAGCTAACTCTGCAACGAGAACTGTGGTTTACAGTTCTTCAGTAGAAAGTGAACTAGACACACTGCCGCATAGCGGTTGAGGGGTTAACGCTCTGGCCTACCATTCAGGAGGTCGTGGTTTCAGTCCCCGAACCAGCCAGTAACGGATAAAATTTCCAGAAACCATCCCAAGTGAATGTAAGGTTGGTTTTACCAAAATGCTATGGTCGTAAATCACTAAAAAGACAATCGACAGCTTGGCGAATTGTTTGTGAAACTGAATTCGGTCTGGCTTGTACGTGGAGGCTGGAGCTGCTGTCTACTTGACAGTGTTCTAGAAGTTGGAGGTTCACGCTTAATTTAAACCTACCTACGCTACCCACAAATTATTTTAATCGAGCTCCTCGGATGTGGCTGATATAACTAGCCCAGATAGTCATGCCAGGTGGCGCTATTTATATAGTGACGTCCTAGGTAGCACGCTTGATCTCCAATACTGCCACCATTCACGGATAGAGAGGTGCTAAAAGTAGTTACCTGACAGCAACACTTGCCTTCAGAGTTTGTCATCACAAAGAGAGAATTCTAGATATTACACGTTCATGAAACTTCAATACCTAGGATGTGAGATTCTGTGTATTCGCCGACTCCTGGACGCCACTTCAGGGGCGTCTAATAATAGCAGGGGTCACGAGCAAGTGTGACTCACCCCGACGTTGCCGTGAGCAGGCTTTCCGCTTCAGGGGAGACCTGGAGGTCGGCCATGCAGCCTATCAAATTACTGTTTGTCAGCGGCAGTTTTCGGCAAGGCTTTTCTTGACAACGTTTTGTTAAAAATTAAGGTTCAAAGTTCCAATTTCCTTGGCAGTCGGAGCAATCATACCATAACGACCATGCTTTTGTCAGGTGCAATTTCTGATCATGTTTATAAGTTGTATTCTAATAGTGTTCAAATGTAGTGAATTCTTCACGGGAATGCAGCCGGATAGTGCCGTAAAATGACGACATTTCGACAACCTACTCTGTTGTCTTCATTAGGTCTATTTCAGATATTATTGCTTGAAATCACAAACGCATCAATATGCCGGGAAAGTCTCCACTCTCATATTAGTGTTCAAATGTGTTCGGGGGCCTATAAAACGTTTTACGGGTTCCAAAAAGGGAGTGCATCGGTAGATGCGACTTCGCACAGAAGATTAAGTGGGATTAATGCGTCTAAAACTTCAACTACTTGACGCAATTCTGGGATAGGAAGGCAGACTGCTCCTACATCTTTCCTTGCATTTTGACTGTGGTTTTTCTGTCGTAAAGAATATATTCATTATTTATTTGCTATTCAGAACTGCTGTGACACTGCCTTGTCTTCCAGATCGGATATATCTAATGTAGTGAAGTATTGTACAGTATTGCTGACAGTATGCTGTTGTCCACAGGCGTGTCCGCTGAACCCCAATCCTCAGCCACTGACGGGCCAACAGGAGCTGCTCCAGGACTTCTCCAAGCGCTTCTCCCCGGCCATCCGCGGTGTAGTTGAGTTCGCAAAGCGCATTCCGGGCTTCAAGCTTTTGCCCCAGGACGATCAAGTGACTTTGCTCAAAGCGGGTGTCTTCGAGGTTTTGCTCGTGCGACTAGCCTGCCTCTTCGACGCGCATACCAACAGCATGATCTGCCTCAACGGTCAGCTGCTCAAGCGAGAGTCCATCCACAGCTCGTCCAACGCGCGCTTCCTGATGGATTCCATGTTCGACTTTGCTGAGAGGCTGAACGCGCTGCAACTGACGGACGCGGAGCTGGGTCTGTTCTGCTCCGTGGTCGTCATCGCCCCCGACAGGCCAGGGCTGAGGAACGCAGAGCTGGTTGAGCGCATGCAGTCCAAGCTGCGAGGAGCGCTTCAAGCGGTGTTGTCTCAGAACCACGGCGGTGTCGCGGCCGGGTCCCATCTGGCGCAGGAGCTGCTGCGCAAGGTGCCAGACCTCCGCACGCTCAACACGCTCCACTCTGAGAAGCTGCTGGCGTTCAAGATGACGGAGCAGCAGCAGTGGCAGCAGCAGCAGCAGGAGGCTGCGGCGGCGGCTGCGGCAGCCGCGGCAGCAGCTGCGGCGGCGGCCGCGGGCCCGCAGCACTGCGACACGCCCCCGGCGCCGGCCCCCGCCCCCGTCTCTCTCAGCACGCCCCCGCAGTGGGCGGACGAGGCCGTCAAGTCTCCGCTGGGCTCCGTCTCCAGCAGCGAGTCTGTCTGCGGGGCAGAACCCGTCGAGGGCTGCCCCCACCGGCGGTTCGCCCGCAAGCTCGACTCGCCCAGCGACTCTGGCATCGAGTCCGGCACCGAGAAGGCAGACAACACTCCCACCTCCGTCTGCTCCAGCCCCCGGTCCACGCTAGAGGACGACCATGTAAGTAAACCCAACCTTCACGCGACACGTCGACCATGCCTACAGCAACTGCTCCCGCAGTTTGCCTCCTAGATTGCTGAAGCTTGTTTTGGGATATATCCCACTATTTAATGATAAGAAATTCAGACCTAAATGTGAACAATTTCTGTGGGCCTTGTCGTCGCTATTTTAGTCTTCTCGAATTGTATAGGCAGTTCAAATTTTTGCAGTTAGATTTTCGACATTTGGGGACATCCATAAATTACGTGAGGTGTTTTTCCGGATTTCTCCACCCCTCCCCCCCCTCTGGTGAGATTTGATCCGTGAGACCCCCCCTAGAAGTCGCCCTCACAACTTTTGACTTTTTTTTTACTCGGTTTCACCACCACTTTTTCCCACTTTTCGATGAAATACCCCCCCCCCCTCGAAAATCAACTATCGCGTCAATTTTTTTTTTTTTTAAAGCTCTACAGTACGAAAAAAATTCGAAAATCTCACGTCAGATTTCCGTTGACCCCCCCCCCTCTTCCTTGGCTAGATTTCGCGGGACCCCCCTCCCCCCTTTGTCACCTCACGCAATTTATGGACGTCCCCTTTTATCAGTTAATAATACAGAATAATTTCCAAAATTATTGGAAGATCTGATAGACGTAACATGTAATAAAGAATTGAATTTCAAATTCAAAGGCTGCTTCGAAGACTTTTGAACACAAAAGCACATGTGTTAGCTTCCTTCTTCATGAATTGTCGACCGCAGATTCTTTGTAATCATAGATCTGTTAACTAAAAGAAAAGGAGCTAATTTTTTGTAACTAACTGCGTTGTTTCAATTTGATAATATAAGCTTTAGTAATTGCCCATCTCTCACCACAGAAAAAGGCAGGAGAACCAGACGAACTCAAACAAACGAACATACTTTTTTACAACATTTCGATTACTTCATCAAAATGAAAGTTTGATCGTAGTTTTGTTTTCATCTGACCCTCCTGCCATCAACTGTGGTTGATGAAGAGTTATTTTTTCCATGCTCTCTTATTTTCATTGCCTAAGGGGACATCCACAAATTACGTGATGTGTTTTTCCGGATTTTATGTCTCACACGCCAATATCCGGTGACACCCCCACTTTTCGATCAAATACCCCCCTCAAATCGACTTTCGCGCATATTGTAGACTTTTTTTTAGCTCTACAGTCCAAACAAATTTTTTTTTCCAAAGCCTCACGTGAGATTTCCGTAGATCCACCCCACCCCCCAATTTTGTGAGATTTGGAGAGATTTAGCCGGACCCCCCCCCCCTTATTTCACCTCGCGTAATTTATGGATGCCCCCTAATGACAATTTACGGTCAATATCGTTCAGTTTAATAATGGAAATTCATATTCAGAGATATTTCATTGACGTCTTGCTCAAGTTGTTTTGACGCGATGACTAACCAATGTGTTTGTTGTGCCAACAGCACACCTCTGGCAGCAGCATAGTGGAAGACATGCCAGTGCTGAAGCGAGTGCTGCAGGCACCGCCACTGTACGACACCAACTCGCTGATGGACGAGGCGTACAAGCCGCACAAGAAGTTCCGCGCGTTGCGCACGCACCAGCCAGCGACGCCTCACCACCAGCAGGCGCCGCAGCCGCTGTCTGCGACGCAGCAGCTGCACCCGCAGCTGCACATGGCGCTAGTGTCATCCCCCGAGCCGTCGCAGTCGCTACTGTCCAGTACGCACTCGACGCTGGCACGCTCGCTCATGGAGGGACCGCGCATGACCGCCGAGCAGAGGCAGCGCACGGACATCATCCACAGCTACATCATGCGCGCCGAGGCGCCCTGGCAACAACAGCAACAACAACAGCCCCACACCAGCAACACCCCCGGCGTGATCACGTCGGCGGCGGCCTACCACTCGCCGTCGCCCTCCTCGTCCACCTCGCCCGCGCCGCAGCCACAGCTGCTCTCGCTGCAGGTGGACGTGGCCGCCGACTCCCAGCAGCCACTCAACCTGTCCAAGAAGTCGCCCACGCCGCCCCCGCACGCCGGCAAGGTGGTGGTGACGCTCGAGGCCTGAGCGGCGGCGCGCCGCCTCCCTCGCCTCTCATAGTACAAACGGGGGCGCCGCCGCCACTCCAACCGTATTACAAACCAAATAATTTATTATTTAATAAAAACGAAACAAAATAATTATTATTAATTCTATGTGTTGTTTGTGTGAAATTTTATTATTTAGTGTCGAGTCTTCTATATTGTTACTGAAACAAAAGTGTTTAAATAAAAAACAGAACATGTTGTAGAGACGAACTGTTAGTGAAAATCCACTGTAGATCTTATTATGTATGTAGCTGTCACTACCTAAGTTGTCTTTTGTTCGTTCCCCCACTTGTTAGGGGCGGTCGGATGCTTCCGGGAAGTCCGGGTGCAGGTGGTGGAGGACTCTCTCGAGAGGGTACATGATCTCTCCGTTTTGTAAATACCGCGGCGTCACAGGGCATCTGTGACTGATCAGCTCGGTTGCCGAGCGGCATTTTTATTTCCCATAATTTGTTTTTTCCCGGAACGGTCCGCCTGCCCGGGCCAGAGTCGGCTGTTCCGACAGTGACACACCTTTATCTGCACCTCTCCTATTATATTGTATGTGATATATTCCTCAGTAGGACAGTGCATTTTTTAAATTGTGTAAAGTGTATATTTCCCAATCCATTTTTTTGTATAGTTACTTTTCATCGTTCATCGTGTCATTTTTCACTGTATTATTATTGCATGCGAGGACTAAGGTTTTTTAGCTGTTGCCTCACCTGTCGAGGTATATGAGACTGAGGGAAGTCCACGGCGTCTGAGAACAAAAAAATGTAAAAAAAAAATATTAACTGATATTGTGTAAGTGTAGGTGTAAGCGGGCAGTTTGCCCTTCATTTTTGTACCGTACGTTGTATACCACTATTATATCACCCCCGTTTTCTGGGGGCTAGCTTGTCGGAAGGATAGAAGTGTCTGATGGTTGGCCAGTATATGAAGCCCACCAATTTTTTTAATTACCCGTGTACCTTTGTATGAAATGTCTTAAAGTAACTTGTGTCCACGATACTAACATTTTTCGAATAAAATTGTATTGTCAAAAATTCGGACGGCCGTGACTTCCTACATATCTTTTTGTGTCCTTTGCTTGCTGTAAGTAAGAAAAAGACTTGGTTGTTCTGCACACCCTCAAAATGAAGCTGGGAAGAAGGTGTTGAATTTTTTAAGAAAAAGCAAACTGCGGATTGTGCAGTTGAGTATTTGAGTGATCTGGTCCATCTATTGTATTGAAGTAGTTAGCAGATTTGTTTACAAGTATGGCAAGATCAGTAATTGAGTCAGAATCCCTTTAGATGTTACTATTTGTTCAGTGCCCCTGCATTTATTTCGGCCGAGGGTTGTTAGCTAGCTGTAGCTAACAGCCCCCGTGCTGATGACTGCTTAATGTGGTGTGTGCTTGTATGTAATTTTGTAAGCTTGGGAGTTTGTTGAGGTCGTCAGAATAAACTTTGTCTGGTGAAATATAATTTCTGCATTTTTAATGAAAAGAATCCTTTTCGTATCCAATTTCCTTTCCTTTATATATACCTTATTTTTCTTAAAGAAAGAAAATAAAAAATATATTTCAAAGAAAACTGAAGTGAAGGTATTAATGAAAGAAAAGCTTGGGCAATTTTCATTGTGTTTCTGAAAAACTAAGACAAAAATAAACTTTTCAATAAAGTTATTTGCTCAGGAATTCAATGAAGATTGGTCTAAAATTTTATAAAGTTTCTGAAAACAGTATACCGGTATAAACTTTTCCTTCTTAAAATACTTGCAAATACAATTTTCTGAATTCAGTTAGTAACAATTAACACATCGTTTGCATATTTCACAGTTTTAAGAATGCTATTTATTACTGAATTTTTCAAAGTTAACATAATATAAAATCATTACAGTTCAAAAGAGCAATTAAAGTTGGCATAGTACTGAAAAGATGAGCTATAATTTTCTGAAAATAAAATATTACAGTGTCAGTTGGTAAAAAAGAGAAAGTTTCAGTATGTTCAGTTTGCAGCAGTTATTTCAACGGCCAGTGGTTACTACATCAGCATCATTTACAAGAGTTGCCGCTTTTCTACACGGAACCAGCTTCTCCAGTCACGTGGTATATATGTCTCCTGATGCACGAAGTGTGAAAAATATAAACTTTAACAAATCAAATTAATGGATTTAACAAACAAAAGTTGATCTGGTTTTACGTGCTAGATTTTCTACACAAAAAGAAGTATTGTAGGGTTGTGTTATGAGGACGTGCGTATGAATATTCAACGGCATCACTGAGATAAAAATGTAGCATATATATTTCTCTGTCCAAAAGAAGATAAAACACATTCATTTGGATCAGAAACTACTGGTGAAACGAAAGGCAATTCTATCACACAACACAATAAAGTACCACCACTGTATTCCGTTCTATGACTCTATGTTGTTTCGTCATACAGTTTTATTATAAGGAGCTAAAGTCTAGATTCTATGAAACACTTAATACAAATTATGAACTGGTAGTAACACAAATTAAGCATTGAATTAAAAAAATAAAACAATCAAAAAAGTAAAAAACACGGAAGAAACAGCAAAAAAAACAAAAGGGGGGGAAAAAATATTAGGATTTTCCAATATGCATGTAACAAGAAGTGACGTACTTAGTAACGACATGTAGTTTTCAATCGTATTTCTGTTGTATTTAGTCATAGAAAAACAGTTTATTGTTAAATGATTTTACAATAATTATGCTGTCCTGCGATATGAAATCATAATAGATAATTTTTTTAGCAACTCATAACCCTCTGTCAGCACTGAAGTTCGATTTGATGAATCAGTACTCGACGTCTGCAAGATTACGGTCACCATGCGATTGTTTAATTCCACAAAAGTTAACCGCTTTTTTATTTAAACTATGTTGACAACACGGAGTCCATTCAGAAATTTGTTAAGTACTACGATAATGTGCATACATTTTATTTATTCTCCAAAGAATACAAAATTTACTGCCACAAGGTTCAATTAGAAATAAATTCCATTGCACTGAAGTAGAAAATCAAATTATATCATTCTAATTGTTATTAATTTTGGGCAAAATAATGATATAATGTTTTAATGAATAACAAGAATCATTTTTTAAATGGTTCTTGTTTTGAATATTACTTTCATCATAATAAACTGTTCGTAGGGACTGAAAATACATCGAGATATGGAAACTGTTTCTGGTTAAATAATATTACCCAAAACCAATTAATAACTTTATAGTCACTCATGTAAATATCTTGGCGTAGTATTTGATAGCAAGATCAACTAAGCAGGACACATTCGACAGGTAACAGTAAAAGGTTTCAAGATCCTCCACTTATTGGAGAGGGTGTTGAGGGGATCTACATCTACATATATACTCTGCAATTCACAAAATTGTGGTTGGCAGAGGGTGCTCAGCACCAAAGCTAATATCTTTGTTGTGCATTCCAATCCCTAATGGTACGAGAGAAAAAAGAATTCATATAAGAATCATTGCGGCACCTTATTTCTCTAATCTTATCTATCCTGTCATTCCGGCTCAAATAGGTTGGTGGACGAAGTATTTCACTACACTCGTGAGTGAAAGTGGGAGTACGCATGTTTACCAATAAGTTTAAACGAATCGTGCGTCGTCTATCTACCAGAGACTCCCAGCCTAGTCTACTAATCAGTTCTGTGACGCTTTCATAAGGACTGTAGCAAGCGGTTACGAATCGAGCGGCTCTTCTCTGTACTTTCTCTATACTTTCGATCAACCCCTTACGAAACGGATCCCAAATGGCACAACAATAGTCCAAATGTGGACGCACAAGAGATTTGTACGCTATCTCCTTTGTTTGTTCATTACAATTTTTCAATATTCGACCTATGAATCGCAGCCTAGAATTTGCTCTACCTACTAACGAATTAATGTGTAAGTCCCTTTTCATGTTCCTTTGTACTGTTACTCCCAAATATTTCATAGAATCGACCATACCAATAAATGAATTGTTTAACTCGTATTTCTGAACAATTGGATTCTTTTTGTTAGTTATGCTCATTGTCTTGCACTTTTTACAATTTAGCGTAAGTTGCCACTCAGCGCACCATGCCAAAATAATATCCAGATCACGCTGAATTTCTAAGCAATTGGCGAAATTCCTTACTTCCCTTAATAACCGCATCATCAGCAAACAATCTAAAAAGGCTTTTCACTTTGTCTCCGAGATCGTTTATAAAAATTAAAAAAGAAGTGGTCCTATTACACTTCCTTGAGGTACCTCCGATGTAACATCTAGACTAGAAGAACTTTCTCCTTCAACGACGACATACTGCGACCGACCAGTTAGAAAATCCTTTATCCATTCACAAAGCTGATCCGATGTACCAGAGAAGTAAGGGTATTGGGCTACAAAACTTCGGACAGATCTTTGCTTGAATATGGTGGTGTAAAATGAGACCAGTATTTTGGATATCAAATACAGAAGCTGAAGGAGACGCACAGAGGGTCAGGTAGATTTGTCTTTGGAAATTACAGCAGAGCACAATCGGTAAATGATATATAATATTTTTTAATTTAATTTAATTGCAATGGAGCACAGGCTCCGGTGACAATTCCCCTACACACCCATCTTCCCCCTATCCTGCACCTACCTACATTTGCCCTCTACAAATTTTATCTTTAAATTCCTTCAAAGTTTTCGGTAAATTATTCATCATTTCTCTTGGTAACTCATTCCAATCCCTGACACCCTGACCTAAAAAAGAGAATCTTCCCACATCCTTGTGCCTGAAATTGAGTGCCAGCTTGTGGTCATGGTCATCTTTTCCCTTCCATGCACTACTTTTCATACCTATTGCAATATCTTTCCATGCCTCATCGCCAGTATATACCCTGTACACTCCCATGACCCTCCTCATCCTCCTCCTGTCTTGCAATGAATCCCATTCCAGCTCCTTTATCATATCCGTCACTGATTGCATTCTGCGATAATTTCCAGAAACAAATCTAGCAGCTCTTCTTTGCACCCTCTCCAACTCCTGTATTTGATATGTAAAATGAGGGTCCCATACTACACTACCATATTCGAGCAATGGTCTGACCAAAGTTTTGTAACCCAATTCCTTTACTTCTCTCGTACATTCCCTCATCACTCTCTCCAACAAGTGCAGAACTTTGAATCCTTTTCCTACCACCTGTCCTATGTGTCCTGCCCAGTTAAGTTTGTTATCAAAAGTAATTCCAAGATATTTACATTTCAAGTCTTCAGCAAACAATTCTTTCCCCACCTTATATTCATAATTAACCTTTTGTTTTTTATTTGTGTATCTAATAAGCTGACTCTCCTTTGCATTTATCTTCATTCCATGTTTACCAACCCAATTAGATATCCTGTCCAGATCACCCTGCAAATGTTTGCAATCCTCTATCGTTTTGATTCTTTTATACAGCATTATGTCATCTGCAAACAATCTAATTTCAGATAGTAAACAATAAACACAATTATATATTATTATATTGATGATGAGACGTTGAAAGATGGCTGGTGGGATAATTAGGATAGTTGCATGGAAGAGAAATGATGACTTTGACCACATGTTAGCACTCGTTTCAGGCATAAGGGTGTGGGAAGATTTTCTTTCGATAGGAGGGGGGGGGGGAGGGTCTGGAATTGGAATAAATTAGCAAAAATGCTGAAAGAATGTAAGCTGAAATTTATAAAGGGCAAAAATAGGCGGGAACAGGAAAGGGGAAAAGTAGGTGTGTAGGCATATTGCGTTAAATTGCAATTAAATTAAATTATTCACTGAAAACTATTTTACATGAAAATCATCCTACACGCTGATATTTCTTTGGCATAATCTGTCGTGAATTTCGCCAGTTGAAATCATACACTTCGTACATACGAAATTAATTATTTAAAAGGATGATTAAATGAAGGTGAAAGATCAAAACTGTGTTCAGTTGTTTTGTATTGTGAATGTAATACTAGGGTTATATAGTAACGCCCATGGAAGAAGAAAAATCTAGAGAAAAAAACTAGAGTCTTTCCCTGAACTGAAAGTAGATGTGTGAGAACAACAAAATCGCTTTTTTTTTATGCTGTCATTGGTCTCTTGTTCAAAGCACTCCACCGTATTTTCCTATCCTGCGCTATTCATCTGAATATATCTCTTAAATCCTACGTCCTCACAATTATCTACTTCATCTGTTCTAATTTCTGTCTACCTATATAATATTTTTCCTTTGACTGTTCCCTCCACTGACAAATTAACCAATTCCACATGCCGTACTTACCATGGGGTATCTTCTGTCTGTAAGATTCTTCCAAAAACTACTTTTCTCATCCATTATTTCAAAAACACGTTCATTTCATACTTCATCCTTCTATAGCACCACAGTCCAATGCTTCAACTTTCCTTCTGTCTGGTATTCCTAAAGTCCATGCTTCACTACCATAAAGTGCAGTGCTCTTTTGAGTTCCAAATAATGGATTATAAAAATGTGGAAGAAACCAAAAATAAAAAGTAAATCTTATGTTTTAGTGACATGCACCGCATTGCAAAACTAGAGAAACCTACGAAGGAAAAGTAAATCGTACTCTATGCTGCATGTCTCTCTTTGTGTTGGTCATGTATTGACGTAATTATTTTTTATTATGTTTCTTTAAGTTTTTGTCAGATTGTTTTGTTTTTAAATAGATGATCTCGCTACACGAATAAATTTATCCCATAAGGCAACATATTCATTTAAAAAATGATCAAAAGTGTAGGATATAACGAACCTAAAATAATTTATATAGTGTGGTATTAAGCTGTCTTCAGTATGTATCGACAGCACAATGGTAAAGCGCGTGCGTATAAAACAAAACAAACCCGATATGAAAACAGGAAGGTTACCCCATATCCAATGAAAGATAGATGGTCACTGGCATCCGATGGTGATTCGACACGCCTCAGACAATCTGAAAATTATCACACTGACAATTATGATGAGTGGAAGGAGAGTAAGGTTACCCTTGTGATACCAGCTGTGTAGATAGCTTTGATGTTGATAGGGAAAGCAATGTGTTATGAAATGAGAACCTGTTTCATTTATTTGGGGGGAAAGAATTTTTTTAAAAATATCGTTCTTTTATAAATTCAATATTTTGTAATGGTAAAAAAGGTTTGGTTGGCTTTGATTTTGGAAACAATTGTTTCATAATGTATTCAACGTTGGTAAAGGGCGGAAAAAAACTATTTCTCCACCACATATGCGGGATAAAGTTCTCTCGCTAAAAGGGTACTCGCAGTGTTCAAAGGCTTTTTGATTATTGATGATTGCTTCATCGGTCCACTAAACTACAGAGACAATAGATGTCTTCTGGTATTACCATCTAAATATTGTGGAACGCTTACGTTGGAAGTTAATGTAATCAGTAGGGTCCTAATTTTACGTGGTAAATTCTATTATCAGGTAAAGTTATTTGTCAGACTTAATAATTTTTTAAATTATTTTACGTATATTTTACTGGTCTAACGCTTTGGAATCTTTAGTCAGAGTTTTACGATGTTGATATGAACAGATTGACCTACACTCCTTACGCTTTAGTGGCGCAATATCCTGTAATAATATTTCATCCACCACGATATTAATAATAGGAAAAATTTTCGCATTTATGGCGGTAAAACGTTCTTTCAGAGATACCGTTAATGTAGAAAGGATTACACGATGGCATTTCAGGATATTAGATGTCTATGGAATGACTAGTAAGTTCAGGATTAAAATAGAATCCAATCTAGGGTATTTAACGGTTGGAAACCGATCGCAACCGGAGCCAAACGGACCACAGGTATTTTTTTATTTTGTTAGGTCAAAAAAGTCTAAAACAGATATCAGTTGTGCATTAACTCCCGTTCACTAATACACGCTGAATAACAGGTGCTGACAGTATCCACTTGAGGGGAAAACTAAAAATTCTCACAAGTGTATTAAATCTTCTAAATAACCCCATTGCCAAACAAACGTACTGCGTGCGTGGTAATAATTTAAATATGATAGTTTTGAATAAATCTCATATGGCCTATTCCACAGTCAGTTCATGAAACATCTGCTGATCTCGGTGGTGAGTAGTAACGCTCTGGCTCTCATTCGGGAGGACGCTGCTTCGAATCCCTGTCCTACCATCCATATTTCGGTTTTACATCTCTTCAGACGAAAGCCCGGATGGTTCCTTTCCAGCCTCTAATAACCTCTTCATGTCGACGAGGGATCAAGTCCCAACAAAAAAGAATGTATTATCACCAAGCTCCTGAATATCGTGTTTAGTTTACAAATACAAATTAAATGAAAATGTATTATTGACACTTGTCATTAAACTCCATTTGCTACATGCATTAGAATCTTGTTAATTAAAATTTTTCTGAAACGTCTACTCTTTTATCCATTTCGTTGTTATTGTTGGTATCAGCATCCGTTAATATTTGATAAGAGGAAGTGTTACTGCGTAATATGACAGTACTAAATTTTTTTTCTTGTTCCCCAAGTATTTCCTGAGATAAATGTTCCAGACATTATATATAAGCTGTATATACTTCTTCCAGTATGTGTCTACCAAAATGTTAGCAAATGAAATTATCTTCTTCGAACTATCGAATAACCTCAGGAAATTTTAATCTCCATTAGCATTTATACTCCTTGCGTAGCGTCTTAAGCTTCAATGTCCTTAGTGACCACCATTCATTATGCTTCCGCTCACCAGGAATTTTCGTTTTTCAGGGTCCTTGTTCTTTTCTGGGAGGAGGAAGAAGATGATTAATGACACTGACCTTTGTGCATTGTTTGGTAGTTTTCATTCATTAGAGTTCTGGAAAAAACATCAAAACTGATATTCAGGAAAGAAGGAACTTAACGCCAATTACATCTAAAAGTTAGTGGAAATTAAGTATTAAACAATCATAAACACTAGATGAAATGTTCTCGGGGAAACTAGCAGAGAACATTTCATCATATATAACGCCGAGAAAGTTTGCACTCTTATATAATCATAAATAGTGCATTCGCAGTGTCGTATAAACGGTAAGGGTACTCAATGGGAACTGAATTTCACATTCTTATTAAGCTATGGACTTTCCTTGGAAGTTCCACAGGCTCGCTTAAGCTATTATCCAGTAAGTTTCAAAGTTGGCTTGATGATTAAGCAACTCCAAATTTTGGCTAACTGTATCACATCTAATGTAATAAAAGTATAGAGGAACAATTGCCTAGTGTGAACTGGATTATAAATTATTAAAACATTAAGCATTAATTAAACAAAATGTTAGTAAAAACTATTAATTATTGCATTTAGGATTTGGACATATTAATAAAGATGTGGTTTTTGCAAATTATTAGCAAGGCATATTTTATTTGATTATTAAACGTCAACATTAAATTTCAATTTATGGATTGGACATTTACATTTTAATGCCCATGTATGAGCAAAAGATGATGTTAAACCCCAGTCGCTTAAGGGTTTGACTGATAATGAAAATTTAATACTGATTTGCAGATAATTATATCTGGGATATGGTCTCTCGTACATTCGTCACAAACGCAGAGATGTCAGCTGGAAGAAGTAAAGTCTTGCCAAGACGGAGTTCCCCAGGTATTTGGGATGAATCTGTGTTCCGTGAAGGGTGAACAGCCCCACGGAGAAAGTGGGGACTGTATTCTCAGACTAAAATGCGAAGGCTGTTCTTTGTGTGCCGCAGTGCTTTGACAAGCTGCCAGTTTTTTCGCACGTCAACAAGACGGGTCTCTTCTCAGCTGTTCGCCTCCAATGCCGGCGTTGACCCTTATGGGTCCCTTAACTTTTGCCCCAGAATTCTTGAAACACTGTTGTTGCGGTCTACGTATTTGACACCTTTTCGATTACCATATATAGAAGATTTCTTGCAAGTTATGTCGTGGGTGACACCACTCTCTTAGCGGATAAGGAACGCTGTTACGACAAGCAGAGTGAGTGTTTACACAAGCAGGTTAGAAAAATGAACCCTAGGAGAAGCTTGACCCATCGTTAGCAATAAATCTCGAATTTCAAGCTGACTTCTTCTTCTTCATCATCTCTTCCCAACATTGGGAGTCGCCTGCATTTGATGAGTTTACTCATCATTGGATAGCCAAATTTGAAACTCTGATTTTATGCCCTTGCTGACGCCAAGCATTTTATGACTACATTCAGGCCATAATGCGTATTAATGGGGAAAATGAAGTGTTATCATCTGTACAAGAAATGTGTAACTATGTTATGTGCGTAATAAGTATATTTTTTGTATGTAGATTATTTTTTTTACGGCTTTACGCCTCGTCGACGGCTAAGGCCTTTAGAGGCGGGATGGGACTGAGGACAAGGAACGGGAAGGAATTTTGACATGGCCTTTCTGAAGGAAGCATCCAGGCATTTGCTTGGAGTGGTTTGGGGAAACCATGGAAAACCCAAATCTGGATGCCTGGACGGGGATTCGAGCCCGCGTCCTCCCGAATGCGAGGCCAGAGCGTTAACCGTTCACCCAGCACGCTCGGTGTTTGTGAAATGTGTAGTTTATGAGGCAAACATTGGTTGTCTGGCATTCGTCTTGATGGCTATGAATATCCACTTAAAATGCACAGTCCTGGGCTCGTGCCTGGTCCCGTTGTACCTCCCCGATACAGTGTGCCCCGCCTTAGCGCACTGAGCCACACTGGCGGGTTTGAAATTTCGAGTTGACTACGTAGGCCTATGCTAGTTCACACTGTCACGTTGAAGCACCTACTCCACTAGCCAAGCCTCCTGAAGGCTGCCTATCGAAGATCCACTGCTTTGGCAGGGTTTCAAATCTTCGATACAGCCAGATCTTGAGGGTCAGTTGCTATTTACTTGGGTTGAGGAAATTGCTATTATAGACGGCTTCAGCATTCTTGAATGTGTATACATGAGAATACTGCCGTCATCCTTTCAAACTAGGCACTAGACGAATTCTGCGCTTCCCTGTTCATTAACAGGTATAAACACGTTTAATTATTACAGGACTTTTCCCCAAAGAATGGGATACTGTCCCGTCTTCCCAAAAATGTTATGCCACACTCATCAACACCAGGTTTGTTTTCAGGATTCTTAAAACACGGATTCAGAGCATTTACAAAAACTGCTATTTCTTTGACTAAATAAAATTCATCGAGCGTAATGGGTGAACGGTTAACGTTCTAGCCTCTCATTCGGGAGGACGGGAGGACGTGGGCTCGAATAATCCCCGTCCGGCTATCCAGATTTGGGTTTTCCATGGTTTCCCCAAATCACTCCAAGTGAATGTCGGGATGGTTCACTCAAAAGGTCATGGCTGAATTCCTTCAAGTTCCTAGCCCCCAGTCCTTTTTCGACTCTATTTTTTTTAACTGCTTTACGTCTCTTTTTAATATCGAGGTCTTTTAGAGACGGGATAGGATAGGGGGCAAGGATGGGGGCAAGGAATGGGAAGGAATTCGGCCATGGCCTTTTGAAGGAAGCATCCCGGCATTTGCCTGGAGTGATTTAGGGAAACCATGGAAAACCCAAATCTGGATGCCCGGACGGGGATTCGAACCGCCGTCCTCCCGAATGCGAGGCCAGAACGCTAGCCGTTACACCACCACGCTCGGTCCCGACTCTAATGACGTCGACAAGGAGTAAGCCGTTAAAAAAAAAAATCCAAACTCGAGTCATGTTGTAAATATGAAAGTATTATTATTTATTTACTTGCCGTTGTATCTTATCGTTCTATTCCCACCTAGCCTTCTCTAAAAAGTTCTATCTCTGCATTCCCTTGCAAAATCTGCGTTCCTGATGTCTTCCCTACTGCATCAAACATCTCGTTTTAGGGTTTAGCACGACTTTGAATAGACCCTCATTTTGATTTACTAAGTTACCAAAACATTTTATTTTTCCTTATTTTACTGTATCAAGCGACTTATTTTCTTTCTTCTTCATTCATCATCATCTTTAACCGAAGTAAACACTTGTTTCAGAATCATACTTTAAAACACCCTTAATTTATAGTGAGACATTTTCAGGAATTCCATCTGGTGTATAATCCCGACTAAATCTGGATGTTTTTGGAAAGTGGGACACTAGTGCAATTCTCCGACATCTAAATTTCGAATTTCATGAGGTTATTGTTATCAAGCTTGGTACTGTATATCTGCTTCTTCCCCTCTAAATGAGCATTCTGTGATTTGTGAAGTGATAACTTCGATTGCAGCGAATTCGATAGTTAACTATTAATTTAGTACAGCGTTTTCCAGCCGGTGGGTACCTATCCTAAGGTGTTTGGGAACAAAATAAAAATAGAATTAATAATTATGAAAACGTAATTGGAGGCGTAAGAACAAGCAAACTTTGGCCACAATGTGTGGGATGCGAGCCGAGCCATCAAATTAATAGACATTTTCCAGTTATTATTATTATTAATGGGTGCGTGGCTAGTCTCTAAGGGATCCGCCTTTGAACAAGATTGAGAAAATCTGATTTAGGGAGATATAGACGTGTATTCTTGAAAATGAAACAGACCAACTCTATGAAAAAATACTAGCAAATTACGGACAAGATACAGGATACTGTTAACTGACGAAATTAAGATTGGAAAATGTTATAACAATCATTTTAATGCAAATTATGAATATTTATTGTTGTTTAAAAGCCTCTAATAACTATCTGCTCTAAGGTATATCAGCAATCATTCCATTAACACATTATTTCATAATTACCAATTTTAGATTTTTGTGTTTAGAGTCTTACCTGAAATCCTTGAATACTATCAAAATTTTGTTAGATTTATGCCTAACAACTTCTGTCGTAATTGAAACATATGTTTTCCTTTCTTTTTTAAATAATAATAACAATAAATCAACCGAAAATTAATGAAAAATCAATTTATGGAAATCTGGACCAACCCTAGTCCACATAAATGCAAGAGCAGAACACTACCGTTCACCAATGTCATACTTGGTAACCAAGTTTTTGTGTCACACAAGACAAAATAATTAATTGATTCGATTGTGGTGACAATTTGCAAACACATCTACTTTAGTATTTTATAATTTTTATCTTTACACTTTAATTATTTCACTTCACTACTCACCCACTTCTGACATTTTTGAATGTTAATTTTAAATTCTTTCAGTGTTATTGTTAAATTGCTCATCATTTTCCTTGGTAGTTTGTTCTATTCCCTGACTTCCTCACTTCCAGTATTTTTTTTTATCTTTCCCTTATACCTGAAATCAAGTGCGAATTTATGGTTATGGTCATCTCTTCGCTTCCACCTACTGTTGTAATTGCCGCTTTCTTTGGAAATTGGGGTAAGTTGTGAGAGGAATTTTGCTAGCAATAGGTAACCTGTCCCGCTGTCTTTTGGGCATAGCAGCGGAGCTTGGGAATCATTCTACAACGTCACCTTGAGAAAATGTGGGACACCTCCTAAAAGTTTTGGCTTGACAGGAGATGGAGTAACAAGGAAAAGCGCACTGTGTCCATTAGGGGAGCTGTTCGCTATCTGTGGTGTTATCTGCCGTCCTCGCGGCTGCAAGGTCGGAATGTACGGCTACAAGGTGACACCGAGCCAAGCGTCACTTCCCGCACGTCAGCCACAACTGCAGGGTCCGCTAAATATCACACAACACGGGTACTAGGTCGTGGGTGAACACTCCCTGCTCCACGCGAAGCAGCCCAGTACATGAACTAGACTCTAATCTGCTGCATGCAGTAAATTACAAAACAGATAGATCAAGATATCAGCAAACGCTCGATGAGAAATCCGAACTAGATAAATGCACTTATAACAAAATGTGGTAGATCAGTAGTTCCCAATTATTGGTACCCGTACCCCCAGGGGTACGTGATATTGCTTCAAGAAGTACGCGCGGCCATTTCTTGGCTGAGGTAGTCACTACGATAACTGAAAAAAAATATGCAAACATTACTATCACCAAAATATGTTTTAAGACAAACTGTTTTGTGTGAATTAAATTACTGTAATGTTGTGGTTGTGCGAAGGATTCGACTGGGATAAGCGTATTATTTTATTTATTTATCATTTAAGCTATGAGGGTCACGCAAAGGTGAGCTCTTTCTGGAGGTGGTACTCGGGGGGGGGGGGGGGGGGGGACGGACCACCGTGGTAGACATTAGGCACCTCGTTACAAAACAATCCAAAGGTTCATCAAACGAATTATTGTAACATCCTCTTCTTCCTTTCGTTACGGCTTGCTAAGGACCAAGTCATAATTTCAGTTCCTTAACTATTGTTTTATCTTTTTTCCTATCCCGCACTCCTTCATTACTACACTGTGCTTCCTCTTTTCTCTTAAAACCACTTTGCACCACTCTCTGTGTTGACATCATGCCGTATTCAGTATCTGCTTTCGAAAACTCTCTTTTTCCATAAGAAAGCCACCAGAGTCTCGGTCAGATCTCGGAATTTGTCCACGAGATTAAGGATAATACTGAACGAAGCTTGCAGGCTGTAAATGCAAAGGTGTCGGAGGTCAAGTTCGGTTGAACGAGTACAAACGGCACAACAGGATTTGCAAGCGTCACAGCAAACACTTGCGCAGAACACTAATTCAAAACTGGCGCAGTTGGAATCCAAAATGAAGGAAGTGAGTAATTCCAACGCTAGCGGGAGTATTGTTCACGCGAATTACGCACAGTACGCTGCAGCTAATATCGAGCTTAAGTTGCCACGTTTTGGGTCCGCAAAGACGTAAATCCTAGATTTATCTTACCGAAATGGAGCGGTATTTTGAAATCAAAGGAGTGCCTGATTCCATGAAGCTTGTGTTAGTCGAGGAATCATTTTCAGAAACAGACAGACTCTGGCTGAAAATTGCGTCCGAAACTAACTTATCTTACGCCGAATTCAGAGTCCTGTTTCTTGAGACCTTCTGGTCGAAAAAGATCCAGAACCAGGCGAGGATAAAGCTGTACCAAGGAAGGTACATTCCCAAGTGGCATTATTCGATGGAAAGCTACGTGAAAACTTTGCTGGTGCAGTGTAGGCAATTCGACGACAAAATGACGGACGGAGAGTTCATAGAGATGGTGATCGCGCACTTTGGTCCACAAGTGCAGTCACTCATTAACCCCGTGGTCATTCGTACGATACCAGAACTGCTAGAAACCGTCGGTAACCTTGACAGAATCGGGAAAATGGCCGATAATCTGGCGAGACAAGACGCGGAACGAAACCATGGCGAAGCGCAAAGCGAGTCTAAGCGACCGCATGGCGGCAATAAAGCTTCCTATGCTGATGGACAGAATGGGAAATCTTCCAATCAAAATTCCGGCAATCGTAATGGAGGGAAGAAATGGAAGAACGGAAATGCACAGTGGAAGGATGATAAAAATCATCAGCGGTCGGGAAACAACCGATCCGCGTATCCACAAGAATTTCCAGTGAACGCGATCTCAATTGAAAACGCGGAACCGGAAATGTGTGCAAAGGCGACGGAGGAAAATGTGGGCGGCGTTAACAACGCGTCTAATTCCCCGCCGTCACAATGAGATTTTTCGGGGGACGCTGCAAACGCCGACAGCATTTGCCTCGGCAGTTTGGAATATTGGCGCGGCGAAGGACCGGAAAATATCGACGAAGAAGAAGATATGGTATCCGGCGACAGCCTCATGGCGCGCGCGAAGTGTCCCCGTGTAGATATTATTGCATATGGCATACGGGCGAATATTTTAATTGACTCGGGATCGTCTGTCTCCGTAATGTCTAAGAAATTTCTGCTACGCTTGAAAGATAAGAATCCGCGGCTAAAAGAAATTCCCACAACGCAAGTTACGGTGGTTCCTGCAATAGGAAAGAGAGAAAAGATCGTTAGCACGCAAGCGCTAATCCCCGTGAAAGTCGCGAATAGCGAGTTAATGTTGCCACTACTTATAGTACCCGGTTTGACGCAAGATGTGATCGTTGGATGCGACCTCTTAGCAAAACGTAAAGTCATTCTGGATTGGGGAAATAAGACGGTGACAAATTTGGTTCCGGAGGTGTTGCATTGGAAACATGAGGCCTGTGAGCAGAGCCTTGGAATAAATAGTTCCAAACCAATGCAAGACACCGCGGGACGCGAAGGCAATTTGAATAACGGAGGAAGAGCTATATGCGCATCAGCTGACGAGCAAAA
Source organism: Vandiemenella viatica (assembly GCA_031002005.1). Lineage (NCBI taxonomy): Eukaryota > Metazoa > Arthropoda > Insecta > Orthoptera > Morabidae > Vandiemenella > Vandiemenella viatica. The sequence continues at coordinate 278,366,033 of CM061920.1, forward strand.
TCTCATACCACAGAACCCAACCGACAAAATGCGGGAAAAGGAAAACTTGACGCCAGCACGGAAGCCAAAGCTATGCCGATACTGACGAGAAACTTGACGACAGCACCACAGTCAAAGCCAAAGCTATGCCGATGCTAATGAGAAACTCACGATCATTTCGTGCGGATGAGACGGCGTCTGATTCGTATCAATGTAAAATTTAAGGATCAACCCGAGAAGAATCCCGAGGATGACATCAAGAAAGCACATGAATTCTTGGTAGAGAAAGCTACGAAGCGGCAACGCAAGCACGACGGATTGCGGACGCAAACGTTTAGCGTCGGGCAGCAGGTGCTACTTAGGACTATGACCCCGTCTGACGCACAGCGAAAATTAATTTCCAAGTTCTTTCTGCTGTATTCGGGACCGTTCTCAGTAGCGCGGATTATTTCCCCAAACTGCTACATGCTGACCGACGGCAGAACGGAGTTCGGCCCGCATAATGCCCGGAATTTGCGCCCGTTTCACACAGCATAGTCTACAAGTTCCTAGACGGATGTTTGTAAATATAGCTTAAGGATCAATGTACATTTAGTTAGGTAATAACATAGAGCATATGTTTAGAAAGTGAGAGTGTCAGTCTTAAGACACGTAATTGCCTAACAAGCGTAGCGCTAACGCAGCGAGAACAGGTAAAGGACGCTCAGCTGTTTAGAATCGCAGCTGTGCCGGCCGCCAGTTTTCCTGGAAGGATCGTAATCAGGTTAAACGAAAACAGGTAGCCTGAGCCGAAGCCTAACGGGCCAGCGCTTACTGACAACAACAGAGCGGGCAAAGTGGAAACAGCTGATCGCTTAGTTTCACCGCTATAATGTCTTTGCTACGAGTGTAGTTTGGAAAGCATAATATAGTTCATTTTGCGAGAACCGTCTTTCTTTTGTATTGTATGGATAAATATGTAAATTCGCGGAAGGATTAAATTATGTAAATTCGCGGAAGATTTTTTCTTTTCCATTTGATTTTCATGTTATGTGGTTTCGGCATACTTGTGTCGGCCTTGATAATGGACATTCGGTGCATTCTTTATTCTTGTTGTTGCTATATCTAACTTCAACACATGTGCTAGATTTGCATAGCCCGTTGTAAATAATTAATTGAGTTGTTTAGTTTTAATGTTATTATCTTGTGCTTACATCATTTTTTGTTTATTGATTGAACAGATCTATTTTGTCGTTCATTTACATCTATGTACCTGTCAATGTTTTATGATGTTTTACTTTGCATATTAGGATAAGACATTTCATTATTTATGTTAACCAGAGTCACGTGTCGTATTTACATATTTAAAGAGGTCACATGTATGCGATAGTTTGAGTGAGCTGGAACCATGAAACTCTAATGTAGGCAATGATGTTGATGCAACTGTAGGGTTACAATAGTTCAAATAAAATTATTGGCATAATTTTATTTTGATTGGGTGGCAGGTATATTGTGGTGTGACAGCGTCACCCACAATGAATATAATCAAATCATTTTAATTATATTCATATTTCTTTCTTTTTTTTCCTTTTTTTATTATATTCAAGTTTATTAATTATTTAATCTTGGAACGTGTAAATAAATTATAAATAATGAGGGTTGTCTGGATAGGTTAAATGTATGTTTAAACCAGGGCGGCCAAAGGTATAGTTTATTGTAAATTAATTTTTCTGTAAACGCATGGCTCAGAACGCTTAAATATTGAAGGCTAGAGACTGCCATTTCGACCGTTGAGGGTGGAACAATGGAGCAGGCGAGGCGACAAGGTGACGCCGGGCCAGCCCGGCTTGAGTCCCGTTGGAATTCGGTCAACGAACTACCCCACCTTGCCGCTATCCCGAAGGCCAAGTAGGAAACGCGCGAAGGAGTCAGCGAATGCGACGCGTGATATTAAACACGTGACGACGGAAATGTGTAGCTAGCCAATCCTGAACATTTATTGGGGGCTACAATACTAATTCCGTGGAGTTCTTTTGCATGTGGCGAGCAACTAGCCGAGGAAGAAGAGGGAGCCATTTTTGAGAGAACACTTCTGTCCAAGACGAGCTGATGAGCAGACGTGACTTGGGTCCAAGACGAGCTGGTGAACAGACGTGCTAGCCGGCACGCTTTCTGATGATCATTGTGGTTGATCATATCTTGCTTTGGAAAAGCGAGATGTTGAGTGGCGTGCTTGCCATTATTCGGAAGTTATGCTAATAACGCGGTCGTAGCCGCTTATTTAGCTTCCATTGCTGCAGTGGCATTGTGTTTGTCGCTCACCATCACGGCGATGATACTATGGTAATGTACCAGAAACGACGGTCACTATCCAGTGGATTTTTAACAGACTTATGTGCCCTTAAGCGACGCCTGGGTTAAGACTCTGCTCCCGCCACTTAAATTCTGAGCTAGCTGGATTTATATTTCAATTCAAATTTTTTTTCTTAAGCATCTTGCTGTTTGTTAATTCAATTTTGATGCTTTTCATTCACTTTATACGGCGCCCCCTGGTATTTTCCTTTGTACAGTAAAATGTTAGCTTCAATTTGATGGCCTGTGTTGCCATGTGATTTCAATGTTAACTTTGCTGTTTTTATCACTTGTTTGAGATATTTCATTCAGTTTTGTTTGCTTACTCCGGCGAATTGTAAACGTCGGGTATTGCTTGTTTTTTGCTGATCTAATTGTGTTTAACGTAACGTTAATTACTACCCGACCTTGTAAGGCCATAAGACTCAATAAATGAGGTTTTATTTTGTGTCTGAAATTCATGGTTCTAGTTAGTAACCTATTAGATCCCCTTATAGCATCATTATTATAAATGTTTTTCGTTTTTCAGGGATTATTTTAGACTTTAATAATTCCCCCCTCCCTTTTTTTTTTCTGAGCACCCAAGATTGTGTTCTATTACAATATGGTCTTTGTCATTGTTATTATTTCGTTTCAAATCTTTCTTGACTCTTGAATCCAACTTATAGTTGATTTTTTTCTCCAAAAAATATTGGAATATTTTTCTGTTAGCCTAGAGTCATACATGCCATAGATTTGTGCAAAAATATTATTCTCATTTTTCTGATTGATTCCGTTATTTTTTTTAATGTTATGGTATATTTCCTTGTTATTTCTTATCTTCCATAGTACTGTATCTTTCAATGCACTCAAAATTTTCCTTTTAATTCCCCTTTCAAAACTTCATGCTTATAGGTCTATAATGCAATATTAGGCATTCACTTGCTTAGAGACATTCCGGTTTTATCACTGTATTTTCCATTTTAGTATCCTTTCTTCTCTATTTGTTTTTTGTTTTTTATTTTTGTGTGTTTTTGAGTTCATAGATAAACGAGCTACTGTGTGCTGGAGATATATAGGACTTTTTGAAAATGTTTTTCTTTTTAAGAAGAAGTGACTGCTGAGGCCAATGCTGAATTGTTTACCGTTCCTTCCCTCAATCTTCTCCTGCCACTAATGACTTTAACGTCGACAAGATGTAAAGCCACAAGCAAAAACAAGAATATTGTATTTCTATTTATGCATTTACATAAGAAACTGGATATTCATTTTTTATTTTTTTTTTAACTCTAATTGTTCTGTACAACCGACTCAGCGTGGTAACTGATTGAAAATGACTTATATAAAATTTTACTGGTTTTTTAATTGTTAATGCAATTAATGATAGCATTCAAAAGCTTTTATTGTTATAAGTTATTCCTTTTTTTGCTACCGCAGGTTGGCCAACAAATTGAAGTTTATCATCTGTATACAGGCATTTGATTTATTCATTTCCCACCATGTCCTCGCGAGGTGGTGGAATCAACCCATTGCTGTGCTTGCGTCCACGAAGCAGCTATGACTTTGTATCTCGCTGAATTTACATGGCAGGCCTCCCGGATACATTCCCTCAAACTGGGACCTCGAGTTTGCAGTCATCCTCCTTATTGACTGAGGAACAGTTACAACAGTTAATTAATGTTCATATCAGGTGGTTGCTTCCAACAGTTAAACAACACTATTAGAGTTTAAATTTGTTAAAATTATAATTTTGAATTCTATTACTTATTTATAAGTAAAAGCCCAAGCTGCGATGCAATATCAATGTAGAACAAGATTTTTGAAACTATGAATTAGTGTCCTGTGTCTGCGCGGGAACCTTTCCACAGCCACCTATTTCATTAAATCAATGATAATACAAAAATGAACTTTATTATTAAAAAGATTCGAAGAGTTGTTTACCTGTCACAACGTGACGAGGATTATTTTATGGAATCTGACAGGTAAAAAGAGACAGTTAATCCCATTTAGGCGATATTTGGGTCCAGTTATTTCTATTGTCGCCCATGGGACCAGGTGCCACATTCCTGAGAACAGCGACAAGAGCGTGTTCAAATACTAACACCGCATACCAATTGTCCTGCTCGCTGTTTCTGGACGATCCCGTATTTATTTTGTTGCGAAAGTCCCCTTTCTGCCTCAGAAATGAAGTTTCACAACCAAACAATTATACAGTGTAAACATGTACTACAACTTAGTTAATTTGTACAACTTAGTTAATTTGCGGAAAATATCACCAGTTACTGCTCCATGAGAATATATTCTCAGATGATGGCAAATGAAAACCAACTAAATGCTAAAATTTTAAATGAGGTTTGTAATGAAACCACTGTTCTTGGTTGCGTTATCAGCAGCTGGGTAGTATTAATTTAATCTTACGAAGGAAATTGATAATCTAATTGGTAAACGTTTCCACACGAACCGTTCCTTAGGCAGATTCCTAAGGAAGTGATTGCTGGAAGTTAAATATTCTCAGAGCAAAGCAACAGTGCGTTCATATTACATTATTCTGCTACAAATGGCTGTTTTGTTATCTTTTAGGATTTACAGACACGCTAAAGAAACCAAGAGTGGCAGATAACTGGCCAGAGGAAATCGAGGCAGAGCTTAAATAAATTATATGGGACGAGGATATAGTTGGGTGAAGCAAGTAAAAAAATGTATATGCCTATTGGTTGTCCAGAGTGGGAGAAGATTCTGGAAGAGAAGCGGCGTCTAAACTGAAGATTGTGGAAGAGGCTCATTCATTACAACACAAAGTCCGCTGGAATGGAAAATCAGTGATGATGAGAATTGATGAGGCATAGTCACAGGATGGTCTTTTATAACTTCCTGCTGTCACTATGGATCGGGCAAACTAGGAAAAGAAGTTGTCCTTTGATTGAATCGCTTTCTTCACAGGCAAAAAGTTGTGGAATAGAGATAGGTGAAATAAATACATTTAATAACCAGGTGACATGATCAGGTTTACATGCGTCACTCCTGAAGAATGATGGAACGCTTCCTTACGACATCACAATGACTGATTCATTTCGCTATTATTGCCTATGCATTTATTGGCGAATAATATTAGGAGGCACCATAAAAGACGCTCTGTCTTTTGTATAGAGTAGTAATAAGATAACCACGACCACTCCACCAATTAATCTATATGGGCATAGCTTTTTTCTGTTTGAATTAGCCATTCTTAGAAATGTTTTACTAAGTGATATTCTAAGTGATACTTATGTAATACGACATTTTTTCAAGAAGCTTGAATGAAAAGTAATAGAGGAATGCTATTGATTTCATTTACAAAAACCAGTTCTTCTGATGGCACATATCCAGAACTACATGCATAGATTACGATCATAGGTATTTCTAAATTGAAACTAAATCCAAAACATTAAATCAAGGGGGAATTAATATTGAGATGTCTCAATCTTACAATATATGCACTTACTTTCATTCTCTTTATTATTGGAGAATTTATGGATTTTAAAATCATATGACTTATGCAAGAAGGCTACAGAGCAGTCCTCGGTAGCGTAGGGGCTAGAGTGCCGAAGGTCGCCGCTTCGAGTCCGACCGCGGGCGTGGGTGTTTAAGAGTTGTGTCTGTGAATGTCATGTCCATCCTGTGATGTGTCTAACTGAAAAAATTTAATATTGGAGATACTGAAAGCACTGAATGACATTATTACTATCGAGCTGGCTGTATGGCATCAGATGCCGAAAGCCATTGAAAGAAAAAACAATAAAAATAAGGCGGCAGCAATTTGTACGTTGAGTCACGGAATAGTTTTAAATGGGGCACCGATGGTAATGATTAAAATATAATCACTTGCCCCAGTTTAAACTAAATTCAGCACACGCTTCAGAAACAGCTCTAATTAGCGAGGCAGCAAGTGGCTATAATATCGACAATTCAGACTTTCAATTAGCAAATAAAAAAAATCAAATAATTATTCATATCTTCAAGGTCTTGGTAGGCGAAAACTATATTTCGATAAAAATCTTGGGACAATCCGTAGAAGAAAGAAAATTTAAGGATTTTCCGAAGAGTACAAAGCTCGAGTAAAACTGAAAATTGCATTAGTTGAGGTTTGCGTCTCATAATTCCTAGTAGCAGTTGTCTGTTCACTGTTCGGATGTTAACAGCAACAGTTAACTCATTCTTCTTTCTGGAACAGTCTGAAAAAACGAAGAAATACAACATGTTAGTTCTAGGTGCTAATCTGTTCGGAATAACGTGAATCCGCAGTTGGCGATAAGTTTTGATGCGCTGTTAAACATAAAACTGGTTACCAGGAACTACTTGAAAACTGATATTTTCGGAAGCGGCTAGGAAAGGAAATGCTATTCTGGCCACGTTGGCACATTGAGCGAATGCTGAATAGCTACGATCGACAATGTTCAATGACGTAAAAGATGACCTCGTGGCTAACTTAGAAAATAGAAACAATTATATCAAATGTATAGGCCAAAAAATAGCATAGGATAGTGCTTAAAATTATTTGCACATGTGAAAAAACTAATGAAACTTTTTTTTGTTAAAATTTTCCTCGATATGAGGAAAAGGCTTCAATCCTCGATCTGACCCGAAAAAAGAAACCATCACTCAGGAAGAATTGCTTGGGCCTGGTGGCACAGGAAAAACCTTTCTTGTTTTAATGGCAACCATACATGCATTCTACGAGTCGGAGCGTGGAGTTAGAAATCTAAATACTGCAGGTAGGTTAGAAAACTTGAAAAGGGAGATAGAACGAATTAAGATAGATATCGTCAAGATTAGTGAGATTAAGTGGAAGGATGCACAGGATTTCTGATCTGGGGAACACAGAATAATTAACACAAAAGTTGTCAGTGGAGTTACTGGTGTAGGTTTTGTAATGAATAAGAATGATACGGGTGAGTTACTACGAACAGTTTAGTGATATTGATGAGTTTAGAAACTAAGCCCGCCACAACTACGTTAATACAAGTGTATATGCAAACTTCACGGGAATATGACGAAAAAATAGAGAAAATATACACCGAAATTGAAGAATTAATCAAATATGTCAAGAGGGAAGAAAATATAATAATCATGGGTGATTGGGATACGATAGTTGGAGAAGGAAAAGAGGGTAATACTGTAGGAAGTTTTGGTCTAGGAGAAAAAAATGAGCGAGGAAGCCGGTTGCTAGGATTTTGTGAAAGATATAAGCTACTCGTGTCAAATACACTGTTCAGGAACCACGCAAGAAGGATAATCACCTGGAAACGTCCAGGGGATACAGGCAGATATCACCAAGATTATATCATGGCCAAACAGAGATTCAGGAATCAAGTTCTAGACTGTAAAGCGTACCCATGAGCGGACATAGACTCTGACCATAATTTGATAGTAATGAAGAGCAGGCTGACATTCAAGCGAATAAGGAAGCAATATATGCAGAACAGACTGGAAGTGAATAAACTGAAACAATCTAGTACGAGAGAAAAATTTGCAGAAATGGTGGACTTAGGTTTAAGAAGTAACTCTGAAAGGAGCTCAACTGAGGACGAATTGAATTCATTGATGAGAGAAATAATGAAAGCTGGTAAAGAAACATTAGGCTTTAGGAAACAACCAACCCGAAAACTTTGGATCACAGAAGAAATTTTGGAGCTGATGGATCACAGAAGAAAGCACAAAATTGGTGAGGATGAAGCAGGAAGAGAGCAATACAGGAAATTTAGAAATCAAATAAACAGGAAATGCAAAAAAGCTAGATGAAAAGTGTAAAGAAGTATAAAAGGATATTGTCATTGGTAGAGTGGTTGTTGCATATAGGAAGATAAGAAAATTTTTGGAGAAATGAAGAAAAGCTCAGACGATAGAGCTAACCGTTGGAAGTAATACACTGAGAAACTGTATGATGGGGACGACTTGAAAAAGGACTGGAAAAAGAAGGCGATGTCGACATTGATGACTTAGGAGATCCTGTTTTGAGGAAAGAATTTGATAGAGCTCTGAATGACTTGGAAACAAATAAGGCATTTGGAATTGATGAGATCCCTGCAGAGCTTCTTAAATCCCTAAGAGAAGAAGGAATCAAAAGATTATTCAAACTGATATCAAAAAGTTATGAAACAGGAAAAATTCCAACTGATTTTAATAAAAATATCTGCTAGTAGATAGTAAGTGAAGACCAGTTTGGGTTTAGGAAAACCCACGGTACACGGGAAGCAATTCTGGCTTTGAGATTAATACTTGAAGGGTGGATCAAGAAAAAGAAAGATACAATTTTAGCGTTTGTTGATTTAGAAAAAGCTTTTGATAATGTTAGGTCTGACAATATGTTCAGAATTTTAAAGAAGTCAGTCTAAAATGTCGAGATTGAAGAATACTCTATAAACTATATATGAATCAAGTGGCTATAATAAACGTGATAAACGTAGAGAACCATGAGAGACATGCATCAGTTAAAAAGGTTAAGAGACAAGGTTGTAATCTGTTACCGTTAATATCCAACTTGTGTGTAGAGAAAGCAATAAAGGAAGTAAAAGAAAAAGTTTCATGCGGCATAAGTGTTCAGGGAGAAAAAATCAGTATGCTACGATTTACTGACGACATTGTCTTGTTAGCAGAACAGGCTGAGGATATTGAGAAGTTACTGAATGGCATGAACAAAATACTGAAAGAAGGTTTTGGACTGAATATAAATCAAAGCAAGACAAAAGAGATAAAATGTAGCAGAACTGATACCAATCACAGTAGATTAAATACAGAAATAGGATCGGATGCAATAGGAAAGGTGAGTGAATTCTTCTACTTGGGAAACAAAATTACAACGGATGGCTGAAGCAAGAATGATGTTAAAATCAAAATAGAATAAGCAAAAAGAGCTTTCATGAAAAAGAGAAATCTTTTAGTTTCAAATATTGATCTAGAACTTAGAAAGAATTTTTTGAAACTCAATGTATGGAGCACAGTACTTTATGATAGCGAAGCATGGACTATAGGAATACCAGAAAGACAGAAAATTGAGGCATTTGAATTGTGGTGCTACAGAATAATGCTGAAAATTAAGTGGACAGACCAAGTATGAAATGAAAGAGTTTTGGAAATGCTGGATGAGGAAAGAAGTTTGTGGAAGAAGCATACAGAAAGTAGAAACAGGCTGGTAGGTCATATTTTGAGACATTCTGGATTGGTTAATTTGTTAGTGGAGGGAACAGTCGAAGGTAAGCACTGTAGAGGAAGACAGAGATTAGAATATATGAAGCAGATAATTGATGACGTGGGTTGTAAGGGGTATGTTGAGATGAAGAGGTTAGCACAAGATAGATTGTATCAACCCAGTTGAAAAACTGATGACAATAACAATATTATCCATAATATAATATCGCATTGACAGCAACATCATCTGGAATTGCGCCGTCTCTTTTGGATGATTGCCGAACAGCAAATTTAGCTCTTTAATTGCCCATGAATTACAAAACAAACAAATATCAATTTTCAACATTTCAAAAATATCGAGAATGAGCAAAGTAATCCAGTGAATGCACAATGGTGCATAAAAAAATCTTTAGAAGCGTTCAATCGAACATTGCAAGATTTAGATGGAATTGAACGACCGTTAAGTGATGCTCTAAAATTATTAGCACAAGTGATTTTCGACATACATTACAACTGTTATTCCACATTCAACATCAGCTGATGAACTAGATGTGTGTTTAAAAGCATCACATTAGCTGATATTTGTTAATAAATTTTAATTGATAACAAACGTGTGTTAAATTACAAAAGATTTTTCTTCAGAACGTTTTTCAATAACATTATGGGATACTGAAAACGTGAAAAATTACCTCATGGACAAATATACGTTGCGTGCTCCTGTGAAGGAAAATAGAGGGATTTTGTATATATGCGGAATGGAATTACCAAAATCAATGAATATCCAAGACCATTATAATGAACTTTAAATTGAATGAAACAGTAATTAAAATTTAAGTGTTTTAAAAAATAGAAATCATTATGAATATGTAAATATATAATTTTTAACTTAATACAAAATACAAACTTTCAAATGTGTTAATTTAATCTATGTTTGTACTCAATCTCTGGATTAAATAAGTACCAATAGCACATACAATTTAGGGGGATTATAGATTAAAGGTACTGTATGTTGTTCCTTAATGAACTACATATTCGCAACTGTCAGGATACCGGGCCAGCTGACATTCAAACACGAGATCTGTAACCCTAATACTGTTCATAGTATTTACTTTGAAACTGGACACAGTTTTGCAATGATTCCATCTTGTGGAAGTGTTGTAAGTTCTACTGCGTTACTTTCTACGAGGTAATAATTGATATCTGCACTTACTATACAATATCTTGTTTGAGTCTTTATGACTATTCTATTTGATGCCAATGTACTGTCAAGAATTTTAAGATTCCATTTTTGATACAAAATTTATAATAGATTTATTTTTATCTTCCAGGGTGTACCATATTGACAAAATAAACAAACAGTGCAAACAGTAATGAAGTGTACCACCATTCTCTGAATTATTTGCACTAAGCATGATTACAAAATACATTCGCAACATTGCATCATCAGGTGTTATTATCCTGTGCGTTCCACTGCTTTTAGGTTGCATTGTTCTTTTTAACATCATACAGAGAAAACGGACCTACCTTAAGCCCAAGATACCTACGATACAGTACAGTGTCGTGGTTAGCTGGTTCGAACTTCGGTACCTTAAAATAATTTACCGTCTCATATTTGATACAGTATGTAATAAATGTTAGTCCACACTCTATAATCTACCAGGGCCTTGCATGGAACCCCATATATGATACTGTTGCTGTTAAGTCAGCGTCGTACGAGGACATTGAATTACTAGGCATGAAGGAATGGACACTAAATATAAAATTCTTTCTTTCTTATCTGTTAACACACAATTGTTAAGATATACAATAATGTTTAGTAACGTGAGAAAAGGCCACCACGTGGGTACCGTGATTGTGTCACGGTTACCTGGTTCAAGCCCTGATGGTGGAAGAAAAGTTCGTCACTAATCACCATATTGTGCACCAAAGTGCTGGGTTAAATCTCAGACCTCTCCGAGTGCAGATAGAGTCAGGGCATACGACACTACTGATGGTGATTCGCTCATCGGATGGGGATTTAACGCTTGACCGCTCCTGTGGTGTCTTTCGGAAGAATAGGTTTGAATGGGCTGGCACCGGGTTACACCCTCCCTTGTATTTCATCTCTTAACCACAACACAAACGATACAGTGAACACTTGATCAGGCACGCTACCACAGCCATCCACTCTTGCAACACATACGAACAGTATCACACTGGGGAAGGCAATGGGAAACTACCCCAGTTTATCTCTCCTGGGACATCATTATAGAGTGATAAATATCACCCAATGGATCCTACCTACCACAGTCGGATATGTGTATAATCACAGAATAAAAACGAGAGCAATACAGGTGAAGCAACAGCAACCAAAGCAGCTAATTTTCCTCAAGGCTTGCTACCGTTGAATAACATCCTCCGCGATAAACGTGGATGCCTGGGACTCCGGGATGGCACGAAATTTTACCACATTTCTATTTTAGTTTCTTATTTAGTCATGCGCACTTCTGACTGGGAGGCTTGCGCCAGCACGAGACACCGACGCCATCATATCACCGCCACATGTCCAACCATGACAGAGCATGGTTGGATAAAATAAACCGGAAAAAGCTTCATAACAGGGAAGTACATCCACCAGATCCCTATTTCGCGTGCGATAGATGTGGCAAAATTTGTCGCGCCGCCATCGGAATATTCAGCCACAAAAGAAGATGTTGTGCACTCAACCCTGACGATAACTGAGTTACTACAGCTATCATCTGTGAAGATGTTGTGGCCAATATATATCAGTAAAGCAATACGTCCATCCTTGTCATAGACTTGGTGGCACAGATATGTGAGTGCTGACTCATGTTCACGTACAATAGGCTGGGGGAAAAGGTAATGAAATTACACTACACAAAGTAGTTCCAAGCTGAACGTACTTCAGCATGGGTGGTTCAGCTGTCGAATGTCCTGGGTACCTGCTGTCGGTGCTTCCTGGTGGCGGGAGTCGGGCCTTGGCGTACCACGGCCGGCCGCCACGTCTGACACCGTTTCGCGCCACCGGAAGTGGGGTCAACGAGCCCGCACGCAGCTTCCTGCTCGAGTACCCGGCCTGCGTAACCAGATTCTCCCTGCCTCATCACGGCCCACCCACGCGCTCAGCTGTCAGACACGATTAACATATCGCATCTTTTCTCTTGTGTCAAAACTCACACAAATTAAATGAATAAGCGGAAAGCTTCAAATATCATGGTAGTGTTGTCTAGTTTTAGTTATGGCTTTACGCCTCGTCGACGTCGAGGTCATTAGAGGTGGGATGGGACTCCGGGCAAGGAACGGGAAGGAATTCGGTCATGGTGTTTTACAGGAAGCATTCGCCTGCAGTGATCTGGGGAAACCATGGAAACCCCAAATCTGGATTTCCGGACGGGATTCGAACCGCCGTCTTCCCGAATGCGAAGTTAGAGCATTAACCGCTCACCCACCACGGTCAGTGAAAATGTGAAGAGGACGCAGAAATCACAAATACCAAGGAAATATACGGATAGCAAGATGCAGGAAAGAAAGTCAGTTGGATATCCAAGAAAAAAATGGGGAGAAAAAAACTTTTTCAGGAAATTGGGGAGAGACCGAAGGCTACGCAGAGAGATAAATCACATCAAGACCACATAATCAGCATTAGCTTCAGGGTGGCGCAAAAACAATGACACTTAATAAAAAAAATACGTTTTGAAAATGGTTTTACTAGAACCAAAAAAAAAAAACACCAACACACAGTTAACTTATTTAAACACTACTCTGAGAGGGTTCTGGCTAAGTTTTATCAAAATTTCTTTTTCAAATTTATTTTTCAGTGTTTGTTAAATCCGATGAAATCGCACGGGTACGTACCACCACCAACTCATCAGAGCACGTATCTACTCTGACTGTGACCTAATGCTCCCTGCGTCAATTTCAAAAGTAAAATAAGTATTAAAACTGAGAATTTTTATTTTCATATGTTTTTCGCTGGAATACATGAAAGAGGGAGCCAGGGTAGCCAGGGTGTGACAAGCGTCCCACCTTGGCTGCACCCATGGACGCAGAACGTATCACTCCAGGAAAGTGCCGGGATGGTTAGTTTAAAAGGTCATGGTTCAACTCCTTCCCGTTCCTCTTCGCAATCCCCTACCTTTAGATCGTAGAGGCACTCTGATACCTAAAGCAACCAAAAATACCTTTTTTTTAAAAAAAAAAAAAAGAAAAACATCGAAGTACTCATACCTAGAATGCACAGTGATGTTGGTTAGCCCGGGGCGTCACAAACCTCTATTTTTTTAATTTTTTTTTTTTAAATGCACCATTCGTGTACAATTTTTGTTACTAAATATATTTACCTCGATTTATCAGATATCATTTTCGACACAACAGTGCGGATGTGAATGGGATCAGAAGTGTAATGGCAAATGTGCCATGATTGTCTAAATAGTCTTCTTCTGCGGTAGTCAATCCTGGGATTGGTGTGCGGCAGTCTTCCATTCAGCTCTATTCTCTGCCCTCCTCTTCATATCTACATATATCCTGCAGCAAACATCTTCCATTAACTGCTGGATGTATTTTAAACGTTGTCTTCCTCGATATCTCTTTCCTTCTACCATTCCCTCCAGTATTGTTTTTAATAAGCTCTCATGTCTTAAGATATGTCCAATTAATGTTGTCCTCCGCGTATTTATACTTTTCCATAAAGAGTTATACTCTCCCGCTTTCTTAAAAATTTCCTCATTAGTAATCTTGTCCCTCCAGCTAATTTTTAACATTCGTCTGTAGCACCATTGCCCAAATAAAATTAATCTTCTTTTCTCTTCTGTACCAACTGTTCAGGTTTCACATCCATACAGGGCAATGCTCCAGACATAAGCCTTTAATAGTCTTTTCCTCGTTGTCTAAATAGTACAGTAAATATTTTAATTCTGTTTGCGTACCGCTGAGCAGATTAAGAGTATCAGGGTCAATTTGTTTAAATCATATCTCAGACGGCAGAACCAAGACAATCCTTCGAAGTCATATATATATGTACCTGCTTAACGTCTCTTTACAGCGAGGTCTTTAGAGACGGGAAAGGATAGGGGGCAAGGAATGGGAAGGAATTCGGCCATGGACTTTTGAAGGAAGCATCCCGGCATTTGCCTGGAGTGATTTGGGAAACCATGGAAAACCCAAATCTGGATGCCCGGACGGGGATTCGAACCGCCGTCCTCCCGAACGCGAGGCCAGAACGCTAACCTTACACCACCAGTCTCGGTTTCGAAGTTATAGATGCAGTATAGCCACTTTGATTTCAGGTACACAAATGGTTGAATCCATCATATACTACACTATTTTTTATCAACCTCCTAAAACATAATCAGCTTTTAATGACTTGTTTACTTTAAGAAATATCTTGTTTATGCAGTTTTAATGAGTTTTGTACTCTAAAGTGTCAATTTCATAAACACATTAAATTTACGATTATAAAGATCTGTATTTAAAAGATTACGGGAAGCTGAACTCTTAAGGTATGAGCACGTAATAAATTAATAGAATCTAAATATCAATGGTTTACATAACTTCTAGGACAAGCAACGGCACTATCCAGACTGAAGACTATCACTGAACATTTAAAAACTACACCTAAAAAAACTGGAAAAATGTCGTTGTTATTTTTGTTTAAGGCAGTCAATTTTATTTGTACCTTTTCCCGCGTTTGTTCAGGTCATTGTTGTTCGCTTGTTTGATCCGCGGTAGGCTTGAAGAGGTGGCAGTTAACGATTCCTAATTACCAGCAAAGTAGGGGCAAAATCCCACATCACTCCGCAATGGGGATGAAAAAATGTAAACGACACTGTTGATTTTTCCGCGGATGGGGACGTTAAACTAAGTGGAACACCATTTGTGTTCTTCGAAAGGGTTGTTCCAAATGGGTCAGCATCATATTTCACTATCTTCCTTATCATATTTCATTAATTCAAAAGGTAAACAATACACAATAAAGTATCACCCATATACAATTATAATTATGTGCTGGGGAGTGTAAGGGGAGGCCACCCCAGTTAAATTTCCCAATCCAGGGTTCTTGGGAGAAGTCACTCCCCACTTGGGAGACACCGATGCATGGGATTTTTGTTATGGCAATTCAACATCATCACTCCTTCTTGATAGCTTGCTACTGAATGCGGGATGTTGTTGTTGCCGTATCACTGCCAATTGCATCATAATAAATAGTAACATATGTCAGTTTCAGGTAGAAACATGGATGATAGTCCATTATTCACCTAAAATACTATTAACCGAAACTGAATCTACGGAGCGTGTATCTCTAAAAGCTAGGAACAGTGCCATATTACTTCAAAGAAGCATAAGATACGGCGAGATGAAAGATCTTTTGCAAACATATGTTTCTTAAATACCTTTTTAGTATGTACTATGCAACATTCGTAAGTAAGCCTTTCTTTCTATGGATTGTTTGATTACTTTTTGTAACTGTCAGCAAAACAAATATTTCTGAGTTGCACCTTTTAAAACTAATAGCTACTAAGTTCCACTGGCGCATTGTGCTAATCGTAACCAGATATATAATACCTTCAGATAAAGTCCCCAGCAAATTTTTAAACAGTTTGATCCTTGCATGCAGAAATCCTTAAATTACTGGTAAAGGATTTTTGGTATTTGATATACATTTAACAGCACTGATAGGTAGCTGTCAGTAAATTTTTTAACAAACTCGTATTTAATTAATATTTATCCCCAACAATGTATGCATAAATGACGTTTATTGCTGGAATTCAAATTAATATACGCAAAATAAATATAAAATACAAGTAAAGGTAAGGTTATCAGACAATATCAATAAAGATCGTTAGTGAATTGCTACCACAATTAATGTCACGGTGTTTTAGGTATAATGCAAGTGGAAACTAATTAATAGTACTACTACGGAGTCTTTGGCAATCACGTCACTGTTTTCATACCTATCACGTTCTCATTAGATCAACGTCAACTTCCAGTAAACCTTAATTTCTATTCATGCATTTGCAAACTTGTTGTTGGAAGTAGCATCTGTCACGCAACGACACAAAATATTTTGGTGAACATACGGATTTTTTTTCGATTTATCAGTAACAACTTACAGAAAAATGGGCTGAATTAATAACATTAAAACTGAGTGTAAAAAGTAAATCAGTTACAGTATGTAGTAAAACAATTTGAAGATTTTTTTTAGGAGAACTGATACAAATGTGATTATTGTGAAACTAATTACCAACCTCCAAATTGCTAAAGAGTAAAGGAACAAAATGACGGTACCAAACACCAAAAATAATTTAAAATACTTCACTGTACAGAAGAAATATTATGTTGCGATTAACTCTAGGAACTGATATTTTTCAAGACTACAGTTTTTTCTGTGCAGCGTCTATAGTAAGTCATGAAAGAAGAAAGCTTTTTATTTGATATTCCTATGTGAAAGAAATGAGTATAAACTGTAAATACCATCTACAACACTCTTAATATCAACATATAGCTACAGGTGTGTTGTTTCTTAAACTGACACGCCATCTCTGATGTTTATGACTTTGCTGGAGTTCTTATATACCAGCTATCTGACAACCTAATCACCTGCACGCAACAAACAGTAGAAAACAGCGTTTCTGGTGTTTAATTGCAGC
Organism: Vandiemenella viatica; assembly: GCA_031002005.1. Lineage (NCBI taxonomy): Eukaryota > Metazoa > Arthropoda > Insecta > Orthoptera > Morabidae > Vandiemenella > Vandiemenella viatica. The sequence continues at coordinate 278,383,132 of CM061920.1, forward strand.
TATCTGATACAGAAGCCGCGGTTATTATTTCCGTTTCATTAGCATTGCAAACTAGGAAAGCCAGAGCTTGATTAGGTGCTTATAGGTATGTAATGAATGCAATCTTAAATGTATCTATAATTTACGGGGACATATCATTCCGCATGTCGGAAAGGAGTGCCTTACAGTGGTAATAAAATGTCTAGAATTTTTTTTTTTTTTTTAACTGTTTAATGTCTCTCAACAACGCGGTCTTTAGAGACGGGAAAGGACGGGGGCAAGGAATGGGAAGGAATTCGGCCATGGCCTTTTGAAGGAAGCATCCCGGCATTTGCCTGGAGTGATTTGGAAACCATGGAAAACCCAAATCTGGATGCCCGGACGGGGATTCGAACCGCCGTCCTCCCGAATGCGAGGCCAGAACGCTAGCTGTTACACCACCACTCTCGGTGTCTAGAAAAAATCCGGTCATGCGCCTAAGGTGGAGTTCCTAGCCACTTGGAACGGAATATACAACTGAAAGACAGAATTTGTATGAATGATACAGGGTAAAGTGATACTGTACTAAAGAAATATATAAATATCAGTATTTTCCATTAGAAGTTGTTTGAAAATAAAATTTTTGCTGTTAGTATTTGTAATATTTTATCTAGATTGGTTAAGCAGCATACATTATTGTATTTTTATCATAAGTTCTTCTGTTCATTAATTTCATTTTTTTCATCCTTTTACTCAGCTATTTTGTAGCTCAATGTTGAGAGTTTCAGTCCAAGGACTTTTCTTCGAATGTAAAAGAGAAAACAGAGTTATACCTCCTCGAATCCCACCAAGAATCTATTTACGCCCAGTTGACGTGGAGGTCCTTAGAGGCAGGAAAGTACTGAATGAAAGGAATCGATCATGGTATTTTGAAGGAACCATCCCAGCATTCGTCTGAAATGATTTCGGGACACCATGGAAAACCGAAATCTGCAGGGCCGGATGGGGATTAGAACCTTTTTTATTATGGCTTTACGCCTCGTCGAAATCCAGGTCATTAGAGGCGGGAAATGCTGGAAGACAAGGAACGGGAAGGAATTTATACATTGGCTTTTTAAAGGTAGCATCCCGGAAATCACCTGGAGTGGTGGTGGGGGGGGGGGGACCATGGAAAATGCAAATCTGGATACCCGGACGGGGATTCGAACCCACATCCTCCCGAATGCTAGACCCTCCACGTTCGGTCTAAAGCCGCGTTCCCACGATCTCTTGTAACGAAGGCGAGACGGGACGGGACCTCATTAGCCGAAGTGTAGGGACGACCGCGGGCCGCAGGTTAGTCCTAGCTTACCTCGCCGCCACCTCCGCACCACGTTGCCTAGTGTCGTTTGGCACAGAGCACTTTACAGCAACAGAAGTGGTGCGCACCGCTGCTGCAAACCGATGGCAACAGCATCACGCCTGTGATGTTTGCCGACATAGAGTGGGTAGCTGCGTCTCATCTCCGCTAGCAGAGGCGGCCCTGCTCCCATGGCGTGTGGTTGAGTATTCGTCCCGTCCCGTCACGTTTCGCCTTCGTTACAAGAGATCGTGGGAACGCACCTTTAGACCCCTCGTCCTACGAATGCAAGGCCAGAGCGTTAAGGCTCATTCACCATGCTCGGTTAGGGCAATTATCAATATTTCTGTATTTATAAGCTAAACTAATATTAGAAATTTGCTACTTTCGGTTAATAACTCATCCAGTCACCCAGTGCGTTACTTTGGATGGATCGCTGTGACAATTAAGTTTTCCTATCTCAGAATCGGAGACGTATACACATGTTTGCTAGTGTTTCCCAATGCCTTTTTAGTTCTAATTTTACTGTAGTTGGATACACGATCGCAATTAACGTGAGTGTAATGTTTCTTCGCGTACAGCAATAAATTATTTGAATAGGATGTTTTACAAGAGACTGTTCACTTGGTTTGATTAGTATAAACTGCTTGTTGGAGTAGCTGTTGAGTTTATTAACTGCGGTTGAAAGTGTGCCACGAAAACCGTAAACTTTGTTTAATAAAGCGTAACAGCTTCTTGGGTCTATGTGGCAGAGATAACTGCTGTCTCCGGATTATTGCTTCATAATGTTGGATGACGGCCTTAGCGTTTATTAGATTTAAAATAAGTCACTTTCGAAAGCATTTTAGAAAGATGTCTTTAAGAATGGAAGACAGCTCTAGCATCTCGCGGCGACTTAAACTGAATTACTCTCTACGGCATTTTCAGTAGGAAAATAGCTCAATATCTGATTACAGGTGTAGAGATAACAAGAAATCTGAAGAATATTGTGTTTGACAGTAAAAGTCTGGATCAATTGCGAAAAATTTGAAGGATTATTTATTTCATAACAAATAAAAATCCTACGTGTGCTCACAGGCAGACTGAAGTACTCTGAAATTGAGAAAAAATTAATTATGGACACGATGATGTCCTATACATTCTCGTCGATACTGTCTATTATTTATTTTCCGATAAATGATCACTCCTAGCACTTTATGGATAAATCTTGAATCTGTTTGGCAAACAGCTCCACACTTAACCGTTATATACCTTTAGCAACAATAATGCAATTTAGATTTGCTGGACTGCAGAGGAGGTACCAGGTGATAGCTAATCGACACTAGATGAACACGAAGTTGTAAGTATTGACTTTGTTGGGAATGTCACTAACTATTAAGAATATTTCTGTCACAGTATCATCTTAAAAATTCACGGAAAATAAGTTTGACTAGGCCAATAATATGTTCAGAATCTGTGAATCTTAGTGTCAACTGGATAGCATTTTGTTTCTTTAATTCACGAAGTTTACCATTTGCTGCCAGTAAGTGTTAAAAAAAACCCATATTTCCAGCTAAATGATTAGGTTAATAACACTTAAAAAATTTATTTTAATTGCCCAAGCAGCAGTTTTTTTACTCACATATTTCCTTTCGTATCTCACGAAGTTTTATTTTTAATTATTTGAGTGAAATTTTCCTATAAATATATTTTCAGCTTTTGTGTTTTAGGTAAATTGTTCATCATTCCCTAAGGCAATTTATTCCAATCCCTCACTCCTTTACTTACAAATATTATTCCTAATTCATTTACCAGAATCTATCAGGACCTTACAGTCTTATATACGCCCAGTACTCCTTATACTTATCTTTTGTCTTCCAATAACTGCCAACCGATCTCCTTTATCATATCGATTACTGATTATATTCTGAAGTAATTTCCACAAACAAAGCCAGCTCCCCTTTCTTCTAGCCCCTATATTTGCTGCTCATAATGTGGATCCCATACTACCAATCATATTGAAAAAATGTTTTGTGTTATCATTCCCTACATTCCTGTTAAATCCCCTGATTTAAATGCAGGGTTTTAAAAATTCCCGAATGCACGGTAAGTTGATTTTACTATCGAATGTAATGCCAGTATATTTACAGATTATTTTTGAATGAGACATAATTGGAATAATTCCCAGATTAGCGGAAATAGGACTCCTGAATTAAGTGATACGAAATTTTATTACCACAACTGCTTCAGTAACAGATCGGTGACAGCAAACTGTCGCATCGCCAGTCGCTGATTCCTATACAAATGATCCGAGCGTAAATGTTGTGCGCTTAATCGTCTTGTACATTGTACAGTTTCATGGTGCGCAAATTGAGAGCACTTGAAGATTATCAAAAACCCTCAAATCTGCAAAGATAAAAGTGGGGTTTAGTCCTAATTCTGCCATACCTTACCGTTACCATGTGGGGTCTCTTTAATTCCCACTTTGAAAGAGATGGGTTTAAATGCAGTGATATCAAAATAGTAACAGCAAAATCGACGCAGTCAGACTTGAAACTGCAAACAGCAAAAATTTGTGTAAAATCTCTTGCAGATCTATTATTAGAACTCATGTCCATAAAATGTTTACCGAAATGACGTGACACACATCAAACCATAAAAAGAGATACAAAATAATAATAATAATAATAAAAAGTTGATAAAAACCTAATAAAAATCATCAGTTTCAAAAGGTCATAAAAGTGAATATTTGTTGAAATTTTAAGATAAATATTTAACATTATGTTGATACTGTCTCTACACGACATCTATAATAATATATATATTATTATAGAAGTCCCACATGACTATCCGAGAACTGAGAGTGTTTAGAATACAATATTTCGAAGCGCATATACTCCGTCACAATCATGAGATAAAATGAGCTTGGAAAACCGGAACCTTGTAGTGGTATAATACGTTCATACTCAAGACTCCTCACTTATATTCTTTTTTTAACAAACATAGGTCAGAAATGAATTCCATACATTTTTGGAGGTCTGTTGTTACGGAGGTGATAAGAGGGCACATTATAAATTGTATAGAAAGCACTCTGGTTTTATACTAAAAACGATTCTAAAGCATGACTGTTGGAACAAACTTTTCTGGGTTAAAACCCAAGAACTCTAGTCTTCGGCTCTATCGTTTTTGCTGGATTTTTCTGAAGGTGAGTCTTGCGCTTTTCTTTTCGTGGTGCAGTGTACGGTCAGCTGGTCGGGCACTTTCTCGCCAGAAAGCGAAGGCGTGGAAAGCGGCACACGGCAGCGCAAGGCCAGCTCACTTTCTTCCGCAGCCCCGGAAACCCAACGGACACTGAGACGGGGTCTACCAGCGGCGGCTGTGTCCTCATTACCATATCAACGAGAGCTCAGTATCATAAGGAACACTCTACTCGGGCTATGCGGGAATCAGTGTTCAAGGAAACGCAACAGTACAACACTTCGGTGAAATCAGGTTCCTTTGGTCTCTTCACCATCATCATCATTTGATGTTTCCACTTCTGGCCGTCTGGCACATTCTCTTCCATTTTTGACGGTCACTCCAAGATATTTCCTCAAATATTTGTCTTTAATCTCCTCTATGTCTTTCTTCACCTGGTTCATCCATAGTCCGTGGCCTTCCAACAGCTCTTCTTCCATTCCCATTGCTCAAGATCACTAAAGCGGCACTAAAGCATTCTCTCTTGCTCCATTCTTGTAAGATGCCCCAGGCAATGCAGTATTCTTCATTACTGTCACTTCTAATGCTTCTACTCATAGTCTCTTCATAATGTTTTCGCTATCCTTCCTAGTAACATTTTCTATGCCTCTCAGAACCCACAACTGTGCCCCATGTGATCTACTAAGATCTCTGTTTGTCCATAACCAGGTTTCAGAGCCACAGCTCAATATTGGTTAGCAGTACATCTTATAGAGCAAGATTTTTGTTTCCTTCCCTACGTACCAACTCCTGATTGTACCCTTGAACAAATGATAATGGTCTCTTAATAAGTATAAATACAAGTTATATAGTGGTTAAAATAATAACGAAACCATGTGTCTTCAACATTATTAATGTACTCTACGAGCATTTGAATAATGTAGAAGCATAATCGTACCTAATGGAAATGTTTCAGCGAAATACCACTAACATCACCACGTAATTAGGTGTCTATAAAAACGTTGCTCAAGCTTTTTAATAGAACCGTTCTAGATCTTTATCGCTAGTGTCATCAGTCAATTTCAAACACCGTTTTGCACTTCATTATTCTTTCAGTAGCGTTGATCACTGAGAAATATAATATGACACTAGATAGGGAGAAAATGTGATTTTCACTATAAAAATTGATTATTCTGCCTAGAAAAATCATCCTTTCACAGCTTTATCATCTACCTTGTATGATTTTTGAAGGCAATCTAGATCGATTTCGTTACCGTAATTTGTCTAATGATGAAGTTCAGGAATATGTAGATTTATCCGGACTTTGGTCTACATCTGTGCTATTTCTTAGTTACTAACTAGTCTCTGAAACCCGTATGTACTGTGTAATGGTTTTTATAATTCAGGTAAACCGGCAGTCTGTAGCATTTAATAATATTATTTTGGGACTATTTATACTTGAGAAATACATTGCGGAGATTTTATGTTCAAATTCTATTCTGTTCTACATCTGACAAGCAGTCATCCCAAATACTAAAATTCATTCGCGATTCCTGCCGAAAACTGCCTGGTTCTCGGTTGACTATGGCGAATTGTATTTCATTTGCAGCTATATCCAAGACAAAATTTTAGCGCTCTCCAACTCTGTGTTAAGAATCAACTGCAGATCCTTAAAATACATCGTACCATGATTATACATGATCGTTAAAAGAAATGTACACACAAAATATAGGATAAACAAGAGTGAAAGGAAATAAAAGAGTATGGTCAACATGTATAGGCTGTTTATGTATATTCATGTTTTTTATTGTATCTCTGCTGATCACTCATATTCTCCCCCATTCCAATGATAATTAAAGCAAAATCTCTGCAGTGTAAGTGAATTAGACAATGTAACTAACGCAGTAATAACGCTATGGAACGACTACCAAGGTGAAAAAGAATGACAGATAAACTAATTATTTACTTGGATGAATTTTTGTATAATATCAATGACACATTTTCTTAAAGCTACATTCTAAACCTTCCGTCAATCTTGTCTGGAAGTAGCAGCAATCACTGTAAAGTGAAATGGGATTCGAGTTTTCTCGCGTTTAAGACTTTTATCTTCATTCCTAGGAACGGTACTTTCAGTTGTGGGAAAAACATTAATTTCATGAACTGGCAATACGTCGTAGCCTTTCACATCCTATTGGGAAACTCTTTCCAGCCTCAAGACCATAACGGTCAGTGTCATTCACTAAACTGGTTTGTTCGAATCAGTTTGGCGTGTAGATTTTTATTTTTTAATAACTGAATTTACCTTGATTAATAGCATTAAACTTCTATTAATTTGATAATTTGGAACTTATGTAGACAAAGATTAGGAAATTATTAGTAGTGAAAGCCTTTATAATGAAGGCCAACCTTTCTTGACCACACTGTCGCAAATTCATATTTTGTAGAATTATGTCAGATTTGTTTCTTAGAACTGATATTCTACCAAACATTAATTTTTCTTCGATAATAATAATGTATGAACTAAATCAAGATATTTGTGATTAAAAAAGTATCACTCCAGACGAATGCCGGGATGGTTATTTTAAAAAGTCCATGGTCGAATTCCTTCTCGTTCTCGCCTCTAATAACGTAGACGTCGATGAAGCGCAAAACTATAAGCAAGAAACCTAGAATTACATCAAAAAATGAACAAAAAATTTGACGAGTGAATACATGTGCAGTGTGGGGGAGCCATCATCTCACGTGATGGTGCGACTTAAAACACCAACGTTTAGCTCATTTCGTTATTATTGTGATATAGAGAGACGAATAGACTGCAAAAGTAGACAGTAATACTTAGTAGTCGTATTGAATTGACGAACTGACGTTTTATATTTACCAGTGTAAATTGATTTTAGCGGATACAACGATAAAATGAGCGTTCTCTGTCCATAATATTTCTCTTTTAACTATGAATGCATCCATTAATTCTTATGGAAAGAATCACAGTGAATGAAAGCCTTTTTTTTAATTTCAAAACACAAGAAAACACTCGGTGTTAGTAACTGAAGAGTATCCTGGAACTGGGAACTACTACATAGATCTCTAAACTAGCACAAACAGTGGATCCTTATGGATATCCTACTCAAAAGTCAATGTTTTGATGATTTTCTGCTTTTTTTTTTTTTTTTTTTTTTTTTTTTTAAGTTTTGCTTATAGGTAAGGCTATTAAGTACGATAGTGTTGACATCAGCGTATACTAGAAACACTGTGCTAATGTAATTTGTATTATCCTGTTTGTAAGACAGGTGTTCTGTAGACAAATTATCTTACCATCCACCTACGTGACGAACGAAAACGACAGAAGGCGTAATGAGTATGGGAACTGATGACTGGCAGATGTATTTGGATTCTTATAGTTCGTACCGCGCAAGACAATTACGGCAGTGACTAACATCGCTTAGCCAAGCATCACGAGATTAAGTCCGTAATTGGCTTGATTCAATTTAGGATCATTTTTCGTGCTACGCGGGGTGATAGTATAAAACACCACACTGCTCGATTTTACGATCGCAGGTAACCTTGTGTTCGCGTATATTTATTTGAGCAGTGCCACTTTCCATCCTACACAGAGGAAGTTTCACCTCTTGGTACGTCGAGGCGCAACATTTTCCTTTCTCTAGGAGTATTTGTGTGTGGTGTCGTAACAGAATACGGTTATCGCCGGCTTTCTCACGCGTGTAAAGTAGGCTACGAGCCGACCAATCAGGGCTGTGTGACAGAGCTGAGGCTGCTCTTTAATGCGCTGAGCGTTGTTTACACCGCTCCACGTGCCACTCAGCGTCTAAGCGCACCACGCTAGCAGCCGCCTCAGAAAACTTGTTTTCAATTTATTTCTCCACTGAAATAATAAGGCACATCAACAGCGGGGACACAGGGGTCCACAGAGGTTTGATCAATGATGAACGTGAGTGAAAAATGCTTTGGTATATGCGGAGTTTTTTCAGCAACTGCACAATCTTTATTTTTGCTTAGTTTATTATTATTATTATAGGGAATGGACTAGGTGCAATTAACGACATCGTGAAGGAACCAACCCGATATTCGCCTGGAGTGATTTCGGAAGACCATAGCAAACCGAAATCTGGATAGCAGGACGGGTATTCTACCTCGCATCTTTCCGAATGCTAAGCCCGATCATTATCACTACCCACTATGTTCGGTGAAACTTTTTTGCGTTGATGTTTTTCAATTTACCAGTTCTGCAACATTTAATGGAGAGCCTTTTGTGTCCCGTCACCGGACTCGATGATACAAACCCTTGCAGTTTTGCTGAGCTGGTTTGGGGGCGTCCATAAATTACGTGAGGTGAAATAGGGGGGGGGAGGGATCCAGCGAAATCTCACCAAGGGGTAGGGGGCGGGCAACGGAAATCTCATGTGAGGTTTTGGAAATTTTTGTTGGACCGTAGAGCTAAAAAAAAGGGTCTCAAAAAGTTCAGAGGGCGATTTCTAGGGGGGGATATCTCACCAGAGGGGAGGTGGGGGGGGTCGGGCCAAATCTCATGAAGTCTCGCTAGAAGGGGGGGGGGGGGAGGGGAATCCGGAAAAACACCTCATGTAATTTATGGATGCCCTCTTTGAGAGATCCATACTGGATGCAAGGATGTACAGTGAAACCTGAGTCAAAACTGAACTCTCGCTATCTTGATTACGAATTTAGGTTATTTTCCGTACTCGCCGATGCAGGAGTTGGGTTGGTTAACTATTTTACGTTCCTTAAACTATACGTTACACAAAAATAATAATACAAAACGCATATGCCAATTGCCTTCTGTTAGATAGTCGAAATATCCCAAAGCAAGTAGATTCAGCTACAACGAAAAAAGTTATAAAATAGATTAAAAAAGACGAGTGTATCCCGTTATTAATCTGCTCAAGTCTGTAGTCAGGAGAATCATGAAGATGCGGTGTTTTTGTGTTATCTTCTCTCCCATCAGCACAGATAAAACTGGAAAATTAAAAAAACAACAAAGATTTTCTCATTGAAACAGTGAAAGTGCAGTAGATAATAGAACCAAAACTCGTACTTATGTCAGGTAGCACCGAAGATGCTTTGCAAGAGCTCAACAAAGAGGATTCATATCCAGTCACAGGGAGAAGTTTCGAGATCATCACCGGATAAACTAGTTAAAAAAAGTCTTCTTTAAATGTCTGTGCAGAGCACTTTGTATGTGTGTGAAACGAAATTTGGTAATGTATTAAAAACTATTTGTCTGTACTGCTATTCAGAGTTCCAAATCGCTGTGCTGCCTATGCTAAATAAGTGCTTGTAGACATACCGAGGATCCCGTTCTCTAAACACAAATTTCGTTTCTCAATACTTCCCGCTCTCATCTGGAGCAACTAACAGCTTCCTTTGAAGATAACATCAAACAAATAGATTCAGACGGATATTGTACTGTTAAAGCAGTTTAAAGTATTTTGCAATACATACCCTTCTAGGAATTACTAAATTAGACGTGTCCGTCCGTACAGGAGAAGCTCATTAGTCAGTCAGAGATGCTGAGTACAAATGATTTCGCAACGGTGTGAGAGGGCGATAGATGAGAAAGAGAGATAATGAATCATAGATTAGTAAAGTACGCTGGGTGAAAGTCTCGGTGGAAACATGTAAATATTTTTCTTCTGCCGGAATGTGGGAAACGATTAAACTACAGATTGTGTAAAATCATCTTATGTTACTGTAGAATAAAACATAATATTTTTTAAAAAAAACAAAATAATAACGAAAATTAAACGCCTGTAATAACAAAACCTTCAACTGCAACCACTTAATTTTTACTGTGTGGAACAAGCATTTGTTTCGCCAATCCTTTGTAGTGTCAAAAGAAGAACATACGAATTTTTTGTTCAGTGAAACCAAGAACGAAGAAACTCCTATTTTTTGTTTTTATTTGGCTTTGACGTTGAGGTCGTTGGAGGTAGGAGAAAATTCGGGACAAGGAACTGGAAGGAATTTAGCCTTGCTGAAGGTACTATCCCGGCATTCACCTGGAGTGATTTCGGGAAAACATGTAAAAGCGAAATTTGTATAGCTTGAGATGTCCCATTCTGTAGATCTCATTATTTATCAGTAACAAGAAATATTGTTGTTAGATTCAGTAGTATTATTACCATAATGTATTTAATTTACATAAGTTCATATCATTTGATTTGAGTCCGGTTCTCGACCGACAAGGTTATCATGAGGAATGTTTAATATTATTACTTGTCATAGAAAGGATAATGGTTGTAACCTAGTGGACAGGCTAGTGAGTAATAAAGAATGTACTTTATTGAGGTCTGGTTGACGTTCAAAATAACAGACTTCCCTTGTGTTACCGAGTGTTTTGGGGCATTAATTTACTGAAGTGATGGAGACCTTCTCGGATATAGTAGATGTTTGTTTAAAACAATGGACACAGTGTTACATTGTGAGCTCCCCTGTGTGGATGTTCGACGAATGAAAGGTTTCTTTGAGAGCCCCAATCATAAAATGTTCCAGCCGAGCTGTCAGACATTTCGCAGACGTCGCTGGCGAAGAAACATTCTTTAACAATAAACTGTTTGTTCTTAAGAAGTGCAGCCCACAGAGACTATGGTTATATGGAGGGGGGTGACCTACCAAGAAAATGACGCTGGTGGTGGGGTTATCCCAGCCAATGGAATTCATTCTCGCTGGTTGCTGATATTTTTGTTTTTTTTTATTATATATTCGACCAATCGGGAGAGAGAAGAGGAACGAACTCCGCCCATGGCGAGTCTACGAGGAAGGCAGAATGGACGGAGGAGGACATTCGATGTCGGACCGGCGGAGACTGGACGAGAGGGACTCTGGTTTCGGCGACGAGACAGCAGCGGGCGATCTGCGCTGCTGAGGACACATTGCTGAGGTCCCGAGGGTGAGGACGAGCTGCCGGCTGTCGCGGAGGAGAGACTCCAGACGCCACTCCACCCTTCGCTCAGCGGGTCGACTACCTGGCCTGCCGAAACACGACGCAGCTCTGCAAGCCCCGTCGCCGCGGTCGTCGACACAGCCCTCCTCGCGGGTCACCGACACGACTCTTCTCATTGCGCTGCTCAACATTACGGTAACGCAATCGTCTACAGAGACCACAACGAGCTCCAACAAAATTAAAGAACTGTAAATTCCAGTACCAAAGAGGGAACAACCATTTACCCATTCAAGTAATTGTTTTTCCGAAATAACTTTGCTTTCTATGTATAAAATCAATAAAATCAGTATGTTTCTCATTAATAATTCATGTTTCACTTGTATTAATGTGAAGGACCACCTCGGAAGAGAACCCCACCAACAATAATTTATTTTGTGATAATCAGTAAAACTGTTTATATAATAGTTAATCCCAAGACATACAGAGCGGGACACTACAAGCTGAACTGAGATTTCAACCCGTATACTCCCGAATGCCAAGTTCGAGAATTTCCACACACCCAAATATCAGTTTTTTTAAAATTTAATACTCCACTTTTTTTTTTTTTTTTTTTTTTTTTTAACTATTGCCCGCCATTAATTACGGAAACGGTCAAAAATACGATTCATCCAAATCCCCGTTCGGTCATATAGATTTCAGTTTTCCATAGTTTCTAATGACATTCAAGGCGAATGTTGGGATGATTCTTCAAAAGGTCGTGACGGAATTTCCTCCAGTTCCTTATCTCCAACTTCTCCGTCCTCTAATGATGAGGAGTAAGGCCAGTAAAAAAATGAGAATAATTTTTGAGGAATTGGATCACCTTTTATACCCTCATTCAGCTTTGATACTTATTAAAATAGTGTCGCATCTTAATTTTGGTAATAGAGTGAATGAGTAATATATCTGAAACTTTTATCCACATGCGCCAATTTTTTATGGCGAGGGTGGAATCAGTAACTGACAGTCAATGTAGGTGGGAATAAGTTTAGTGAATACACTTCAGAGTTACATTTGCTAGGAAATGAAAATACTTGCCGATTCCTCAAACCTGACTCAGACCAGAGTCTGTTGGCTGGAAATAATTTTTTTTCGACTTTTAGTCAGGTTACTCTCACAAGAAATGAAGATAACGTTGAATAGTAAGTAACCTATTTAATTGACGGCAGAGCGAAATAATTGAACATTAGTCAATTCTCCAAGACTACCTTCTGGCTTGAAATGTAAATATCTTGGCATAACGTTTGATAATAAACTCAACTGGATAGAGTACATTGGGCAGGTGGTAGGAAAAGGTAACCAAGTTCTACATTTACTGGAGAGCGTGATGAGAGGATTTACCAGAGATGTAAGGGAAATGAGATACAAAACTTTGGCCAGATCATTGTTTAAATATGGTGATGTAGTTTGGGACCCACATTTTGGGTATCAAATATTGGAACGGGAGGACGTGCAAAGAAGAGTAGCTAGATTTGTTTGTGCAAATTATGCAGGACACAGTCAGTATCTGATATGGTAAAGGAGCTGGATTGGAAGTCATTGGAGGACAGGAGGAGGGTGAAGAGAGTGCTGGGAATGTATAGGGCATATGTTGGTGACTGGGCTTTGAAGTATATTGGTCGAAGAATTAAGAATAGTGCATGGAAGGGAAAGATGACCGTGACCACAAGCTGGCACTCAATTTGATGCATAAGCGAGAAGTAAAATTTTCTTTTGTAAGTAAGGATGTCAGAGATTGTAACAAATTACCAAGTGATGAATAATTCACCAACAACACTGAAGGAATTTAAAATTAAAATTTGTAAATCGCAAAAGTAGATGGGGGAGGAATTTAACACTCAGATTATATGAGGTAATTTTTTTAAAAAAATGGGGGATGACTAAGAAAATTGCCACCGGAGCGTGTACTCCATCGTAATTAAGTTAAGTTAAATTAATTAACTGAATTTTGCACGCGTGCAGTCACTGGGGGAACGATATCAGGTAGGTGTTTTATAGAATTAAGTGCTGCTCCGACGCTACGCTCAACCGTGAGTTAACTCGGTTAGTTTCCACATCATTAGTATTTTGCCTTAGAGTAAGCACACCGAGGACACAGAAGAAAGGTGCATGTCGCTATGGAATACTGAGCCAGATACGAGGAATGGAAATGTTTAGCTCAGTGGTTTCAAACAGTGGCGCTAGAGCCCACATGTGGGCTTTGAAGAGATCTTAGTAGGTGTTCATGATTAACCGCCGCCCGCGGACTTCCAGTATTTTATCTAGCTTTAAGGCTGCATTAAAGGTTTTATTTGTATTCCCATGATGATATAGTCAAAGAGAATTTAACATAGTCAGCAATTTATTAGTTAATAAAATAAAAACAGATTGTCAATAATGGACGATTTAAGATTACTAATGGCAAATATTGAAAAACTAGCTCATACTCGCGACTTCGTACGCGTGGATTAAGAATATCAATGCCAGAATTGAATATAAAAAGTTGTTGATAACGAAGGATTGGTAACAAAAAACACCGAGTCGATATAACATGACAGGAAAGCCATCACTATATTATTCTACCGTCGAACCTGTCCCTTGAAGAGAGTCAAATTCCAACATATTTAAAAACCGAAAAACAAACGAAGGTGCGGGGATGTGGGGAGGAAGGGTGTTAACCAAGGGCAGCTTTATTTCAGCTTGGTATTTCCTTCTTTCTTCAATATGAGTATCCGATTCTTGGGTTCTAATAATTTTAGCTGCTAGTGCTAGAGCTACAACTTTGGCCAGTTTACGCACGCAAGGCATGTCAAAAAAGAAGGCAAAATAAACTGGTGCCAGAAAAATTTAAGCACACACAAAATAATAGGACAGAGAAAATCGTCATCTATACTAAATAATACGTTTTTCTCTAAAAGAAATTTATTAACAAATTATACACTAACATAATGCGCGAGAATCACACCTTGAGCAAGCATCGTAACATTACAGACTAACACACATCCGTCTCTCTGTCACCATTTGACAGCAATTTTTCTAAATTATAAGACAACAAGTATTATTTATACAGATAACTTTTCAACCAAATGTAGACAGTATTTTTCTCCTTGTTTCAAACGATAGGTGTGCAAAGTTTCATCGAGATCGGATTAAATCTGTAGATTTGCATGAAGAACAAACAAACAAACAAACAAACATACATTCAGCTTTATATAGGTTAGAGTCATAGCTCCGAGCTCAGTCTGCTAGTTATTAATATTAACATTATATGTAGTTTTTAATTAAACTGTGAACAATAAACCAATATTTTTAGTATCTTTTGATTTTTTCTGCCGTTAGTCTCTCTACTGGTTTGATGCAATTCTCCAACCCTTCCTATCTTGCACTAACCTCTTCATCTCAACATACGCATTTCGACCTAATATTTTGATAAAGTAATTTTAGAAATGTATCCTGGTTTTTCTATTTATGATATTCTACACTTCACCTAAAAGGTGCGCCATTGAATAATTGTATCAAAAAGTGCGTTACTAGTCAGAAAAGTTGGAGCCCTGTGGGTTACATTTTTTATTACAAGAAGGAAAATCAAGTTTTTTTTTTTTTTTTAAATGGGGTAGTAGGCCAAATTACGTCCTGAACCTATGGATTTCCCATTTTTGCAGCAAATGAGACTCCACAGTAGGCTCACTATACTTATCCCGAAATGAGTGGAAAGCGATCATCAATTCCGACCGTACAGTGAATAATCACGATTTCATGATCAAAAATACTCTAATTCATAACAAATTTCTGCTGACTAACTGGATAAATTCATGCGATAGTTATATTACTATCGATTTCATTTATTTTTGTTGTATTAGGGCTGGAGTACTGGTAGAAGGTGAGGAGAGCATAAGAAATACGTAAGCGCTGTATGGCGTGAGACACGTGCTGTGGAGTGAGTGTACGGTTGACACCATTGTGTGCTATATATAACGCCCTCCTCCAGCTCCAGCGAGGTCCTTCTATGTGGGTCACATCTGCCGTTGCGTTAAGTCCCAGTTTTATTTCTTGTGTACCGAGTGTACACAACCTCCAGCGTCTCCTAGCAGAGGTCGCCGGCGTCTAGCTGTGGCCTAATTCGCTTTATCAGGGACGCTGTCGCCTTCCCATGGATAGCGAGTCAACAGACTGTATTTCTTCCAGATAAGCTAATGTAATTTTTTCGTGTGTTCTAAACAAAAAGAGCGTTTGCTCTGTTGCTCCTCTGCCGCCTGAAGGACTTGCCCTTGTAACGGTTACTCGAACAAAGGAAGGGAAACGGGCAGCTGCGTCCCGAAAACTGTCTGCTTCCATTTAGGCTCCACGAGAAACGAGAGACAGAGAAACTTGGCCTCTGCATGCTGCTCTCTCCGCAGTGTTTCTTAACCGTTACTGCCCCGCTGGACGCAATCAAGGAAGCCAAAGAAAAATCACTACATCAAAGAGCATAGATCAAAAATCGATTTGTTGATTATATTATCCCATTTATAAATTATTTCGCTGATACCCGCTACTTCGTAGGCGTGGATTAAGAATTGCTTTGCCAGAATTGAATATAGAAAGTTGTTGGTAACAAAGCATTGGTCCTAAACAACACCGAGTCGGCTTAATATGACAGGAAAGACATCACTATATCATTCTACCATCGATCCTGTCTCTTGGAGAGAATCAGTTTCCAATATATTTAAAAATAGAAAAACAAACGAAGGTGAGGGGATGTTGGGGGGGGGGGGGTTAACTAAGGGCAGGTTTATTTCAGATTCTTCTTTTCTTCTTTATTCAGCGTGAGCATTCGATTCTTGGGTTCTAATAACTTTAGCTGCTCGTGCTCTGTCAGAGCTACAACTTAGTCCAGTTTGCGCCCGCAAGGAATGTCAAAATAGATGGCAAAATGAACTGGTGCCGGAACATTTAAGCATACACAAAGTAATAGGACAGAGAAAATAAACATCTATACTAAATAATTGCGTTTTTTCTCTAAACGAAATTTATTAACAAATTATACACTAACATAATGCGCGAGAAGCACACACCTTGAGCAACCGAATAACACACACATCCGTCTCTCTGTCACCATTCGATTAGTTCTCAAAATTTCGTGGCTACAATTGTTAATCATACCGAAAAAAAAATGCCCTGTGCCCTCCCTAAAGATTTTCTTGCCAAATTTCGTCAATATCGGTTTAGGAATTTAGTCGTCAAAACGTAACAAAAGACAGAGACTTACTTGTGTAGCTATAGTATTATTACAGCAGATCACACACCCACTGACTGCGAATCACCCCTGAGAGATCAATATAACGTAAAAAAGTGTACACCCACAGCATTGCAAGACTACCTACGATTTGCCTCGCATTGCACCCCTAACTTTGTGATATCTACAGTTTAACATTCAATCCGAATAACTGACGGTCCAGGCGTGACTCTTACGATCAAAAACAATTTTTAAAAATCTTTGCCTCCACGGAGATTTGAACCGGAGACCACGACCCAAACATTAGTAAGCAAGCGCTTTAACCACTGAGCTACCTGACCGCTGTATCAAAATGCAGTACAGACACTTAGACATCCAACGCGTCTGTCTGTCATCGTTCAGTAATTTTTCGGAATTATAGGACAACATGTATTATTTATACAGATAATATTTTATCAAAATGTAGACAGTATTTTTCTCCTTCTTTCAAAGGATAAGTGTGCAAAGTTTCAGCGTGATCGGATGAAAACTGTGGATTTGTATGAAGAACAAACAAACAAACATACATACATACATTCATCTTTATATATATATAGATATATTTCACTGATATGAAGCTATAAATGACTGTAATGAAACATTACTACTCTAATTAGGATTAATTAAAAGAAAAAGCCAAATAAGCGCCGGAATCTCAAGAAAAATAAAAACAATAACAATGTGCTTCCGGACGGAACCTACCGACTGAAAGCGAACTACGAATTCACCAAGTGATGGAAACGGCTAACACCAGCATGTGACGTAGGTGGCTAACGTTTTACGGACACCTTCTCAGAATGGACAGCTACAGGGTTAACTAAGAAGATCTTCCCATTTATCGAAAGCTATAAGATAGGAAGCATGTGGTCCAATCAGGTACAATAAGATTTTGGCTCGCTGGAATTTCCGATACTGATGTTGCATATTGCTCCAAATTTTGTAATATGGCTAACTCCCATGGGCGCCGGCAGGATTACTTTAAGGGGGGTGCATCTGGTTTTTTTTTTTTTTTTTATTATTTTAATATACATTATATACACGTACTAATTACTTATTTAGTAGCTAAGGATACTGAATTTATTGACAAGGTGTTGAAGAAATTTGTACAACAACCTAGGCGTCTTAAGTTATTATTCAAACAGTGAATTTAATAATAAAATTTTTGTTTCTTAATCTTTTTCTGTGTATTTTCTTTCATAGCAGGGGGGTGCAAGTGCACCCCCTTGCACCCCCCCTCCCGGCGCCCATGCTAACTCCTGGTTCCCTCCACCAAAAATTACTAAAACTCGGAAATCCACCTCAGATGAGGGAAGAAAAAAAATTATTAGCTGCGCTTAAGAGGTATTTGGAACAAAAGCGAGCATCCATGAAGAACGAATTATAAGAGCTCCTTAGTGGGCTTGAATCAATAACAAAACAAATCAAAACTTGAGTGGAAGAAAGAAACTGAAACTACAATTGTTTGAAGAAGAAAGGATTATAAAATTCACAGTAGTATGAGCAAAAAGCGTTTACTCAATTCATTTAAAAAAGAAAAACGAGAAACCGTAAGATAAATTATTTCATAAAGTTCAGAAACGACAATAAATAACTATGTGCACAATATAATGTACTGTAGTCAGTGAAGGCTGGATAGTCGAGAAGTGAAAAAAGAAGAATACAACCAACACACTATAGAAATGTACTGAAAATTAATTGGACCTATGCAGTGCGAAATCAACAATAATGGGATGCCACGGCTGAAGAAAGGGATTTATGAAAGAGTTTAAGCAAGAAGATACAGAGTAGAGATAAAACGTTTAGAAGTACTCTGGTGGTAAATACGATTTCATGGAACACTAGATTACTAAATTAAGGTATTTGAAACAGTTGATTGAGAACGTAAGTTCTAGGAGGTAGAAATTTACCTTATTATTAAACGATCCATTTAATAGTCGTGATAGTGTAGCTAGGTATTGCTTCACTATTGCTTCTCTTTTGTAGTTTCCACACGAAATTTTCGACAATTTTAGATGCCATTCTGCTGGCAAAGTTTGCCGGGTGGAAGACTTTCTCATTTCCATTTGGCCTCAGCAGCGGGTCCATGCCACAAAAACAGAAAGCTCTCCTTTCAGTGCGGCTGGCAGGACAATCCAACACTGAAGTTTACAGGACGGGTCTGAAAGTTCTTCGCCGTTACGTTGGTGGTGATGGCACAGTCAGCCATAAAATCCAAAATATCCAGAAAATTTGACGACCATGTCTCTTCAAAAATAGATATCTGCTTCTTTCAACATTCCGTAAATTTATTTGCAGTTATTTCCAATTCAAAGCACTAACCTATATTCGAGGTCAATAATATTTCGTATCATCCGCGTATTAGCGATTTTATAAAAATACTGGGATTTTTATTTGACACAGTGATTCTGTCTGCTACTTGCAGTCGGTTCAAATACTAACCCAGTCAGTCGAATTTCATCATTCCACCCTTTCCGAACACAGAAAATTGTTGTTTTAATCACAGTTCACTTGTAACAATTAACTCCAGGTGCAATTTTATTTGAACCTCCATTAATTAATTGGAAAGCATCACATAGTTAGAACAGAACCTCAATTAACAGATTTCTATTGCACTGTCTGATAACTCATAAATCATTCAGGGAAGAAAAACAAAAAAACGTCAAACTTTCACGAGTAAATCTTTCATATCGTGGCGATTTATGAATATCTACGGCTCGTCGTTCCATCACAGGTAAAAGAACGAAATCAGGGAGAGTTATAACAAAGTAAATAGTAGCAAATTGACAGACCATATTAAACATGTGAGCTACATCTACAAACTGCAGTTCACGAAACTATGGTTGCATTGTTATGTTAAGGAAACTAGGTAACGTGCACATCCGAAGAGTTATGAACTACAACCTTCAGTCTTACAGGTCATTAGCCTCTTGCATTTGTCCTTCATTATAAACGAACTACTTAATAGATCCTCCGCAGCATACACCTCTTTAAATGTACGCCGTCGATATTGTGTGTTTTTTTCTCTACATGATGAAATTCATATATTTAAAAATTATTATAATTTGTCTCTGCATAGTATGATAAGTTCAAAATTTTGGTCGACATTCATTATCAGTAATCATGCAAAGCCGTAACGACGTGAGTGGGTATCGGTGTAGGATTAATGTCGAAATGATAACTAGAGTGTTCATTAACTAAAATTAAAATTTACTTACCAGGTTTTAGGGTCTCATTATAACCGGAAGCTTACACAATATTTCGCTAATTATGGTCAATTATTTAGCGCTCTATTTTGATTTTTAAAAAAGCTGTTATAAAATTTGGACACTTCTCTAATCGGATGATTAACACATTTGACTCACATATAATTTAATGTCTGTTGTATCTTTAGCTCTTTTTGAATTGTTCTTTGTGTAAAAGATACTCTCACTGTGACCATTCTCGTTTCTCCCAGCGCTGTGGCTATTGCTGAACTTATTTTAGGAAGACATTTTTAAGGATAGTGTACGGTCAGGGGTTAAACCGGGTCCATAATGGCGGTATTTTTAAATTTGGGAATAACAAAAAATAACCAAAGCCTTTAGTTAGTGATCCGAGTTACCGCAATTCGGATTGCCTTCACGTCGGCAACGGGAACTGAAGTTACACCAAATTCACTACGATGACGTTTAATGCTCTCTTCCAGATTACTCGCTTATTTCGTAACACAAAAGTGAATCTCAAATAACGGTATAGCAAAATCAAAGGTAAAAAAATGGAAAATAAACTGAAAATTTTTTATCTTCGAATTATAATGGCGTCGAGTTTCGTTTACGATATCCCTTACAAGGTTAGGTTTACGTAAAAAAAAAAAAAATAAAAAAAAAAAAAGTGGCTAAGCTGGATCTTAACTGAGAGCAGAATAGCACTAGCGAAAAGAGATTTCTTGAAAAATAGAAATCTATTAGTTCTAGATATTCATCTAGGAGTAAGAAAGAACTTTGAAAACTCTATGTGCGGGCACAGCACTTTATGGTAGCGGAACATGGACGTCAGGAATACCAGAAAGATGAAAAATGGTGTTACAGAAGGATGCTGAAAATTAAGTGCGTAAGTAAAGAATGAAATGAACGAGGTTTATAACTGATGGGTGAGGAAAGCAGTTTGTGTAATAATCTTACAGAAAGAAGAAACAGGATTTTGGTCATATTTTAAATTTTTAATACATGCGGTATTTTAATTTGCTAATGGAGGGTACAGGAGAATGTAAGAACTGTAGAGGAAGACAGAGATTATGTGAAACAGATAATTGGGGACGCAGGGTGTAATAGGTATGTTGATATGAAGAAGATAGCGCATTGTACAGGAAAAGAAACAGCATTGCATCAATCTATTCAAGAAACTGATGACAAAAAATAATAATAAATAGTTAAGCTGATTTTTAAGTGTTTGTAAAACACATAAATAAAAGATTTGGATCTGCTTTGAACTTATTGCTGCATGTTTTCATTTGTATTTGTGGTGAAATGAGTCTTTTTTTTTTTCAGTATCAAACCAATTTTTACTGTCTCTGTTGCTCCACTTACCGTGTAAATTTGTACTAACGTATGCTGTATTATTTTCCGAGAAACATGCAAGAATATTGTGGTACAATACAACATTCTGCAATGCGTTATAAGAAAACCCTTTCAGATCCATAAGCAGATACTTCTCCCCCTAGTATGGTGGTGGGATTTGACCTTGATTTTTTACGGCGGTGACTAGTGATACAAACCAATGCTACTTTGTTACTTATTCGTTGGAAAGCTATAGATTTAGCCTCGATGCTTAAAAGGCACGGAAATAAGGAAACCAGAACGCCAAAACTCCAGTTGTGAACGATGGAGCAAGTTTGACGTTAGTTCCAGTTTATATGTAAATTTTGTATTCGGAGTGGTTAGTGGTCCGGGGTTATCATAGAGTCAGGAAGGGAGCCCAGCGCGAGTGGAGGCCTCGGCCCTTGGCCCACTTGGGCGCGGAAGCACTGGCTTGGACCTTCACTGCGCACGCCTCGGCAAATTCGTTTCGCGAGCCACAAGGACTCCGCACGCACGGGGCACCCACGCCGAGGACGCAACCCCTCGCTTCCTGTCCAGGCGCATTCGGGAGGGTCGGGTTCCATAACCAGACCGTAATTTTGCTTTTTAGTGGTTTACTGAAATTACTATAGTCGAATGCTGTTCTTATATTGACGTTACAGTAACAAATAACGCTTCCATTCAGGTTCCTTGTCCTAAATCCTTAACAAAAAGAAAATTTAAAATTTCATGTTTTTTCCAAAAAAATTTCGTAGTTAACGATACTTCTGCACCGAATCTTGTCATTGCTCTTTGTACGTATTGGAGTCAGGTAAACGTGGGTGGTGATCTTAAGAGGAAGATACACAAGACCGCAGTATCTGGAAAAAACAAGATAAAGTCGAGCTCTGTATTCCGAGTTTTTATTGTTATGCTGCAGTAAAACATGTGTAGTGCGGAAAAATCTCTTAATAATAAAAAAAATTATCGATACAACACTATTTTTTTTCACTTCCGGATTAAAAGTTACTTGTTCTTACTTACCTAGCCACTAGAGGATCTAAGAAAGAGCAAAATTTTCGTTGCAAATAATCTATATAATAATGCTCGTAGTTAAAAAAAAACAGATGGAATAACTATAAAAATAAAATGTGATGTAACAGGGAAATTGAAAGATATCTGTTGTTTTGAAATAAAGTTTTAACTGACGGCCAAAGCAAAGATGATAATACAAGCAGATCTTGTGAGAAAACAAAGATTGCCTCCATCATTCTCTCATATTTCCGTGTTCATTTGATCTGTTTTAAGAACATCTCTGGAGCAAGTATTCTCGGGTTAGGAATGTCGTTGGAGCAAAGAATCTGTGAGAGCGAAGAATATAAAAAATAATGAGGAATTCCGCCTGAGTTTTTGTTGTGGAAAGAAGATCAAATGTATGTATGCATTTTAGCATAACATGAGAAAAGAAGGTTTTAGAAACAGTCTTAATGGTTTTTAAAACATGTTAGTATAATAGTGAAGTCAGTATTACGTTACCGTGGTACAGTCTATAAGAATGAATTATTAAATTTCAATTAAATTAGTGAGATTAAACGGTGTCGCATCTAAGTGATTTCTGAATAAGGGGGACGAACAATCGCCGTCTTCTCTTGATCAATCACTGATATTGTTTGAAAATATCAATAAATGCTGTCAAAAACCTAAACGGGATTGAATGTGCAACTCCTTAGACTACTATTGATATTTACCAATTCCAGTCATGAACCTGGGAAAGTAACTGAGGTGGAATTCAGATCTTGTCAGAATTTCTCTCACTTGGTCACCATTCTCTCTAAGAAGCATAAACGTCGATAACAACGGAACATTTTACACACTTTAAAGCAAGTTCTGCCATTTATATCTTCAGGCAGGTTTTCTGGAGAGGCACGCGTTCAGTGTCATCTTTCCCACCACAGTACATGAGCAATATGTTCACCACTTTTCCGGCAACGATTTATCTATCGGAATTAGTTTCATGCTCGTTACAGTAACTGATGAAAAACATGTCCTACAAAATTGAGCGTTATTTCAAATAATTTAATCACGGTGCTATCAAGAAGGCAGATGCGGTAAAGGCCATTGAGTGTGGTGGATGAGTGGCTAACTTTCGTGTTTAGTATTAGGGATAGTACGGGTTTGATCAACGGTCTGTCCATTCATGGCTTCCAGAAATCACTCCTCGTTATTGTCATTGTGGTTCCTTGAAAAAACCTCTGTCCCTTCCTCTTGTACCTCTCACGGGTCTAGAGACCTAGTCATCGACGATCCATGACAAATTGGTACATTGTTTCCCGCATTTGCGTTACTCCATAGGAATGGGAAGTATTATTCAGGTAGAGCAGAGAGCAAATCTTTTTCTCTACCTTTTACGCCTCATCGACATCATAGTAATTGGAATAGGGAGAGAACTGGGGGCAATTGACGGAAAAGAATTGGGTTACGGTCTTACGAAGGAAACATTTTGGCACTCGCCTGGAGTTATTCAGAAAACCTTGGAAAACCGAAATCAGGATGACCGGATGGGGATTTGAACAGTGAATGCCAAGTAGGAGGGTTATTGCAACCCTCCATGCTTGTTGAAACATCTCATTTGCCATCTCAGCTCGTGAACAGAAATAAATACTGAGTTTAGTCATAAAGCAAATGTTTTTTTAAAGACGCGTGGTCGGTTGAGGAAGTGAGATGTGTGAATAACGATCTATCACTCTTATATTTATCTATTTCGCTATTCAGTGTCAAATGCATTACAGCTACTGGTTTTACTGTGTGTGCTTTTAGAATGCTGCAGCCTCTGGCACCTGCTACCACCTCGCATGGAGGATGTCTCCCGGCCTCGTTATTATCCCAACCCGAGTTAATTTTGACTCCGAAGCTTTCTTCTTTTAGCTTTGTCGGATCTCCAATGTTTACTGGATGCACCTTCCTTTCGAAAGAGATTTCCTGAAGTAGACCAGAACGCTTGTAAATCTAAAAAGTATTAAATGCTGACGGTTAATCTAGTTATTAACCGTGACAGAGCTCATGCTCCGAGGCGATTTCAATTGCATACCTAATTAAGATATGCAGATTCTCATTTATATTCTGGAGAATTTTGTTCATTAATTACCTGGCCAATTTGTTCTAGTCACTGATTTTCCTATCTAAAAAACAATTATTGCTATCCCATACGTCTAAAATCCGGTGCGAGTTTACTATCATCATCATCTCTTTCCTTCCATGTGCTACTTATAACTACTCCAAACACTATTCCTCTAGATCTTACACATGCCCAAAGTTCTCTTCACACATATTCTATTCTCCAGTGACACTCGTCCAAACTCATTTACCAGTTCATTTATCTAGTGTAAATTCCAAAAAAAGAAATCTAGACCGAGGGTGGTGGTGTAACGGTTAGCGTTGTGGCCTCGCATTCTGGAGGACCGTGGTTCTAATCCCCGTCCTGGCATCCAGATTTGGGTTTTCCACGGTTTCCCCAAATCACTCCAGGTGAATGCGAGGATGCTTCCAACAAATGGCCATGGCCGAATTCCTTCCCATTCCTTGCCCCCCCCCCCATCCTATCCCTTCTCTAAAGACCTCGCTGTTAAGAGACGCTAAGCAGTTAAAAAAAAAATCTATCTGACCTTCTTTGAAATACCTTCATCTCGATAATATTTCCTGCACGTAGTAGTTATTGTCTCTTCCTAAATTTGATACGGCAGCAACCGTATCTATTATTTGACAATTCTATTTAATGTCAATTCCGTCACCCTCACTTTTCTTGTTTCTACTACAGTCGTTTTCTACGTAAATTTCACACGTGTTATCTACAGCTTGTTGCAGAATTATTTATATCAGACGGTTTGACGTAATTCCAGTGAGGAACATGTGTATTTCGGTTTTTTTTTTTTTTTTTTTTTTTTTTTTTTTTTTTTTTTTTTTTTTAACTGCTTTACCTCTCTTTTTAACATCGAGGTCTTTAGAGACGGGAAAGGATGGGGGGCAAGGATGGGGGCAAGGAATGGGAAGGAATTCGGCCATGGCCTTTTGAAGGAAGCATCCCGGCATTTGCCTGGAGTGATTTGGGGAAACCATGGAAAACCCAAATCTGGATGCCCGGACGGGGATTCGAACCGCCGTTCTCCCGAATGCGAGGCGAGTACGCTAACCGTTACACCGCCCCGCTCGGTGTGTATTTCGTGATACTGAACGCAGGTTTTAATTGTCATTCAACATTTCAGTTGGATTGTTGTTAACAGTATACAGCCAAAAGTTATACGGAACATCTCATTGCTCCGATACATGAACTATGATTGTACTAACCCTTATTGCGTAGACCAAACAAATGCCTACCACGTGAACGCACTTTATTACACAACTTTAGGTGTTAAGGTGGGGTGGAATTGATCTCAAGACTGTAAACGCCAGTACAGGATGTGTGCTTAAGTTCCCATCGGCAGATGTTAATATCTCACATTGCAAACGTTAAATTAATACTCACCAGCGAATTAGAATTTCACAGCAGTTTGTTTATGCAGCTGAAATTTCACTATACTAAATTTGTAAGTAAAATTTTCTGTGATTTAAATTCTACTGTGGAATGTGTTTGGAGCACATTTTTAAACTTTCTGACTGTTTACATATATTTCTTTCTCGATATATAATATGTCTTTTACGAACGATTTCCTGTCTAGTAATCGCTAAGACATAACAAAAGCAGATTCTTATTACATTTTCATATATCTTACTGAGGCCGCAGAAGTATCAGTTGGATGGATCGATTCTTAAGATCCAGTATTAAAATACCTGCCGGTCAGTTACGTTTCTTTGAAGTCAATGCAAGAGTTATGGCGAGAATGTTCCCTGAAATGGGTTATGGACGATTCCCGGCCGAATGGCCTCGTTATCAAGGAGTCGTAAATACACGCAAAAATACCCTCATTATTTCACGAGTCGAAAGTGCGCTTTCCCTCTTCACTAATTGCCGTGGCATTGAAAGAGGGTTTTTAACTTGTTAAAGTGGAAAAGGCTAACAGAGGAACTGCGGATCAGCAAGTATGTACTTACTGTACACCAGAAAGACGGAAGCCAATAGAGAGGCCGGAGGAAGGTGACCCCCGTCCCCGACCCCGCCATAGCACTTCCCGTCTGCTTTTGACTTGACCCCAATAGCCGTGGACAAAGGCCCAGTCAGTACTCACAACATTAGGCGCGCTGCCTAATCATGGGGAGGATTATTTCCAACCACATGTCGTAGATTTGCATACATTATATTTAGTTCTTGGCAGCATAGAGACCGAGCCTGATTGGTGAGTAGTTAACGTAAGCATCTTCCCAAATCACTCCAGGCAAATGCCGGGATACTTCCTTCAAAATGCCATGGCCGAATTCCTTCCTATTCCTTGCCCCCCATCCTTTCCCGTCTCTAAATACCTCGCTGTTAAGAGACGTTAAGCAGTTTTTTTTGTTTTTTTTTATTTATTTTTTTTTTTTTTTTTTTAAACTTAGGCATCCGGTATTTTAGAAGATGTGATTTCGATCTCTGAAACGACGATGCAGATTTCTGTTTTGCAAGGTTTTTCGAATTCACTTCCGGTGAATGACAGGATTGTTCCTTGGAAAGGCTATCCCGGAATTCATTCCTGTATCGTTTCTCTCATACTCCATCGCCTATAATAACTTCAACTTCAACGAGGAGTGTGAACAAGTAGGCTATGTGTTAAGTATACCATGTTGTATATAAGGATGAAACAAGGGAAAGGTTGAAGATCAGTGATAACATTTACAGTGTCTCTTGCGAAAGACGTAATGGGACCTGCTTAACGGCCAAGTCCTATGTACCAATCAGATGTCGTAAGCCTCTTTCCGCAACCACTGCAAAGACGTTTGGGATTAAACCCATTTCTTTAGCACACATCTGATGATTATAAATCGTCATACATGGCTTCTCAGAAGCAATGGCCAAATATAGGTTAGCAAAAAAAATAAAAATTCATAAGCATTTAATATTAAAAACAATTACTGTGAGAGTATACAAATCAGTGTGCATCCTAAGGAAAACAGAGATAGTGTCGTGGTATACGGCTGAATTAACTTCGATCTAGTATTTTTCATATTAAAAAACAACTAAGAATGCCGTTGAATCGTTGGGTATAGCAGAAATTGTGCTGCTGAAAACCTGCAAAATTTTTCAAAATACCTGCTGCTTTGTTGCAGAATATAAGTATAATATCTTATATAATCGTAACATAAAATTCATTCGGTCACATTGTTTTACCTTTTTTTGGTTTCCGAAATACGTAAAATCAGTGCTACAAGATTAAAAGAAATGGTATAAAGTTTTGAATCATTTAACAGGAAAAGTATTATGGTAAATCAGTGCACTTGCGATAAAGATTTTTTTTTATATAACCATCAGAAATAAGACTGTTACAAGTTATATAAGAATACGAGATAAACGTTAATTCCTTACGAGTGTACTATAGTAAATTTTTACCGGAAGTTAAATAAGGTTTATCTACAAAGTAAAGAAAAAAATCTCTTAATGTGACAACTTGTCAGTAAAATACATATAGTTAATGTAATATTAATTAATTAAAATATAAAGGAAATGAAGGATTAGATACAATGTCATTTATGAGGCCGAGGGTGCAAGCTATGATAGTTTTCCTGTTATACCCGTAACATTAAAAAAGTCCTTACTGAACAGAGATCCATTTATCTGATCTTTTGATAAAGGCACAATAATATTTGAAAAGGGTAATAGTTCCCTTCTTCGCAATTGCAGTGGGTGAAAGTGTACCTACGCTGAATAGGTTACAGTCGATAGTAAAGTAATAAATAATTTGCGTCAACAATTCTCGCAAACTCAGTTACAAAAATATGTTATAAAGTAGATCTCAATTTCTTCACAACACCCTTAATGGAATTTTAAGGGCTAATAGTTTATATATTTTTAGGTAAACTGGAATAAAGAAAAGGAGGACAGTATTCGTACGTCTTGCTCTATCTGAGAAGTGCTACCAAGTGGTCCATAACAGAAATGTTGTTGACTTTTAGATAAATATCTAAAAAAAAAACAACAACATTGTTTCTGATCAATAAATTTGGAAGATATCAAGTTAGGAAAATCATTCATATATAAAAATTTATTTTTCTAAGACCAAAAAAAAAAAAAAAAAAAAAAAGAGAGAGAAGAATTAGTAAAAACTTTAAACAGATGTTGTCCTCCCCATTTTAGAAAATTTAACGTGCACAAGTCTAAAAAAAACACTGTGAAATCTTCATCTGTTTTTAATGCAATTCCAGCAACTAAAACATATTGCAGAAACTCTTACAAAAAGCTTTGGTTTTATCTTGTGTAAATATGAATTAATAATCCTAATTCATTTGTCTGAGAAGACCGTATAAGGGCCAAGACTGTTATCTAATTTGCTGTATTATCATGGGTATAATATATCATCTGTTTATTATTTTTTTTTACAAGGATGTAAAATTGCAACCTAAAAAGATACGTTACATGATGTTAAAACATATATCTAGTTGTAAAGACCATCCGAACACCAATAAAGTAAATATTTAGCTTTTGTTTCTATAGAAAGATTCAAATCAAAGATGTTATTTCAATGAATTCCTTTACAATTGGATGTTTCAGAAACAAGTTAAAACAATAGTTAGTTATCAGACAATCCAAGTCTTTGACAAGTTAACAGCTATAAGCTTCTGCCATTTATTTATGCAACCCTATTTCTCTAATTTTATCTGTTGTGTCATTGTATTCGAAACACATGCTTCTCAGTTGGGCCTTCAAGGGCTCACTAATTTAGTTTTAGGAGTGAAAATTAATGACCTCTTGTTATTCAGTAAACCTGAATATAAGTACAACGTCTTTCTAACTACCCAAGTAAATCTGATGTAAAGTGTCTGTAAACTTTTGTTTGGGCTGTGATAAACTGATAACCGTTGAATAAAGGCATGCCATTCTCTGCATTCTATAGCAACTATCGATCAGTACTGTGAGATATGGATGTCATATATCGTTACAAAACTGCAGGTGAAATCGCTTAAGGATTTTATATAGCATACCTATCGAAAAATTTTTGCAGTTGCTCAAAATTGAACTTATGAAAAAAATCTAGCATTTCCTTTGTCTACTGTTGGGATAAGTGCTTATCACTCTTTATGTACTTCCGTATTACTAATTGAAGACGTAATTACTGGGCTGATTTTTGGGATTCGAAATAGTAAGAAAATGAGGTAAATTAAGACTCAGATGGATGCAGGCTGAGACCTAATTTCCAGAGGTGGTATCGTAATTTACTGCGCGTTGTCCCAGAAGATCCTGGCAGAGACTAATGGAGTCGCATCGCCTTTATTTTAGAATGTTTGTTTTCCGAGCTGCATGCCAGTAGATGTCTCGCGTCCTCGTCCAGGATTAATCTGGAGACTGGAGCGCTCCTGTTTTAACCTCCAGCCAGGATGCAGCTGGTGGCGTTTATAGTCTCCGTCTGGATTCCAGACAACACTGTGTAGCGTTTACGGTTTCACCTCCCGAATAAGGTGAAATAACAGACAGAAATAACGTTCAGTGAAGTAAACAAGGTAGTGAGTCGCGATAAGATTGATGAAATCAACACCGAATTTAAAAATTCACGTCATATACGAGTTATGTACAGTTATAGATTGATTCGATAGAAATAAGCTCTACAGTTATTATAAATTAAGTGTAGCTTCTGTAGCGGTGAAAAGCTCCTAGTCACCGTGGTATTTCATTAATCATATTTTGAGAGTGTGGGGCTGAAATCGAATCCTTCATAACTGACGTATCTGAAATCTTTAGAAGAGACAAAAGTACCTCCAAACGGAAAATCACAAAAATTTCCATTAAGGGAGATCAAAGTGACCCCATCAACTAACTACTGGGCTCTCTTCCATCTCTCTATAGTATAGGTCCGGAGTATGCTCTATGCTTGAGCGGTTGCAAGGCACCCACTTTTTCTACTTAAAAAAAAAAATACTCATTACCTCCTTCCTTTTTTTTATCTGCTTAATGTCTCTCTAACAGCGAGGTTTTTAGAGACGGGAAAGGATGGGGAGCAAGGAATGGGAAGGAAATCGGCCATGGCCTTTTGAAGGAAGCATCCCGGCATTTACCTGGAGTGATTTGGGAAACCATGGAAAACCCAAATCTGGATGCCCGGATGGGGATTCGAACCGGCATCCTTCCGAATGCGAGGCCATAACGCTAGCCATTACACCACCACACTCGGTTCATTACCTCCACTTCAAGAAAAAAAAAACACCTACTTCACTTCTTGTAATAAATAATGCAATCTATTGTTTTTAAACTGTTTTGGCTCGTAACTCACTTTTTGAAACAGGGGATCGATAGCGCCTATCATACTAAAATTACATTATTAAAAATACTAACAATATTGATGTATGGTTCACAGTTCGGTTACCAAATACATATTTTGAAAACAAATTATTAATTAGAAGTCTGAGCTCGGTGTAATGACACTATTTTTTGATATGTGGTGCCCTATTTGTCATCAGAAATCTTGAATCGCCGGTTCCACTATCGACAATCTGTTACCTTTCGTCACTAATAAACTGCCGACTACGGAATATCATAGGAATGCACTTGAAACTTCTTAGAGGCAGTTTTTAAAAACGGATATAATGCGAAAAAGCAGACTACTGATTCTCCTGAATTTGCCTTGGACAAGAAGCACCTCACATGATGTCTTAAACACACACGGTTGGTGGGGTACCCCCTCTCCCCCCCCCCTCCCCATCACACTATCCTAAATCTTCAAGAAGTGATGAAAATTATGGCTTCAGGGTGAGAAGCAGATGAATCTTCTCCTTATATCCAGAAATCTTTCAAAACTGTACGACACAACCTCCTCTTAACGAAAATTTAAGTGTAATGAGTTTCGCAATAGAGCTCTGGATGGATAAGTGATTTCCTAACTGATCGGTCGCGGTATGTCGTCGTTGAGGTCTCCACTAATCTAGATGTTAAATCGGGCTCTCCGCATGGAAGTATAATACGACCACCCACTTATTTGCCTATTTTTACAAACGATCTGGGAGACCGTGCATAGCAGTTTGTGACTGTTAGCTGATGATGCAATCATATGCAGAGAAGTAGTTAGCTCTGCCTATTTCAGTGCAACTTTATGTGGGCATGCAGCGATGGATGGCAACTTAATACTAAATTTCAAACATTGCTAGTAACGAACAAAAAAGAATCACAATCATTACAACTTAAACTGTGCAAATCTGCAAATCTTGGTGTGGTTGACTTGCTTAGATATTTGACGTGATAGTATATAGCAATATCAAGTGAGATCAGGACATAAGTGTTGTCGTAGGTAAAGGAAATCATTGATTGTGATACTTAGGTCCAATTTTGAAGAATTATAACGCATACATCAATAAAATAGATTGTAAAACGCTCTAGCGTCCTCATATTGAATACTGCTTCACTCTTTGTGATCCGCATGGCGATAGATTGATTACTAGTATCTGACTGAATTGTGACCCTAGCTGCTCCTGAAAATGACAGTCATTGGGAAAACCTCTTTCTTAGGCACAGTCGTGGATCCTTTTCTTCTTGTTAGAAAAAAACTAAGAAGAATTGCATCATTTTTTGTTTTGTTTCTGCTTTACCAGGGAATGATTCTTTAATATGACTGAATGCAGGGCCCGCTCTAGGGGGGGGGGGGGCAAACCGGGCATTTGCCCGGGGCGCTAAAATTTAGGGGCGCCATTTCGGCTGTAAGTGTGAGAAAATTTTTAATAATATTAATGTGTTAAATACCCAATTAATAATAAAAAAATCACATAGAGAATTTTTCGTTCGTAAAAACTTACAGTTCTTAGCTATTTGGGTGCGCCCCTAGAGACTTCGAAGAGACGGGGCGCGGACCTCAAAGGGGCGCGCCGTTGCCCAGCCGCCTCTGTGTGAATTCCGCGTCCGCGCCACGTCTCAGCCAGAAGTCCGCGCCACGTCTCTTCTGTGTGAATTGGGCCTTAGCACGCGAGTAGAACGCTGTTTCGACTTTTGTTGTCTCAACTTGCTTATTATTGCTAATTATAAAAGTGGTTACATTACACAACAGCATTAGTCTTACTATTACGTTATTAGTGATAAGTGGAAATTCATAAAATTTACTTCAGAATTTCATAATTTCTAAAGGTAAGTACATCTATGATTAAACTGTTATTTAGTTGCATATACGACATAAGCGCACAACAGAAGCGCGGTAGGTGGGGGCTGTTACACCTGCCTACGGCTACCTGCACTGATTCCGACGTTATACTGCCCACAAGTTACTAGACGCGGTGAAAAGGAGTGTTTTTCGCAATTGCAGCTAGGCTCTAATACATGGAATCGATAGTGCTTGGCGGGAGATGCTGAGTATTTATTTTATTGAATTGATAAACCAAATCAATATGGATCTTAGTTATTGGAAATCGAAGTGGAATAATTTGCATAATAATTTTTTCTCGTAATCCGAGCCTCACAGATTTGTTGTACGAATTAGATACAGGCATTGTAAGTGTTATAGTTGGGTTAAATTACATACGCTAGCTTTGATCGCTTGTGAAAATACTGTAGTTTAGTGGGTGTGGGACAGTACTTACTCGTACAATCATTAATAAATAAATAATATTACCAGCTGCTGATTACCGATTATTTACTAATGGTATTTGAAGTAAATAATCGGTAATCAGCAGCTGGTAATATTATTATACGAATGCGGTTTACAGATACTCTAATTGTTGCATTTGTAAATCGCCTCAACAAAAAGAAATTCATTAACTATTTTAGTGAATGTCAATAACTTTGTCAGTTGGTTTAATAAGTGCATTGCGCGACAATCACTCCACAACATCATTTTGTTTGTGAACTTGGAACGTATTCCCTTTAAGCCTATAGAAATTGCCGTTCTGTATACACGGTTTCTGTATTTGCAGCAAATGTACATTAGTATCATCCGCAAATACTCTTTGACTGTGTAGTAACACTAGAATTTCTTTATGTTCACAGGGTATGGAAAATATTTTGTGTTGTGCATAAATATTTTTTTTATATCGACTGAGAAAAATTTATCTTAGTTATGGTTTTAGCTTATTTAGAACAAGGATAAATATTTATTTTTTATATTATTCTATAGTGTACATTTTTTGAGTTACGTGCGTGCCTCGTCCAAAATGTCTGGCGGTCAAAGAAAACTATCTGGTTACCAGTACAAAAAAAAGAAGGTTGGAAAAGGAAGCGGAAAGCCAGAATCAATCTGGCGCGTTAAAAAAATTTACTGTATTCAGGGTTTACCAAAACAAATCTTAGAATCCAATATCAGGTCGGGATACAAAAGAAGTACAGAATCGTCAGAGAATAATAGCAAACAAATGAACAAAGTTTCTAAACCAACTGGAACTGACACCAACGTGAGACTCACAGAAGGCGTTCTAAAACTTTGTGGCCAAGAATTTTACGAAACGCCGTAAGAAGCTTTTTAGTAAACCAAGGTCCACCTAAACTATTGCATAATTACAAATTTCCTTCCAATGACACAGATCGACATTTTAGCGCAAAATATTATGCACGAATTTTAAGCAACGGAGAGCAAATATTGCGGGATTAGCTACTATCTTTCACAAAACTGCGTTTACTGCTTCTGTTGCAAAATTTTCGGCTGTTTAGTTAGTTCTCTCTCAAAGGAGGGTTTTAAAAATTGGAAGCACCTCGACGAAACTTTAAAAGAGCATGAAATTTCGAAAAATCATATTTAGGCAAAAAAGATTAAATTGTTGTAAAACTGTAGATGCTCAAAGAGTTATTAATGCCGAAATAAATAATTGGAATGAGGTGCTTCTAAGAATTGTTGTAATTACCAAAATGCTTGGTAAAAGTTGACTGGTTTTTCAAGGTACAAGCGACAAGTTGTTTGAGCATAATAACGGTAAATTCTTAAAAATAGTTAGTAAGCTCAAAATCTTGGGAAAAATATACAAACTGGGATAGTAGATCTTCTGCATCAAAGCGTAAAATCTCATGTTATTAATGAAATAAAAAATTTCAAATGTTTTCCATAATTTTAAACTGTACTCCTGACTTTAGTAACATACAGCAAATTACTCATGTAATCAGATATGTTTCAACCAATAAATTTAATCCTGATGTTGAAATTAAAATTAATGAAAGCTTTTAATGCTTCTAACCAGTCGAAAGATCCACAAGAAAACAAATGTCTGACATTGTAGTTGGAGAACATAATGACTTGTGTTTAAATTTGCAGGATATCAGAGGACAGGTACTGACAACGGGTCCAATATGAGGGGCAATAAAGCAGGAGTGCAATCTAGAATTAAACAATATACTTCGCGAGCATTCAATATTCCGTGTAGTAGCCATTCTCTGAATCTTGTTATTAATGGCAAAAGCATCCTTGGAAGCCGCTAATTTCTTCAACATGCTCCAAAAAATATATTTCTTCTTTTTGGCATTTACTTTTCGATGGGCAATAGTTTTAAAGCATGTTCAGGGTACAACTTTGAAAACATGGAGTGACACAAGATGGGAGAGTAGGATAGAGAAGATAGAGGCATTAAACCCTTTAAAATTTCATTTGGGAGATGTATACAACGCCTTGGCAAGCATTTACGAAAACCAAGAAATTGATAATTTAATGATTTAGCCATTTTGGCAATTGAGTATGAAATTGCTGATGAAGTAAATTTTAAGATGTAATAAAAAATTCGCAACCTGAAAGTAAGAAAAAAAGTATTTTTTTGTGATTTTAGCGTATCTGATGTAATCTCGTTTTATTTTCAAAATAATGGCATTTAGATTGTTTGTGTGATAATATCCATCTGTAATAGCATTTAAAAATGTAAAAAATATGGTTAATTTGTGGCTATGTACAGATATTTCATAATTAATTTCTCTATTTTGTGCCGCTAAATCAAAATTCAATAAGTTTATTTATGGATATATGATTTTATTAAAATTTAATATTTTATTCGATTAAAAATAATTTTTTAAAATATATAATTCTACATAATTTTAAGGGGCGGCAATTTGTCTATTTGTCCGGGGCGGCAAAACCGCTAGAGCGGGCCCTGCTGAATGATTTCTTTAAGTTATTGGATGACGATAACTCGTTGGAAATACATTTTAGTTAAGCCTCATAAACTTTATTGTAAAACGCCACTTCACACTTTGCTTTGAATTTGAAATAACGCGTCAACAAGCACTATAATTAAAGTTGCACTGAATTTCACTGTACAGAAAAAAATTTAGAATTATTATATCAACGAGTGGTGTGGTTACACAGGGGAGACCTTAATCAAAACAGTTTTATTTCAAAACATTAATACAATACGAACTGCACTGCCTTGGAAAATGCCGGGTGAAATCTTTAAGTAAATTTAAGTCTGAGAATGGCTTGTCTAATGTTTTTCAAATCGTAATGCGCCGTCGGGTGTCGGTTAGTCCAAATGCGCCGGCCGCATACAACACAACGCTATGACTACAAGTCACAAGCATGCGCAGCACTATTAGCACATAGGACATGTAAATTATGTACGGAGATAATTAAATGGCGGAAATAAATATTCACATGCTGTGTTGTGTTCAGTACCTTATTTTTACTGTGAAAAATAATTTGATGAAAATGTACGTGGCTTGGCTCGGAACTCCCTTTCCACCCACGTAGCCCATCGTAACCTACCACACCCCTAGTGCGGGTTTATGGACGCTCGCTAAGTAGTGTCTTCCTGATAACCAGACGTCTACAAAATCCAGACAAGTTCTAGGTTTTGATAGTAGATTCACACACTATAGCGAAACTAGGAAAAACAGGAATATAATATCATAACTACCTTCCATGCAAACGTATGTTCCTAGAATTTTCCATACATTTCTTTATAGCTTCTTCTTATAGTGCCGTACCAGATTAATTTTTTTGATATTTTTTTACGTCTCGTTGATGTCGTGGTCATTAGAGGCGGGAAGGGATGAGGGGCAGTGAAGGGAAAGAAATTCGGCCATGGCTTTTTGTAGGAAGCATCCCGGAATTAGCCTGGAGTGATTTGGAATAAACCATGAAACCCAAATCTGGATGCCTAGACGGAATTCAAACTCACGTCCTCCCGAATGCGTACCCGAATCCTGGCGCAGGAGGTTACCATGGAGCATGTCCCTCTTCCATGGGATCTCTCTTGGGAAGATAAAATGGGGTGGTTTCCCGTTGCGCTTTCCACTGTGTGTTCGTACACTTTGTTATAGGTGTGGACGACTATGATATTGTATACATCATAGTTTGTTGTGTGCGTTGCATGAAATGAGAGATGAAGAAAGTAGAGACCCATACCCTGTGTCGGCCGATTCCTAAACATATCAAGGCTTAGCGCTCTCATTCGACAGACGGATCAGCATCAACAATGATGTAAAAAGAAGAAAAAATCTGAGCGATAGAAAAAAGGCGCAAAGCTGTTCCCGGTTCGAATCCCGATCTCGGCTGGAATTTTTAATGCCTTAAAAACTGACCGTCACCTCTGGGAAAGCATTGAATTGTCAAGTGCACTGGGCTCTCCGTAGTTCGGATTTTACGATAAACACCGAGCGGGGCGGTGTAACGGTTAGCGTTCTCGCCTCGCATTCGGAAGGACGGCGGTTCGAATCCCCGTCCGGGCATCCAGATTTGGGTTTTCCATGGTTTCCCCAAATCACTCCAGGCAAATGCCGGGATGCTTCCTTCAAAAGGCCATGGCTGAATTCCTTCCCATTTCTTGCCCCCATCCTTGCCCCCCATCCTTTCCCGTCTCTAAAGACCTCGATGTTAAAAAGAGATGTAAAGAAGTTCAAAAAAAAATCTACGATAAACTGTAGGTTGCCTATATCTGGTAGGATTACCAGGTTAGGTTAGGATAGTCACGGCAGAGAAGAATGCGCTGCAATCGAAACTCTGTCAATCGGCGGCCGAACTACTCTTCGGGGTCTCCCGGCCAACAGTGCCATACGCCTCACCCCATACGCAATACAGATTGGTTTGGTATTTAACGCAGGACTTAGGCGCACAATCATATGCTTAGGTTCTGTACACCACCATCTCTCCGTCCGTGCCAGCCAAGTCACGACAGTGAAAATTTCTTCCACTGGCAGGACTCGGACAGTTAACCCCGTGACAGCGCCGGAAGCCATTACAGTGCCGCAGCCAACATAGCCAAAGAGGCGGGCTATTTAAGCTACAAGACAGAATAATGTATGGAATAAACTGTTGCTGAGAACTTTCACAGTGGCTTTAACTAATACATGTATAACAATAATTAAAACAATACAGTTTTTAATCTTGTTTCTGAAGGTAGACAGTAAAAACGTTGAGGGCAAAAAACAAATGAGCGTCATGAATGGGATGACTTACAAATTATCGTATTTTACTAAGAAGTATTTACTGACTAAAGCTTCGAAGATATTCTAGCAACTGCCTAAATATCGTGTTGTGAAGATGACTGGTGACTGTGGGCGCTCTCGAAACGATTATTTTCGGCCGATAAGAGATTATTCGAGTTGACTGGAACACACTGAAGGACGTTGGGAGAAGCTGTCACAATATCTGTTGTAAGAGTGACGGGGGCTTCCTGCTGTGGGGGACAGATAGTCCTTGGTCTACTGACTCAACCGTGTACCCCCCGCGGCCGAGGATGTGTCTATCAAAACAAACCTCGCCAGGTCCTGGACGATCAGCATAGCACGTATTCGGTTCTTGCGTAGTTACCATTTTGGTGGGTGAGTGATAATGGTCTGGCGTCGCATTCGGGAGGGTGCGGGTTTCCTCAAATCACTCTTGAATAACCATTCAGTTAGTGAAGGAAAGGAATGCGGAAGGTTGCAACCTATTTCCTGTCTATGGAAGCGTAGGCAAGATCTTAAGTGATGCCTGATTGAGGTATCATTGGGAAGGAACATATTTTTCTCTTTTGGCTTCTATTTTACGTCAGTGCGTTGCTTTAAACATTGGAAGGATTTAATGGAAAAACTCTTGGAACCAAAATTAAGTGTTTTCCATCGGAATTAATAATAATAATAATTATATCCTCACCACGTACTGATTACAGTTTTTAGTTGGTTTCCCTCAATCTGCTCGGTGAATTCTGAAAAGGTACTCAATCTCTGCTTCATAAACTAAAAAATTGACAAACAAATACTGTATACACTTATCATACAGAACACAAGTTACAAATCTCGCAGGCAGATGGCAACACTAACATTGCACCCTCAGCATAAATGCTCCAGATCTAACAAATTTGGTTCTATCTATGATTCCTCATGTTTTCATTCCCACTAGTTACCTGTTCAAGCAGAACGTAGTTCATAGTGGTTGTAATGAGAGAAAAGGAAGGAAAGAAAAAGGTATCGTCCCTAAGGAAAATGTGAATTGAGGGAGGGTAATTACTTATTAGTAATGCGTCACGTGAAAATAATGTAACCTTTGTATTGCAGTTGTGTTTTACTCCAGTAACGTGTATTTTGACGTGAAAACGTTGTTAAAATCTTGAGGCAATCGGGACCAAATGAGCAGCAATATCTGTCGAACTAATATCAAACGTTAATAACGTGACCAAAAGTAGACTTAGCGCCACCATTTCGTCGATAAGCGTCGACAGTTGGTACGCTTTGCCGCACCTGTTACAGTATTTGAACAGCCCGATATAACATAATACAATTAATATCTGAGGATCCACTCAAAGTCTTACAGTTAGAACTGAGCTACGGCATTGCATCTACCATGTCACAGCCCAGATTAGGGTCAATAATGAGGTCAAAAATTTTATGAAAATCTGTAGAGGAGTACGGCAAACATTTGTACTTTCGCCCTGTAACGCGAGTGTTAGGAAGCAGAGTAAATAGGAGAGATGTTACAAACTATTTTGGTATATGTGACGGGCTAGCAGAGAAAGCGCTAGCCGGTAAGATAGAACAATATAAATCGGTGAGAGTGGAGATACTTGGCTAAGAAGTAATCTTTGATGTTCTAAGCAGAGAAGAAACCCACGATTGGCCACATCGGCCCACGTGACTATTAGGGAAGTTGCTATTGGCCGAAAGAAACAACTGGCCAGGTTTTTGTGTGAACAGTAATATTCAAGTTGCCAAGTCGTGCAAACGTGCCCTTCGGTAGGTGGTGAAATACGGCGTATTGCCATTGGGAATGTTAACCGTGTCGTGCTCGCGTTGGAATAATCCGTGATGTACGAAAACGAAACTGAAGAACTCTAAAACTAATTGAATGTGTACAACAAATGTGTGAGATTTTATGTGAACGTTCCTACCTGCAAACCTGCTATTTTCGGATGAGAAGTTAATTGTTAAATATAGACTTGTAATACGTCCTGGAGATTTTTGTGATGTTCAATTATTTGAACGTACCTACCTGCAAACCTGCTATTTTCGGATGAGAAGTTAATTGTTAAATATAGACTTGTAATACGTCCTCGGTACCGGCCTGGAGATTTTTGTGATGTTCAATTATTTGAACGTACCTACCTGCAAACCTGCTATTTTCGGATGAGAAGTTAATTGTTAAATATAGACTTGTAATACGTCCTCGGTACCGGCCTGGAGATTTTTGTGATGTTCAATTATGTCAACGTACCTACCTGCAAACCTGCTATTTTCGGATGAGAAGTTAATTGTTAAATATAGACTTGTAATACGTCCTCGGTACCGGCCTGGAGATTTTTGTGATGTTAAATTATGTGAACGTTCCTACCTGCAAACCTGCTATTTTCGGATGAGAAGTTAATTGTTAAATATAGACTTGTAATACGTCCTCGGTACCGGCCTGGAGATTTTTGTGATGTTCAATTATGTGAACGTACCTACCTGCAAACCTGCTATTTTCGGATGAGAATTTAATTGTTAAATATAGACTTGTAACACGTCCTCGGTACCGGCCTGGAGATTTTTGTGATGTTCAATTATTTGAACGTTCCTACCTGCAAACCTGCTATTTTCGGATGAGAAGTTAATTGTTAAATATAGACTTGTAATACGTCCTCGGTACCGGCCTGGAGATTTTTGTGATGTTCAATTATGTGAACGTTCCTACCTGCAAAGCTGCTATTTTCGGATGAGAAGTTAATTGTTAAATATAGACTTGTAATACGTCCTCGGTACCGGCCTGGAGATTTTTGTGATGTTCAATTATGTCAACGTTCCTACCTGCAAACCTGCTATTTTCGGATGAGAAGTTAATTGTTAAATATAGACTTGTAGTACGTCCTCGGTACCGGCCTGGAGATTTTTATGATGTTCAATTATGTGAACGTTCCTACCTGCAAAGCTGCTATTTTCGGATGAGAAGTTAATTGTTAAATATAGACTTGTAATACGTCCTGGAGATTTTTGTGATGTTCAGTACACTGTTTCTTTACGGTATTCCGAGTTGATGACAAATTCTTTGTAGAATCCCTTAGGGCAGAACATTTAATTGGAATTTCTATTAATATTTTCCCGTAAGGGAATAGTGACCATGATTACTATTGAACCTGTATAAACTGTTGTGTTGAAGATCCCTACAAGCCACACATCAATAATATCCTCACGTGTTGATATGTGTAATATCTGCACAGCCCTTCTTGTTCATCCTCTATTCTGTGTGAATTGAAGACAGAAAAAGGCATAAATATTCATGCCGTCTGGGTCAACAACCTTCCCTACGCTGATAACACAATGGTGATTGCTGACAATGTCAATGATCTACAACACATTCTGAATATAGTAGCAAACTACAGCAAAAATATATGTTTGGATATCATCAATGATAAAACTTAATTTATGAATGTCACGAGAGAACCAGATACATTCAGAAATGCAAGTTTTGTAGTCAAGGGTTCTCTAATGGAAAAGTGACCAAATATAAATATCTTTGAATATGATTTTACGATGGCTTGATGTTCGACATGGAGATAAAATACTGTACCGAGAACACCCGCAATGCTTTTATGAAATTCAAAACTGTTTTTAAAGGAACAGATTTTGATATCAATTTTAAATTACGATTTGTACAGTGCTACGTCTGATCGGTTCTTCTGTATGGTGTGGAGGGTTCGATATTAAAAAAATACTGCAATGAATAAAATCGAGGACTTTGAAATGTGGATTTACCGCAGAATTTTAAAAACACTATATATTGTCAAAATCATTAATGAGGATGTCATAAAGCGGATAAATAGAAACCAACATCTAATAATTACAATGAAAACAAAAAAAACTGTTTACCTGAGACATAAGGTGAGGAACTGAAGTACCAACTCCTACATCTTATCGTCGAATGGAAGATCAAGGGCCAAAGAGGACGAGGACGAAGGAGAACATCATGACTACATAATGAACATAAATAGATCGGATTATTGACAATCTGTTGCACACAACAAGAGATAGAAAAGATATTAGAATGTGGTAGCAAGGATCCATTAGTGGATGTGCATCAGAAGAAATGGCTACCACATATTGCATTTGTATAGAAATTTTAACTATTCTTATTTTTTTGTTATTAATATAATCGTGTCAGCTTTTTTATGTAAAATTTCGTTGCTTTTATTTTCACACGGGATGTCTTGTCTACTAAAGTACATTACGTCTTCGTAACAGGTTACTATCTCTTTACGGTGGGTGACTGGGAGTTGTTTGAAGTGTCAGGATACGGAATATATTTGTTGTGAGAATTAGGTCAATGTGCCCTAGTTGTGGCAGGAGACTGATTGTGTGTATCAAGCAAAAATATGAACAGTCAGCAGTGATAAATTAGACCAGTTGTCCCGAGAGGAGATGAGCTGTATGAGAGGATTAATAAGCTTCATCATCAACAATGTATTTTGTTAAACGTATTATTACAGAAAATCTTTTATTCACCTGTTGGCCTCAAGGCTGTAGGTCTAAGCAAGTATTGCCATCTGCCTGTTAGTCGTGTAATTTTTATACTAATGTTAATTTTGCTACCATGCACTGTACATATGTACTGAACTGCGTTTCGAAATTACGGAATTTAACAAACACGATCATTTGTCTTCCTTTTGTAAATAGATAAAAACACTTGTATTAGTGATGCTTAGGACAGGAAAAATGTGAAGCATGGCACAAAATATTAATATCACACATAAAATTACACTAGAACTCCAATTGTCGGAACTCCGACTATCCGGATCGCTGATTATCGGAATCACTATTTCAATTAAGACGGAAATGTACAGCAAGCAAAGACTTTACGGTACGCACATACTGTACTAATATAGAGCACTTGTAAGTACGCTTAACATGTAAAAGTGTTGCCTATTCATTTAATTAATTAAAAGCTCGTTTTATTTAAAAATAGTATTTTTTTCAATTATCCGAATTTTCGATTATCCGAATGGAGTCCGGTCCCAATTGATTCGGATAATTGGAGTTCTACTGCATAAGGTTACAAAATTTTTAAAGTAATGGATAACGTCCTAGAAAAATTATAGAAACGTTTTCCAACAAATTACAGAATTTACTGTCGGCTGTTGAAGGAAACAGATATTAAATTCCTATTATATGGTCCAAAGATTCGCAGCTTAATTGTGGACAGACTGACAGACATCATTACCGGGAAAGCAGTGGTCCCAGGTTGTGGGGGAAGGTTGTGCGCGGGAGTGCATCTCCTTCCAGTTTGTTAGTTTGGTTGACATGATCGGTGTTTCATAATCAGGTTGTTCCTACCCGATACGTTGTTTCCTTATTGGTATTCAAGTATTTTCTTTGGCCATCTTAATCTGTCATTATAGGTGGGT
Organism: Vandiemenella viatica; assembly: GCA_031002005.1. Lineage (NCBI taxonomy): Eukaryota > Metazoa > Arthropoda > Insecta > Orthoptera > Morabidae > Vandiemenella > Vandiemenella viatica. The sequence continues at coordinate 278,426,157 of CM061920.1, forward strand.
TCAGCTCCCAGTGCAGAGATCAAAGGGTTATTTGATTTCTGAGCATTTTCGTAGAAATGCGTAGCCAGTTGTTGGAATCTGACTCGAAGTTTGGGCAATCCACTCAGTCGATGGAGTTCATCTGTCCTCGTGTCCCTCGGTAGGTGATGATTGAATCTGATGGCTCTACTTTGAATCGTTTGTAGTAGTTGAAGGTACGCGTGCGCCGTGTTACCCCACACGACCGCAGCGCACTCCAATATTGGTCTAACTCGGGCAGTGTATAGGAGGGATCCCTAGGTCAGGTCTTAGCATAGATGTCAATTGTGGGAGTAAATGATATGTTTTTATAAAGCAGTAGCAGCAGCAGCAGTGACATTCCTTACTGGGAAAACTTAAGTCCCAGGTTGAGGGGAAGTTTTTGCGCTATAGCGCATCTCCTTCCAGTTTATGTTAATGGTTGTCATTATCAGAATGGTTCGCCTCTATCTGGATTTGTCGTATCCGGTGCTTTTGTCATTGTTCTTATGGTTTAGTGCATAATTAGTGGTCCAGCAGTTTCTTTGGCCACCTGAGAGTGTTATCATATACTGGATCCGCACCTAGAGCGGTTATCAGCGGATTGGTAGATTTTTTATTATTGGCGTAAAATTGTCTTGCCAGCTGTTCAAACCTCTCGCGAAGCTTGGGTAGGCCACTTATTTGGTGCAGCACATGTGTCCTCGTCTCACGCGGTAGATGATATGCCTGTCTTATGGCCCTGTTTTGTACAACTTGTAGTTGCTGTAAGTTGGAGGCAGCAGTGTTCCCCCAGACAACTGCTGCGTACTCCAGTATTGGCCTGACTAGCGCAACATAGAGGCGGATTCCCAGCTGCGGCCTCAGTGTTGAAGAGTGGTTGAGAATCGGGTATAGAATTCTCATTCTCCCAGATGCCTTTGCGCGGACGTTGGTGACGTGAGGCTTCCACGTCATTCTCTTGTCCATTTTCACACCTAGGTAGGTGGCAGTACTTGTCCAGTTGATATCTTCGCCGAAGAGGGTTAGAGGAGTCAGGTTTTGTGGAACCTTCTTCCTAGTTAATACAATTGCTTGGCTCTTTGGCGCATTAAAGGCTAACCGCCATTTCGTTGCCCATTCCTGAATATTGTCGCACGCTTGTTGTAGTCGACGTCGCAGATTGTTGATGTTCATGCTTCTGGTAAACATGGCCGTGTCATCGGCATACAGGGCTTTTTTAACACGTGCTGTAGTAGGTGTATCAGCAGTGTAGAGGCTGTATAGCACCGGGCCTAAGACCGAGCCTTGTGGGACGCCTGCAGCGATGTTCTTGATTGAGGATGTGGCCCCATCCATGACTACTCGAAAGGTTCGTCCCTCCAGGTAGCTCTTGAGTAGTTTAACATGAGAAAGAGGTACTCCTTGCGTGAGAAGTTTATATAAGAGTCCTTGGTGCCACACTGAGTCGAAGGCTCGGCTGACATCCATCAGGACCGCACCGAAGTACTCGCGACGTTCAAAAACGGCAAAGGCTTCTTCAGCAAGACGAAGGAGCTGCTGAGGGGTGGAATGCCCTTGTCGGAAGCCGAACTGTTCATCCGGCAGCAGCCTCTCGTTGTCTATGATTCTGCGCAGTCTCTTAAGGTATATCCTTTCAAACACTTTGGAAAGTGTAGGCAGCAGATTTCTAACCTTTTTTTAAAGAATATTATACATTAACTGCCTGCGAGAGAAACAAAGCCAAAAGTGGAGTTATTCACAAGCGACCGATATAATATTAAGAGACAATATCCTAAAAAAAAAGCGATGTTACAGTACAAGGGGAGCGAATCCCGCGTCCTTGCACACATCTTCTAAAGCGCTTTTCAATAGCAGAGTATGCAAGCCTCTCTTGGAACCAATCTGCACATTCAAAGAAAGTAGATATAGCCTTGAATGAAATTTTTCGGATGGTGAGTGGCTGCACCAAACCCAATACACCTACTATACAAAGCAGCTGGATTTGCTGAACCAAAATTACGCCGTAACTTACATGTGTACACAGAGCAATTCAAACAAACGCTGGATGTGAATCACGTAATCTTTGTGATTCAAAGCCATCCATATAGAAGGCTAATCTCCAGGACTTCTTCTCTAAATCGTACAAATGTTGATCCTCCAAACTGGTATCCAATCTCTGAGGAAGAACCTTGTGGCATAAAATTGGACTGGGTGAAATGGAGAACCCTCAACAGTATAAGAACAAGAGTGGCTAACAGGTATAAATAGGGTCTGACAACAGACGATCAATGTGAATTTGGAGAACAGCAGACCATGGATGAACTGTATGCTTACAAACAGTGCCAGTTTTCAACAACACACGAAGACCGATGGACAGAAAGAGATATTGACAACTTTTATTAACATTGGGCAAAACGATTATAATGTCTGGACACGACAAAGAAGTAAAAATGTAAGTACAGAGACTGTATATGCTTGCGTATCACCGAAAAACTATTTGACAGATTTTAACATAGCTGTATATAGAGGTAGTTTATGTCACTGGTTAGGGTGTAAGTTACACTTTATCCAGATTAGTAGCACTCTTCCCGATGATACAGAAGCCGAAACAGTCCAAAAGTGTAAAATTTTGAATTTTTGTCTCTCTGTCGCCGCAACACACAAAAAATTATGAACGGATTTGAACGAAGTTATACTTAGTGATGATTCATGTCACTGGTTAGCATATAGGATACTTTTTTCAGATTAGTAACACACTTCCCGATGATACAGCGCGAGAAAGCAGTAAATTACGAAATTTTTGTCTCTACCGGTGCTACAAGCATTAACAAATGTATGAATTTTAAATAAACTACACATAGAGACGGTTTATGTAACCGGGAAACACAGAGGATAAATTTTATTACATAGGAAAAAACAGAAAATTTGGTAACATGTGCGCGCATCTTGCTAACTAACGAATACATTTTCATTAAACTTGTAATAACGACAACATACATCATCAGTTAACTTATGGAAAATTGTATCTATATCAGTATTGTAGTTCTAGATTATACAGAGGCAAAAAACATAAATGTTGGACCTTTGTCTGTGCGCGCCTCACATAAAAACTAATGATTTGGTATCAGTGTAGCAGTACAGATTGATGGATTCTTGGTATCATATTTCGTTCGTGATACAGAGGCCAAAGTGTTAAACCTTGGAATTTTTTAATGTGTGTGCACGGATCAAGCAACGCCCAACAATTTCAACGAAACAGCACATAGTGGTGGTAGTTTATTTCACGTTAATGATAGCGTACGTTATGTTTTGATGTGACAACGACATGCTGTGAAATTAAATGAGGGACCGTTCATTTAAGTGTTAAGTAATAAGAGATTTCCTCTTTAATAAAATGCGCTCATCTCAGTAGATCGGTAACCATCAGCGAGTCTACATAAGGCCCGAAGTTTAGTTACACTGGCTGACACAACAGCGCTACTTATATAATCATCAAATGAATAACTGTATTAATTTTATTTGCGTTTATGCTGTTAAAAGGAAGCGTAAATTTCAAACAACTAATGGAATTTAGTTTTATTTGCACTTATATTGTTAAAAGAAAGTGTAATTACGATGCCAGCTAAATTTCTTGTTGTGTAACCCAGATACAAGTTATAATGCGATGAAGAGATATAAAAAATGATAATGTGAGGTTAATTTAAATTTATATGTTGCTTTTTGTTTATTTATGACAACTGGATGCAGAAATTCATGTAAGGAAAAGAGCACCCGATTTTTGTTTGGTATTCTCGGTAGCAGTTACTGGAACGCAGATAACATAACCTATTTTTTTTTAACAGAACATAAGAAACAGAGAGGTTTATTAAAACTCAGAGAAAGTTTACACAAAACGTAGGTTATCACGATATATATCAATTCCTGTTTTTTAAATTATACTTCACTTAAAAACATTTTCATAACATTTGAAATTTCCATCATTAATAAAAAGGTAATGATTAATCGATATTCGTTTTTCCTTAGAAAATTTCGAGAAAAAATTTCTGCTATCACCATAGTCGATACCCGTTAGTTTTGACCGGTGTTAAAACTAGTGTTTTTACATACATACAAATAAAGCAGTCTGTTCGTAAACACCTCAAGCTCGCGTGCTTGCAGAAAGTGAACGATACTGGAGTGTGCTTTGTGTCATTCTCAACTACGAAACGTTTCTAATCAGTTGGCGATTCAGGGAGCGATAGCGACTAATGATATCCCAAACGTGTTTTAAAAAATTCCGTTCAACATAAATTTAGAAAGAGGAGAAGATCCAAGAAAAAGTGAAACAAGAAACGTGGCTACTCCTCTACTCAGGAAATTACTCTAATAATATCTTCTAATTGACCGCACAGATCTTAAATTCCACGTGTATGTACTCGCGGGAATAGCTAGTCTTCAGTATGACAACTAGTGTAAAATACTTAAGGAATAAACACCTTTTTTAAGTATAATAATAATAATAATTCCGTGTGGTCGTAATGACGTTGTAACAAGGTTTCTATTGGCTGTGCATTCCGCAGCTGTCGTAGCTGGCTCAACCTAACCCGGTAATCCTACTGAGTGTAGGATACCTACAGTTTAACGTGGAATCCAAACCACAGCAGCATTCAGGAATATTTCAAATTACAGAGCAAGCTGTACCAGAGGTGAAGATTAGGTTAAGGATCTATGAAATTCCTCCCGAAAACAGGGATTCGAATCGGCGACCTTTCGATTCCCAGTGAGATACCAGACCGCTCTGTATACAAGTAATGAAATTTTCTCGAGCTTCCAGCCGTTTCCACATGCTCCAGAACTTTTTATTAATACATATAGCCGTGAAATCCTTCCCTGTTACATCACTGTCTCCAACGTTACAGTATTTCTCATGGAGAGTTTCTCGTTTCGTAATATGTGTATTATCGCAACGCTTTCTAATTTTTCTCCGAAGAAGACGCAGATATCATTGAACTACCACAATTTCGAAGCTAATAAGTCTGATATATATTTCACATTTTACTGTGATAATCCCCTCATAAATTTCTGAAAGAAATAAAATCATCTCTTAACGCTAAAAATGCTGAATTATTAAGAATATTTGACTTTATAATTATGTTATCATTCACATAATGAGTATAATTAATTGAAATCACTCTATAAGCCGTCTTTTCTCAGATAATTCTTTGTAAGGTATGGCGCAATGGCAAATATTGTCACTAGAAAATACAAATCTCTACCTTGTCTTCGTTCATGCGAGTGAAGCTGCAGGCAGATAGACCTACTATTATAAAACTGAAAGTGATATTAACCGGATCTCGGTTGGTTAGCAGAAGCTCTAGGATATTGCATTTGGAAGAACGCGATTTCAAATACCAGTGCGCAAATTCTGATTTCTGTTTTACATGGTTCCCTAAATCACTCCAGGCGAATGGTATGAAAGTTGTTTCAGGCGATTACCAAATCCATTTCCGTCCCTTCTCCACAATCCCTCTTGTAATGACCTGAGTGTAGACGAGGAGCAACGAGATAAATAAAACTTTCAGTCGCATAAGACCGATATGATAGAAACAGAGGAAAGAATTCTCTCTCATTACCTTCGCACATGAATTGAGGCTATGGCGGCCGCACAAGATTTTTGTTGTTGTCATTTCTCCAATATTTATCAGCTTAAGGAACCGTTAGAGATGTTCAAAATAAACGTGGTGGGTGAGCGATTATGCTCTGGGCTCGCATTTTGGGTTCGAACACCAGTCCGGTCATCCAGATTGGGTTTTCCATGGTTTCCCCAAATCACACCAGGCGAATGTCGATTTGGTACCTTGAAAAGGCCGTGGCAGAATTCCTTGTCATTCCTTACTCCCTGTCCTTTTCCGCCTCTTATAACCTCGACGTCGCGAGGCGTGAAAACAAGTAAAAAGAAGGTTCTTTAAAAATGCTGTGACAGAATTCTATATCTACATGTGGATGGCAGAGGGTTATAAGCACCAATCCTAATTATTTGCATACCAGTCCCGAATAGCACCAACAAAGAAAGAATGCATAAAAGCATCAGTATGGCATCTTATTTCTCTAATCTCATTGCGAGCTAAATAGTCTGGCGGAAAAAGTATTTCAGTGCACAAGCAAGTCAAAAGATTTCGCACATTCTCAAATAAATTCAAACGAAAACGACGTCGTCTGCCAAACAATCCCAGCCCAACCTGCGTATCAATTCTGTGGCGCTTTCATGAGGACTGTAGCGAGCAGTCACGAATCGAGTGGATCTCATCTGTTCTTTTTCTAACTCGATACGGATCCCAAACTTCACAACAGTGATCCAAATGCGGGTGCACTAGAGTTTTGTACGCTATTTCCTTTGTATGACCATTAAAATTCCTCAAAATACGACCTATGAATGGTAATCTAGAATTAGCTTTACCTATGACGGAAGTTATGAGCAAGTCCCATTCCTTGTCCCCAGTCCTTCCCGCCTTCCAATATTCAAGTATTATGAAAAAATTCTTGGTCACAATAAAATTATAACACCGCTTTTCCATTTCGCAGTTTCTTGTTGTACTTGTTGGCTTCAGTTCAAGGCACCCTAGTAATGTAGCAACGACGATTAGTTGAATATGCTGTACGGTGTTCCAGAAACTGGTTTTCACTGCATGCTGAGAGGATGAGCCTTGTAATAACTGGTGAGGCGGGCACTGGAATGCGGCCTGAGGCCAGAGTGTCGCTGCCGCGGTGCGTGTGTACGTGCGAACGGCTGCGTTACGCAACTCGTTTCTCTCCTTCGGAGGGGCCTCGTCGGCAGACTTTCACTAAATTTGGAACAGTATTACTTTCCCCCGCCGCCGCTGCGGCGTGACCTCCACGAACATGCTCCTTCTTCTGGAAGGAATGCTGACGCCGCGGGGTCGTCCTAAACAAACGTACCTAGAGAGACCAAGGCGTGAGCAACACCACGGACGGTGTTACCTCGGTTTTCACCTTCGATAACCTCAGCCCTACTTTCCTGTCACGAAAATGCGTTCGAAAGTTGTTTGGCCACCAGTAGATTTTGCCGAATTGAGCTTCCCTCCCGCAGTTACATCAAGATTATTTTCCTCGATACGAAAGAAAGCTGCTAATAACATTTGTCCTCGATATTGAGAGGACAAAGAGACCTAATCATAAGTTTTCCGATATTATTACCACTTAAGTCTAATTATTTTTATAATAAGATAGGAAAGCGTAAGAGCTCCTAAGTAATTTCTAAATCTATATAAAGAACGTAGTTGACACCCGATGTTACAAGAGAAATTTTTATACCTGTTGGGATTCTGGTACAGAAGATCAGTTTAATCTTTACATTCACGCCTCAGGTAACAACAACGTGTACCTCACAACTATATTACAATCCAGATCTTGAATTCAGTCTCTATCGCTAATAAACTGAATAGTGAAAAAATTGGGATGCTTAAAAAAATCACAGAATATCGAATACCCGTAATTTTATGTCTGTACCGGTGGTCTCAATATTTCATTACAGTTTAGATTCAAGGAGCTGACCGAGTGTGGTAGGTAGCGGTAACGCTATGTTTTTTTGTTTTTTTTTGTTTGTTTTTTTTTCGGCTTTATGCCTCATCGACGTCGAGTTCTTTAGGGGCGAGAAAGGCCTGAGGACAAGGAACTGGAAGGAAATCAGCTATGGCCTTTTGAAGGAAACATCCCGGCATTCGCCTGGATTGATTTGGGAAAAACCATGGAAAACCCAAATGTGGATTCCCGGAAACGGCGTGCTCCTGAATGCGAGGTCAGAGCGTTAACCTCTCACCCACCACGTTCCGTGGTCTCTGACCTAAGATTCAGGAGGACGTCAGTTCGAATACCCGTCCGGCCATCCAGAGCTGGGTTTTCCATGGTTCCAGCAAATCACTCCAGGTGAATGCCGCAATGGTTCCTTCAAAAGGCCATGGCCGAATTGTTTCCTGTACCTGGCCTCCAGTCCTTTCCCGACAGAAAAAAGAGTAAAAATTTTCAAAATGATTGGTCTCATGTTAACCAATAAGTTATCGCTGAAATATACTAATATTGTTTAAAACTCATTAAAGATATAAGATATTGTTTTTTTTCAAACTAAATTCTACATTTAGCGCAATATGACTTTTATTTTTATTAGAAAGTTGTTACTTTCTTGAATAGTGAAATGATTTTTAACCTACTAGTAATGCTCATATTATTTATACATTAATTAGTTTATATGAATAAATTACAATATTGTTCACCTTTCTAATGATATGCTAATAAAGACGAATCGGATGTACTCTTACAGGTGAATAGCCTCTCGCACAAATGGTATTTAAATGCAGCAGAAGATCAAAAGTCAATCAAAATGCAGCCTAGATAGGCACCGCCACTACACCGGATCCATTAAAAAGGAATCTGATATAGGAGAGCGTTCCAGAGGTTTTAAAAAAATATATAGCAATAGTAGATACGATTTCTAAGTCTAGCAACAAATATAAGGTCCGGGAAGAAAAGTTTTTAATTAACCATACCCACAGAATATTTTGGACTAGTTGTAGAGTCAACACTTGAATGTCAATACTCTAAGAATATCTACTGTGACTAGGCAACTGAGATTTTCTTTTTCTAGCTAAGCAATATCTACGTTATTTTCAATACAATTTGACGAGGAGGCTTTATTTTTTTTTTAAATAATGCTTATGGTTTATTTGGTTGGAAGACTTCGCCGAGATTTTTCGGAAGCCTTTCGACTTTTACTCTTCCATAAACACTATCCTGCCGGGGAAAATGAATAATTACTAAATGAACGTGTTATGTGTAATAAGTTTGTATTCTCTTTGTGAAATGTGTAATCTTTAGGACGAATATTACGGATTGTCATAGCATGTCTCTAAAGAGACTAAAAACGGTATTCAGGACAGCAGATATCGGAAATCGGGATTTGAACACGGTCCATTGCTCCATCCCAGTCCAGTTTGGTGGCGCTTTATGAGGGAACAGCTACATTAATGCATTACAAAATTCTTAGATATTCTCTGTAAATAAGCAGCACTGCGTTGATTGGAGAAGCAACACTTAAAATAGCACAAACTATTCGACAGCGGGGAAATTCTTGCCGGTCCATCCATCTAACACACCAAATTTTTGTACTGTTGTTTGGTTTAGGAAAATGATCTAGAATACAGCTATGGAGCGTGATGGGTGAATGGTAACATTGGAGAGCGGCTTTCTTGTGTACCACGGTACAGATTCTCGGCCTGGTCTTTCGAATTCCGATGATAAAGACTTTCCAAAAATCGTAACGAATGCCGGGATAGCACAGTTTATTCGGTCACTAATTAAAAAAAATAAAATAAAAGAAGAGCAAAATTACGCAATGTAAGCATTGCATGCATTTCTGCCATGCAAACTCAGTAGTTCCGTAAAATAGATTATTGAACATTGACCAGGAGGTATTGACATTTCGTATTTCATGGAATACTAAATAAACTACGTCTAAACCTAACAAGATCGAATGAAATAAAAAGACTCTTATATGCCTGATAGCAAATTGGTCGTTCAATGTTTAATGTTGTTGACTGTAGTAGACATGAGCTACATTTGAATTTATTCTCGACCACGTTTTTTAATAGCCTTTCTTGCAAAGCTTTGGGTTTTTGATGTTAAGTACGGTTGTACAACCAAAGGTTCGGTTTCCACGTAAAACTGTACGATCCGTTTACTTGGCAGAGCTATCTTGCTACAGAGGCGAAATGTACAGCAAATCGGGCAGTTAAGGTCGCACGAAACATAATCACTTCTACCCAAGATACGAAACATTTAATACGTATTGCGTTTATTAGTAGCAAGTAGCCAGTACTATTTAAGAGATAGATTGTCTTCTGGAATGCTGATTATACGCGTAATGACTGCTTCTGATAGTCAAGAATTGTCTTCTCATCTTAATATACGTGTTGGCTCTTCAGTTATATTGGTCCAGCTGTCGATAAGTTCTTTTTTTTTGGGGGGGGGGGGGGGAGACTGGTATGATTTTCTCCGGGAGGCAAAACAGTCACCTTCTTCCTTGTTCCAACTTTAAGAACGCAGAAACGAGCGTCTTATGTGAACGGTTAACGCTCTGGCATCGCATTCGGGAGGACGCGGGTTCGAATCCCCGTTCGGGCATCCAGATTTGGATTTTCCATGGTTTCCCCAGATCACTCCAAGCAAATACCGGGATCCTTCCTTCAAAAAGGCCATGGCTGAATTCCTTCCCGTTCCTTGTCCCCAGTCCCATCCCGCCACTAATGACCTTAGCTGTCAACGAGGCGTGAAAAAAAAAAAACACGCGAATTTCTGTCTCCTGCAATATGATCTAATGGACTCCACTTACATAAACATGACAGTCTTTACTGTTTGCTTAACTATAGCTTTAACCCAATTTTGTTAACACCCGTTTCTCTACAAGTCTGACGCCATACTCCTATTTCTCTCGTGAGCTTATTTGAAATTTTTATTCTTTTTCACCATGATTTCCAAGCATTAGACATCGGCTGCCTTAGAGTAGTTTTACTTAACATTGGCATGGCCAAATTTGTAGTTTTCATTTTACGACAACATTTTATACCTACTTCCACGTCGTACTACATACAAATGGTCGAAGTGAGTGAAGTGAGGTCAACTGTCTGCGCAATGTATAACCATGTTATGCGTGTGATAAGTGTATTTTTTGTTTGTGAAAAGTATGCTTTATGAGGTGAAGATTGGGTACTGAAAACAGCCTAAAAAACGGAAGCCACGACGGTTAGTTGCTCTCTTCAGCTCAAAAACATCCATTACAACAAATGCCAATAATTATCTGCTTCATATAACCTGATCTTTTCCTCTATAATTATTATCTTTGATTGCTCCCTCTACTAACAAACTAAGCAATGATGCATTTCTTAATACCTTACCCACCATCATGTCTCATCTATCTTTATTTCAATCATGATTAGCAAAACATGTTCATTTAGTACTTAAACTACACAGTTCGTTTTCAACATTCTTACAAAGCATCAACAACATTTAAGTTTCCCTCATTTCTTGTATTCCTAAAGAACAAGTTTCAATTACAAATAGGGCTGTTCGTTTCTTGGACCAGTTTTTCAGGGTAAATTTAATTAAAATCGTTTCTTGATGTAGAAATTCTAAATCTGTAAGATACGAGAACGAAAATTATCTTCGTTACTTTATTACTTCTGCAAAATTTTTATGCGTAAAGTCATAAACTGTGTAGATATTTAGAATGATTTCTCAGCGTTACACTGTAGTTATTGCTCTAATAGGAAGTGAAAATAGATGACTGTTGAAATACAATGCTTTTTTCCTCTAGTATGGAGCAGTGAACGTCGTATTTTGATGATTATGTATAATTATCTAGCCGAATAAAGTATCGTAACTTTCCAAAAACGCTTAAAAGAATTTAAAATTAAAATTTGTAAATCTGAATAGTAAATGGGGGAGAAATTTAACATTTCAATTATAAAAAAAAATTAAAATATATGTGTATAAAAGGGGTAATTAGATGACTAGGTAAATTGCCATGGGAGTGTTGGCTCCATCGCAATTAAATTAATAATAATATAATAACAATTGTCATTCATTTCAGCTTCAAAAGCACGAATTCTGTAAATAGAAAACAAAAACTAACACGACTATCAGTAATATGATGACACCCCACTCGTAACCCGTTGGAAGGTCGTTAAATTTCATATAAAAAGGAAACGATACAGCAGGAAGCGGCTGGCAAGAGTGCAGGGTGAGAACAAACTGGCTCTTGAGTCTTGAGCAACGGTCGGGGGACGTTATAACCTCCCACGCAACAGGACACCTGAACCGTTTTCACAGGTAGCAGCCCCCGTCCTTGAGGGGTTACACATCTGTCTCTTGAAAACGGAGCGGTTCGGAAATTACGACCAAGCTTTCTTCACGAACACATAGTACTGTATTACAATTATTCAACACATAAATTGACGATGATACTTCAATGGCATCGAACAACACTTGCTAAGAAACTGACATTGAACGACTTTTTAATTATGTGGAGGATTCGTGCAAAATAGAACTGACACCTGGTATGATGTAAGAGAGTGCTTACAGCCCTAATTTGCTAGGCTAAATGAATCTTTAAATAAATTAATAAACATTCGTAATTATATCACACATCAATAAAGAGCAATGTTATAATATGAACACTTGGACCACATACGTATCGAGTTATCATCGGTTAGAGTTGATCCCAGGTAGGGAATTAGTGTTTCAATGAAATGGTATGTCCTGTTTTGTCTCTATTGTTCGCTGTATTGATACCACAAAGAGATATAAATATAATTGTCTAGAGTACATGTATATAAAAACTTGTAGCTGGCTGTTATATATAAATATATGTGTGTCTGTGTGTGTGTGTGTGTGTGTATGTGTGTGTGTATGTATACCTACCGACCATCTTTTTTTACCTCACTTACTATTGTTACACCTACTTAATTCTATTTTAATCTTGATAATCTTTGCTATTTGAAGAAGGAGAAGTGAAGCAGTGAAACCTTTCATCCCACTGTGCACTTGCTATTGTGCAATTCGCATGTGCCAGTCTCCACACATTTTTTTTTTTTTTTTTAATGCTGCAAAGCCGCGACTTATATGGAAAAAACAGCTGTGCAGATTACTTGATTTGCGCTTACAACTATTGTAATGTTTCCTGTAGGATCATATATATTTATTTTCTGTGCGTTTATTTGATCTGCACATTCCTGTCAGTCATAATATGCTTAAGTTATAATAATTTGTATCTCACAAGATCAAATTCAGTTTTTTCTCTTTTTTCTGGTGTCTTACCTTCTGTTAAAAGCAGACGTCATTAACTGAAGCAGTCTGAAATTTTCAAATGGCTGCCAAAGCATAAAATTGTAGCTTAAGTTATTTCCGTAATGTGCATTTTTTTAAACAATGATTATGGAAGACTTATGGGGCGAAGAACAGTAAAATAACGTAGTCTAAATTTAACGTGATAGATGATCCATACAACAGGAAAAAAGCAGATTTGTAATGCCAGGTCTGCATAGACTTTTCATATATCTCTGTACCAACACTGTATCGAAAATAATCGTATAGAAAAAAGACATCCGGTCAGCCACGTGTGTAAAGAGAAAAATCTTATGTAGGTGAGAGAGGCACGTGGACACGCGAGACTTTCTCAAACTACTTCAGACATCAGCACCGGTGCATCGGCAAACATATCGGAAAGCTCTTGTGAGCGCACTTGCAACTCAAGACGCACAGCAGATAACCCAGTTTTCTGTGGTCACAACATTTACTGTTTACGACATTTCGGAAGCTCAACTTCAAGTTTGAAATTAGATAACGCAATTCGTAGTCACCCTAGAAGAGGGAGTAATTATAGATCTACGAGATTAACTGCAATACCTTAGATAATGTCGAGGACTAAATAGTTAATACTGAAAGAAACCAGACTTGTTAAATTCTCGTTGCTTTGGTGCAGCAAGTACAGGAGCATTGCAGATGCTGATGGGCTGTGAGAGTTGGATTGTCTGATGACGGATGGTGGGTATCGAGTGTCGGTACGTCTGTGGTCTGGAGAAGCAAGTGCCTCGGCAGAAAGGTGATATCTATACTGCGCTGCAGAGAGACCTTGACTGAGGACAAAGGATGGGTGGTCGTCCGCACAGCATTAAGCGTGCATAAATCTGTATACTAAAAGTGACGTTTATCAAGTGTCAGCTTCATTTTGTTTACCCGGTTTGCAATATTACAGACACCTGAAAAATTTCAGTTTCAAAATTTTAGTTTCAAAATTTCGTCACATCATTGCGATTTGGCGTTAATTTTAATTGTTTCCACCATCGTCATCATCCTGGATAATTTCCAGCCTATGGCCGAGTGTGTCTTCTGTTATTCCACCATCCATCCTCTTCCTCTCCCCTCTGTCTTGTATACTCTGTTCATTTATAGCGTTATATTCCGTGAGAATTTGAAATCATACATTTCTTCCCTTATCTTAATCATGTTTCCATAACACAGGAAACTTGATTTTTCAATTATATCCTTTACTTCGCTTTCCTCACGTACTGATTCTGCAACTTGTCCGATCTCGTTGCATCAATCATACTTCTCTGAAACTCTGTTGACTGAATGTCCCTTTCTTACATCACCCATGTTTATAACCTTATGTTGATACTGGCACAAAAAAGTCATGTAAATAATCCTTTTGTACTTTCGAATCAGGTCTCTGGTACTTCTGCAGAATTTTTACACTCTTATGCATATTTCATTTAGTTCCCTCCCGTCTCTTCCATTCTTTTCTAATACACTTTTCCTAAGATTTTAATTTTCTCTTACCTTCGCATATGACATACCTGTTTAAGCTTATCCTTTTCCGAGTTGTAATTACTACTTACATCTTTTACATAGAATTAATTTTATACGATTTCACTACTTACTACCACTCATCCAGCTAAATTTTCTACTCTTGACTAGCAGGTTTTCCGTACCACTACCTCGTCTGTAAAAACCACAGCTTTAATGATTTTCTTGCTGATCTTACTTGGTGCCGTGTCACTTATTTCATCTATAAAGACAATTAATAGAAACAGGGGAGGGTAAAACCCTTCTTGAACCTGTTGTATAATCTGAAGCATTACGCCTTTTCCAAACCTAGTTTTACACAACTTTCACATCTCTCATAAATACTCTAAACTCACTTGACTGATCATTTTTGTTTCAACATAGTATATATAAACTTTAGTGGTATATATCTCAGTTTACAGTAAGTCTAATTTTAATAACCAGGATGGTAAAAGTAAATTAATATTGCTTAGTTAATAGGGAGATACCGTTTGACTTTTCGGTCTCCTGACTAACGGAGTTTCTATTTGTGGTGCATTCCGATCTGTCGAGATAATCCTGCTAGGTAAATGGGAACTACGGTTTAACCTGAAAACCAAACTATGAAGCCATAACACATTTTATACGGATCAGCCAATGCTCTGCTGAGGTGAATACCACTTTAAGGGTTAGATTTGTTTGTTAAATTCAACACTGAATACACTACATGCTTAATTAAAAAGAAATTAGTCTCTTACTCATTTTTCTTTAGAACTCTACTCTGATAATGTGTTAAACTGGTTAAATTTTAGCTTTTGCAGCAACGTATGGCAAATTATTTTGACTTTACTGAAGTGTCATGTGAAAAATTGTTCTTTACCAATTGCAGTGCAATGTATAACTGAGAGCTAGAAATATTCAGTGTCTTCAGATGCTTGTTATAATTTGTTATTATTGCATGATGGAATCCAGCTTTAACTGCAGAGATAACTAGAATTGAAAACGATCAAAATTCTATTGAAATTTGTACTGTGCTTTCCAGTTCATTTAATATCCGTTAAAAGAATAAATACGCAATTCTTTATTCTTTGTTTTTGTTTAGGAACTACGTCTTTAATTGAATTTATGACAACACATTTGGTTCACCAAAAAATGAATCCTCATAATTCTCTCCGGAAAGTAATTCTAACGTCGGAAGATAGCACTCTTGAACATAGAACAATTTTTGTTGTTTAGTAATTTCGTTCAGTACTTCGAAGGCAACCAGCGTTCCTGGGTTTGTAGTACACATTTTTTTTCTTCTTTTTTGCCGTATTGATGTGAAATTAGGTAACAGAATATTTCAGTTGAATTAAGGCTTAATGGTAAAGATTGGCATTTGAAAGAATGAAATAATGAAATGTAGTGAATAAAGTGAAAACCATTGGCATAAATTAGAATTTCCCTTCCTGTGTACAAGAATTCATAACAAACAGGAAGTAAAAACGAGGGGTGAGAAACGCGGTAGCCAAAGATGTGCAGTATTTTGTGATAATTGTTTTTGATTACCTTTACTGCATATAGCTGGAAAGTCAACATTTCAGTGTCAGGGTTGCGTAAAAAGGATGGCTGATGGAAGGGTGCCAAAGAAACTGTATAATTTCGAACTGTAAGGAAACAGTACTGGACGAAAACCACGGGATGGGTGAATTAAGGGAACAGAAAGGATTGTACAAGACAAAGGTGCGAACTGGACAATAGTGTAAAAGAAGGAATGATGGGACGACAGGAGGCGCTGGAAATGGAATGTTTCCGGCAGACTCAACCAGGAGTTGAAAGCTTCACAAGATGACCACGATGCTAATTATTCTACTGATTCTGTAGTCGCTTTACAGTCATCTGCAGATGAACTGACGTAGTACAAGAGAATAAAAAGGAGGGGCGGGGTGAGAATTTTAGATAGTAATAGAGGGATCTGTGTTTGAAATACAATTAATTAAAACAGCGTATAAATTAAATCGAACAAAATAAGTCAGCTTTTTAAACACATTGATATAAAATTGAAGATTATGCATATGGTGGCAGAAGAATTGCCAGTGGAAGGTATAAAATGTTTCTTTGTAAATCATTTTATAATGAATATAGTTGGGAAGGACACTAAAAATTTTATTCATATTTTATTGGATAGAGTAGTAAGAGATTCATCTGAGAACGAGAGAATTTGGATAGGAAATATTGGGTCAGGCACTTGCTAGTGTATAATACAATCGTATGAATGTCGAATACTGGATTTGTTGGGACGGCAAATTCTTGATTTACTTGCAGAAGTTAGCGTATAATTATAGTCAGTAATTGATTCGATAAAGGATTGGACTGTAGATCATTATAAAAAAGAAGACAGGTGAAGTGAATGTTGGATAAGTATAAGGCATAAATTGGTAATGAGACGTGGATATATATTGAGAGGGGTATTATAAGTTTTAATCAAGAAGGAAGAGACAACTGTGATCATGAACTAGGTTGTAACTTCTGGCATAAGGGAATGTGAATTTTTTTTATCTAAAGTCAGATACTGGAGAAATGATCAAGCTGAGTATAATTTTTTTTATTGAAACAGTAAAAAAATTAAATGAATATTTAGCGTAGTGGAGAAGTAGGTTTTAGTGTTCCGAATCTTATTCGCGTTCGTTTATTTATTTATTTTTATTCTTCTTCTCGTTTTGTTATGTTTACCTCACTTCTACGTCCTCTCTGTTTTTGTCTTCTTGCAGCACCCCCCCCCCCCCTTGTTTTTCCTCTGCAGCTAAAAACAATCACAAAATAATGAATGTATTTTGATAAAATAAAATATTAATAAGATTATACTAATTCACTTATTTCTATCCAGTTTCAATACATTTATCTGTTATTTTCTAAGAACCTGCCTTCCTTTTTGTTCAGCTTCGTTTTTAATCACTTTTTATCAGTTCATTATTGATAATATATTTACTACAAACTTGCTGTCTAGTAGTTCCTTTAAATATTGTTCTTCTACAGAAACTTTTTGTTCTTCGTCAGATTCTTCCAAGCGACCGAAACAAAATTCACAAAGATACACCTCTACTCTCTCTTACAATTATAAGTCGTCCGCACCACAATTTCTGTTTGCAACCCAACACATTATTATTTGTCTCATCCTAAAAAATGCAAATATTTGTTTGTTTTTCATGTTTTTATGCGATTTTCATATGTGTTGAGAGACTTCAATCACGGATTACGCTATATAACAATTAATAACAACGATAGTGATGAAAATATTTTTTGGAGCTTACACCCACCGGTCTCATAACTACCCATAAAATCGAAAATAATTTACAACCTTCTGGCAGTGTTATAGTATTTGTTTCAAGCTATAGTAGAAGTTTAATTCGTAACTTCCTCGGAATTTTGTATTTTAATCATTAATACTAATAAAAGGCTACCTTGGTCATCGTGTCTGTCAGCCTGACGTCAGGTGCCTCGCCTTTGCTGACGAGCTACAGCACGAAAATATTTTTTCTATCCTGATGTTGCTATTTTAAGAAGCTAAGAATTAGGACAACTTTTTTTTTCTGTAATGGTTTTAAAATTAGTATTGTAAAAGTACGATACATAAAAATATGTATTGCGTTTAGTTCTAGATATTAATTATTAGCTCCTTTTTGTTTATTTCTATTCATTGGATAAATAAGTTTTCGTTTTATTGTCTATCCACAGACAAACATTTAATGAGATAAAGGAAAACTAACTTTACATTGATATTAAGATTATGGGTATCACTTAATAAACATTCCATTTAGCTAAACAACTGCGAGAAAATGAATAGGTAGTACACTGCTTTATTTTTGACGCGCATAGTCGTAGTATAAGATATTGTGTGTTGAGCCTATCGGCTGTTGTTTTTGTTCCAGCGTGCGGGTCAGTGAACTTGTGTGAAAGAGGTGCGGATGTTGCCCCGCTGCAAGCAGCACGGAGCACGTGCTCTTCATCTAAATGTGGGCTGCACGAGGGGGAAGCCAGCTGCGGGTTCACATGCAACCAGAGACCACAACTACACAGGTCTCCCTACGAGAGGAAGACCCTGCATTACACTACGATCATCAGCAGTGATAATGGAAACTATACAGCAAAGATATTAATGAAATTTTAAGGTGGTAATACTTTGTTCGCTCCACCAAGCCTTGATAACTGTCACTTAAGAAATTATCTTTACAAAAAGCTTCTGATGACATTTAATTTAGTGATATTGTAGCTAATTTATTAGCTACGGTGCTGCAGGGATACTGTTGGAGTATTATAACAAATATATAGCCAATATTTTAGCGAGATTCCATCCAAAGTGAAACAAGGAGCTGGAAAGGGATTCATTGCAAGACAGGTGGAGGATGAGGAGGGTCATGGGAGTGTACAGGGCGTATACTGGCGATGAGGCATGGAAAGATATTGGAGTAGGTATGAAAAGTAGTGCATGGAAGGGAAAAGATGATCATGACCACAAGCTGCCACTCGATTTCAGGCACAAGGATGTGGGAAGATTCTCTTTTTTAGGTAAGGGTGTCAGGGATTGGAATGAGTTACTAAGAGTAATGATGAATAATTTACCGAAAACATTGAAAGAATTTAAAGATAAAATTTGTAGAGGGCAAATATAGGTGGATGCAGGATAGGGGGAAGATGGGGGGGGGGGGGCGTAGGGAAATTGCCACCCGGTACTTGTGCTCCATTACAATTAAATTAAATTAAATTAAACAAATGTAACTGGCGTGTGCCTACACCCGGAGAACACGTGTTTGGTTTAAGAACTGTTAGTATAGATAAAAAGGTAGTTTTCTCAAATGAAACAGATCGTTTCCTCCTGCCTGATTGCTAATTGCATAGTAACAATTTATTACTTTTGTTCTTGAATTAGAGGTATCAGTGTAAAATTTTATTTATGAGTATTTGAGTCTATTAATGAATTTCCGTGTAATACGCCTGTTAAAAAATTAAAGTAAATGCGGTTTGATGCTAGAATTTTAACTTCTGTAGTGTTTGACATAATGTTTTACGTGGAATACAAATTATGGAGTTTTCACAGAATGCTTCATGTCAACAAAAAAGTTCTTCCAGAGAAGAAAATTATGTTAATTATTCCACTAACTCACTATAATAGCAGTTGCAGGGTTCATAATAATCGACCAATTGGAGATTACGGTTTGCTGTTTAATGGTAAAAATTACATGATATTCCTTCAGTTTCAAAGTTGGAAGTGGAACCTAAAGAGTCAAATATATTCAGATTTTCCGTCATCAATTCTTACGTACAACTTGAAATTTCTATGTTATTTTATTTTTTTGTTAAAAGAAATGACTTGCACTTCGAGTCAAGCTCTGAAATAGTTGGTTTGGAAAAATAAATTCCCATTACCTTCTCCTACTCGTACGGATCAGTAGTTTTTTTTTTTTTTTTTTTTTTTTTTTTTTTTTTTTTTTTTTTTGTAACTGCTTTACGTTTCTTTTTAACATCGAGGTCTTTAGAGACGGGAAAGGATGGGGGGCAAGGATGGGGCAAGGAATGGGAAGGAATTCGGCTATGGCCTTTTGAAGGAAGCATCCCGGCATTTGCCTGGAGTGATTTGGGGAAACCACGGAAAACCCAAATCTGGAAGCCCGGACGGGGATTCGAACCGCCGCCCTCCCGAATGCGAGGCGAGTACGCTAACCGTTACACCGCCCCGCTCGGTGGATCAGTAGTGTAGAGGTAGACAGAGATTAGAATATATGAAGCAGATATATGAGGACGTGGGTTGTAAGGGGTATGTAGAATCGAAAAGGTTAGCACAGGATAGGAAGGGATGGAGGATTGCATCAAACCAGTCTAAAGACTGACGACAGCAAAAATAAAAAAATAAAAAAAACGTGTTACTGGCTTATGATACTGTTGGTTGTGATATTTCAATTTTTTAAATAATTTTTAATAGTTTGAACACAGAATTTGGATAAGCGGTTTAGGTCTAGAAATTTTCAGCTCTCTGTAAGTAATGTTTTCGTATAGTTGAAAGTCTTATTAATAAAAATTTCATCCTCCGTCATAAGATCGTTTTTAATATAATACCAAACAATACTTGACGTTTGCACTGCAGGAAAAATTTGGTGAGAAGTTTAGATTATGAGTAGTCTGGGCGTGCAGTTCTGGAAAGGGTGCTTCCCCTGAGGTTGCAGCAATCGATTGTTCGCCGAGTGCGGTGGTGACTCAGTGGGTATCGATCTGCACGCCGCACGCACCTGGCCGCGTGACAAGCACGTCAGGACGACGCTCCCAACCGTAAAACACGTCACACACGCTAGCTACTACCAACTCATTATCACTAGTCCACACAAATTTTTTTTAAAAATCAGCTGAACAATCTGAAGAAAAATATTGAAGAGAATGTTCATAACTGTTAATCAGATTTCGACCAGTATCTTTGAGAAAAATTTGATTAAATATTCCGAAAGTATTAGGGAGCGTTCGTAAAATACGTAGCTCCATTTTGGCCTCCCGTGAATCCCCCTTCACCCATTTAGCCTGACGTGGCTTTTGCCTCTACCCCCATTCCCCCTTGCGTGGCACGTTACCTTTTTCCCTAATGTTTTCTCTTGTCATACTATCGTAAACTACATACGGATATAATTAAATGACGGGAATAAAAATTTACAAGCTGTTATGTGTCAGGTAACTAATTTTAAATGTGACAAGTAAGATGAATGGAAAGCTACGTTCCTTGACTTGGCTCGGGATTACTTCTCTCCCAGCGTAGCCCAGAGTAGCCCAGCGTAGCCCAGCGTAGCCCATCGTAGCCCAGCGTAGCCCAGCGTAGCCCAGAGTAGCCCAGCGTAGCCCAGCGTAGCCCATCATAGCCCATCGTAGCCCAGTGTAGCCCATCGTAGCCCAGCGTAGCCTAACGTAGCCCATCGTAGCCCAGCGTAGCCCATCGTAGCCCAGTGTAGACCAGCGTAGCCCAGAGTAGCCTACCGTAGCCCAGCGTAGCCCGCATAGCCCAGAGTAGCCCAGCGTAGCCCAGCATAGCCCAGAGTAGCCCAGCGTAGTCCAGCGTAGCCCAGTGTAGCCCAGTGTAGCCCAGCGTAGCCCAGCGTAGCCCATCGTAGCCCATCGTAGCCCAGCGTAGCCCATCGTAGCCCAGCGTAGCTCAGCATAGCCCAGAGTAGCCCAGCGTAGTCCAGCGTAGCCCAGTGTAGCCCAGCGTAGCCCACGTAGCCCAGCGTAGCTTTCTTCTCAACCTCTCTCCCCCTATACCACGTAGTTTATGGACGCTCCCTTATAATACAACAGAGTCTAAATTATAATTAACACATTACCACAGCAGTAAACTTTCCAATGAAATAACAGTAACCGATAAAAGTCTACCTACATGCCACTGTGGCTCAGGCTCCGCATTCTGAATCAGGGAGGTATAACGGGGCAGATTCGAATCCTGATCCCCGCTTATCGATCATGTTGATTGAGGATTTTAGACGTTTTACCGTTGTCTTATCCCCATATCATGAAGCCACAACAGGAAGTGCGTCATTAGATGACCGGCTCTAGGTGGGGGAAAAAAAAAATCTGCCACAATTTTGGAAGCCCTTAAAGGGCGGGAATTTCGGTAGAACTAGTCTTAAATACTTTAATGAATAACACCAGCACTTTAACTCCTTCCATCGCATTATATATAACGAAAGGAGCAGTATAGCAAGAAAATTTTCTGTCAATTTTGATCTGTCTTCAATGTGGTCTTTGTTAAGGTGAACATGTTTTTCGATGAAAGAGTTCGTTATATTCAAATTGTGCTGATCCGTTCTTTACAGTATTTTATCTATCTTTTTTTTTTTTTTTTGGTGCAAATGTTTGTTTCCTTTCGTCACTACATTTTTTCTCTCTAGTAAGTTTATAGAAACGATAGTATTCATGTTTATCACTCTTAATATAACAAAAGAGAGGTCTATGATGACGTTGAAACTAATATTGTTTACTTCTTCACTTAATAACTAATTTTAGAAACTGTTCCGACTATTATATCGACTACCTTTTATAATTGAAACTACAAGCACAAAGCCAGTTTGATTTCGCTAAAAACCTAAAAAAAAAAATGGAATTTTTATAATATTATATTTTTGATCTGCTGTAAGGAAGCACAACGATCAACTCGTTTAAAGCTTTTTGATGGTCAGTTTTTGACACAAAATATATCCAACAAATTTTTAGCAAAAATGTAAAAAAATTTAACAATTTGACGCACCCGACATCGACTGTCATCTAATTTCGTATCAAGTATTATTCAAAGAATTTCTTCTATTGCTGCTGGTTTGTAACATAATCCAACTGGATTATCTAACTTGTAAGACTCTTGTTTAAATTCTCCATATTGAAACAGCTATTTTATATCTTAGAGTATATACCAAACAGAGCTCGTTCGTATTTCTATCGCATCCTAGAAAAATATGCAATATGAATAACAAAACTCAAACTTTTTCATAATTAAAATGTGCGGGAATGTTGAGATCAATGGAAATGCAGAGATATTTTTGAACCAAAATGGGGGAATTGAAAACTGATATCTCTGACGCTGATTATTAAATATTACTCATGCTAAATCATTCCCAAATATCTAGTGCGCCAAAGCGTGTTGGGAAATAATTGTGTACAATATTTGAACACTGTACTCTAGAATTCATCACATCACAATAGCATTCTGCTGCTGAAATGGCCGTTACTGCAGTTTCTTCTTTACAAAGCATACGTCTCCTCGAAGAGTTACCAATAGTGGCAGTTCGATAATTAGTGAATTGGATCATGTATATGTTGTTTGCTTAAGGCAACTTTTTCTTACTAAATCGTTTAAATGAATTTTCAATATTAAATGTTATGGACGTGCAGTAAGAAGGAGGAAAAAGATATTCACTGATTGTTCTGTGAGCTTATGTCATTTATCATAAACTCGGAGGTATTGCCCTGCAGTGTGGTTTCGCTACTGAGACTTGGTCGAATGCGCTACTTTCCAGATCTGCCTCTCATCGCACTAATATTTTGTGGACAGCTGCTGAGGAATGCCGAGTCTGATGTGCTGTGTAAGTCGATACCTCTCGTACACAATGTGATGACGTCACATGTGAGACGCAAGCCTTTGCAAGAACCTCGGGAAAATCATACAAGGTTTGAATCATCATGTACTTTGAACTATGGAGCCATGAGAAGAACTGGTGACTGTTGCCTCCCTGATCTTAACACATTCACCTGGTCTATACCCTGTCCACCTTCATCTGGCAGCTCAAGGTCACGTTCCCCTTGCGCCGCTCCTCACTTCACCTCCCCTTCCCTTTTCCTACCGCTCGGAGCAGCTGTGTGCAGGCAGGCAAGTAGCGAATTTGTCAGCGGACGCTCTTTCCCTTCTCATGTAAGGGCAGCAGAGTGGGGATAGAGCAGAGTGACCTTGAGCTTCCTATGTTAACTGAACGGGTTATAGTGGCATTTGTGTGAGAGCTGGTTCGAATACCCGTCCCGTCATCAGGATTTCTGTTTTCTATTACTTCCATAAATAACTTCAAGATAATGCGGGATGGTACATTCTCGAAGACCATTGCCCATCTCCTTAGCGTCCATTGTCTGCAATTGCGTCTCGGTTGTAATGACCTAATCGCTCATGAGCCTAAAAGAATTACAATAAATACTATCAGACTTTAGTATTTGGCTCGCACATTAAACACAAGGTTCTGCCATTTATTTCACTCACAGAATTATCATCATTATCCTGGACAGATTCCACTGTCTAGCCGATCTCTCCTCTTCACAGTCTCTTTTCTTTCCTTTATTCCTCCTTTTCTTCTGCTTTACATTTTACTTCTTTATCTTGTGCACCCCTTAATCAGTACATAAAGTGGTCTTCTTCCAGGCCTCTTCGGTTCCAATTTCAAAGTATACATTTTCTTTGCAATCTTTTTTTTTTAACTTAGGGCTTTACGCCTCGTCGACGTCGAGGTCATTAGTGACGGGATGGGATTGGGGACAAGGAATTGGGAGTAATTAGACCATGGCCTTTATAATGGAAGCATCCCGCCATTCGCCTGATTTGGAGAAACCATGGGAAAACCAAAATCTGGATACCCGGACACGGATTCAAACCGGCGCGCTTCCCCCCGAATGCGAGGCCAGAGTGTTAACCTCTCCCCCCCCCCCCCCCCCCCCCCACCCCAACGCTCGGTGCCATCCTTTTGATGTAATAGTGAATTTAATATTTCTCTTATGAGGTGCTTGATCGTGAATAAATATAATTAAAGCGTTTACCTTAAATGTAGCTTTTCTTAAAGTCTAAGAGTATCATCTTTGCAGCCCTATTTGCTATTAGGTAACCAGTTTTAGGTTATATTCTGTTTCGGATATCATGAATTAGAATCCTTCTAAGACTTCTTGTTTTCTTTATCTTCTCAATAGTGATTGAGTCTGCATTTGACAGTAATTAGCGTATTTATTATTCTGCCGTGCAAACTTGAATTTATAACTTATGAACTTCCATTTAAAACACTTCACGGTGCATATCGGCCGATCCTTATACAATCATAAATACAATTTTACAATGGACAACTCATCATATACTGAGTATTGTATTATCCTTCATACATGCCCAATACTCGATTCTTTATCTTATATTCTTTCATTCTTTCTCATTTCTTTACCCCTTGCAGTTGGTCGCTCTATACTACTCACAATATTCCACGGAGCAATACCTTGGCTCAGATACATTCGTACTTTAATAATTATCACAATTCAAATTAATAAGTTATTATACATCAAAATGTTATTAAAAACAGTTTTAAAAAGAAAAAAACTAGTTGTGTTACAATCTGATTGCATTAAAAAAAACAAAACCACACACTCACACACATTTTTTGTGGTAAAATCTAAACTGTAATTGAATAGTTTGCTATAACAAGTTTCTTTAAATTTATCAAACTTCCACAAGGTATGAATGATTCGTTATATCTTTTCCGTACAAAATTGTTCCTAGTGGTTTGGAAAATGTGAAAAAAAAATTTCAACAAGATTGGGATCTGGCACTGAAACCCGTTTCTTTAAATCTGATTCCACATAAAAACTTATCTATAGAAAACATCAAGATCCTAATTTTATTCATTACGTGGATAAAAATGATAACAGTCACTTAAATAATTTTATTCAAGCATAATACTAATTTTTGATAAACGACTTTTAATTATGAAACTCCTACTTATTAGTGGTCTTTAATGGAGACATTTCAGTTATATAAAATGTGCGAAACAAATTCAAAAGGGGAAAATAGCACAGCCTCCAGAAGAACGTTTCTGTACTTGAGTTTAAGTATCTGCCGTTCAAAATAAAATAAGATTTGTTACTGAGAACCCTTATTCGATACGTTGTACCAAGTAGAATATTTTATTAAATATGGTAATGTGTAATGTAAGTGCCCAGTAAAATAATAGCCTAATTGTGAAAACTGGAAAAGGTGCAACACTAGAAAAAAAGAATGGTAACGTTTTCAAGAATTGAAAATTAAGTTGATGAGTTTATAATGAAACCATCAATTAAGTCTCAGCACCAACAGAGAAATCCTTCTTTTAGTATCAAACACTGATATAGCTTTGCTGAGAATTTTATCAATTTATTTGTATATAACATGTTTCTTTATAGAGGTGAAAAAAAAAAAAAAAATTGAAATTTTTGAGATATCGTACATTGCGGAGAAAAGGAGCATCGATAAGTTGTAACAGAGGGTACTAAGTTTTAGTTTAGTATGTACGGTATTCGTTAATCAGTTAAAGAGCGGCATAACAGAGTAGTTGCAGAGGAAAATGAAGAATTAAATATTTTAAGAGTAAAAAATGGCGAGATTGGTGTAGTATCATAAAAGGTGAAAGCTTGTGACATATGGGCAGTGAAACTGAGAACAAAGAAAATAAAGATTCCCGACATTTGCTTGAAGTTATTTCTGGTAAACATTGGAAGCATAGATCACTTTTCAAACACAGCCCTGCTGGGTATAAACTGGCGACTGGAATTTTCGATCATGGACCCAACAGTATCTCAGAGCTCAATGAAGTGACTTTTTTTAAAAACTGCTTAACGTCTCTTAACAGCGAGGTCTTTAGAGACGGGAAAGGAAGCATCCCGGCATTTGCCTGGAGTGATTTGGGAAACCATGGAAAACCCAAATCTGGATGCCCGGAAGGGGATTCGAACCGGCGTCCTCCCGAATGCGAGGCGAGAACGCTAACCGTTACACCACCATACTCGGTGTGACTGTTTCTATGTTGTTATGAATTACACATTTTCTCACCTTCTGTTGTGATACTTGAATAATAAACTATCTCCTGAGTAGCTAAGACTAATTCAGCTGACCTTAGAGTGACCTCGGGCACGAGGCATACCGTAGAGGTCATCTGCGTAGGTTGTTGATTGTTGTTGTCGATGAAGCACTTCTCCAGTTACCGAACGGAACTTGACACTTCCAGCGGAATGCATTCCTTCAGCAGAACCTTGTTTTCATGGACGACAGGAGTGCAGCCAGAGCAAATTACTTGCTGATCAGATCGACCCACACTGCTATTGCGAAACGTGCCACGAATATGGGTGTAAACACTTCCTCTTTTTTATTTGTTGTTAGCGACCTGTCAATTCAAAATACTTACTGAACATTTTTTTTTTACTATTCAATGTTTAGACCCTTATTCTTAACTTCAACTCTTCTCAAGCAAAGTGGTTTAGTTGTAATCCTTGACAGGATACAAAACGATGACCAAAGACTGTTTTCATTTATGCCGTGTTTATTTACCAGACACGTTTCGCTTTGTTACGTTGGGCATCATCATTGAGATTGCAATTTAATATTAGATCTGATAAAAAGTCTGAGCCAGCATTTTGTGCCAGCTGATGATCCATTTGTGAAATTTATTGCTATCAAATTAGATCATCTGAAGTTAGGACTCACTTCTTGTACATATCAAAATAGTAATCTGTGAAATAATAGTTTTACTGCCAACTAAGTCGATAGTAATAAAAAATAATCGATAAATGTAATGAAAATTCTATGTGCCTTTAATAACCTAGTGACAGCAATCCGCTTTTGTGGTCGGCGTCTGCCCCCCCCCCCCCCCCTATGCGATGATTTGATACTTGACAAATACAACCTGCAGTTTTAAGTGAAGCCCGGATAGGTGCAATGTACCCTCCGCCACACACTTTTAGTGAATCGCGGAATAATAGTAATAGTAGTAATAGTAATCAAGAAATGCGTTCTAGCGTACCTTACAAACTATACGTACAGCTAGCTTTGCAACATGTGGAAGACGGTTCAGTGCCCATTATTTTCCAATCGTAACATGGACTCTAACTTATAATGGACCCGTCATACTATTCACTTTCAGTCAATCTAGAAATGATGGAATGAAGTTAAATCCTAACAAGTAAATACAGAAAGTTAGCGGGTTTGGAGATATGGAACCGTATTGAAATGTATACTGACTTCGCGCTTTTTAGGAGATGTATGCATATTTCAATCCTCTAGTTTTATTCACTATTAGAAGAGCAGAAGAGGAGAAATGAATAATTGTGAGCTTCTAGGTGACTTGTGATTTTTTTGATGATTGGTTTCTACATAAATTGAATGTTGCAGTAGTGCACAAAACATATAAGTGATTTCATTTTTAGCCCTCACCTTCTCCAAAGATGAGTCTTCTATTTCTAGATTATCTCACCCTGTACCATTTATCAAGTAATCGACACTGGTTTACGTAACGTAGTTTAGAAAGATTATAGAGTTCTTAGAAATTATATGTTTCGTTAAAGATTTCTCAGGTGACTCAAAAGCTCAGGTACAATATTCTACCACTGCAGGTACTGGACTTAAATAAATTCCGTTCCAAAAATTTTATTAAAAGTTCCAAACTCATTTACCTGCCATCTTTTCTTTGCACTGAGAGTCTGCAGCGTGTAATAATACGAAATGCTGTGAAGGACACTGCTTCAAGTCACAATAACGTCAGAGACACACTTTCGTATTCCTTTTAGCCCCGGACATTTTTATAGATCAGTCAGTTAGTCATTGGTTAGTTCCGCTCCAGTCGGACACTGATGGCCGACTTCCGCTGCTTCTCGCTGAAAAATGCATTCGATCTGATGTATGAGCCCGTCCGAACTGCTCCGATGACATCGCTCCCGGGAGGAACCAGTCCAGGGTCACCGGCGTTTGTCATGTCACATAGGGCGACCAGGACGTGGTGGCGGCTGACCTCGACGGATTCTGAAATACCGAATGACTGATGGAAAAGGCACTGACGCTGACATAAAAGAGGTGTTATATCTGGGAAAACTGAGAGATAGGTAATATCGAAAGAAACTGCTCAACATTTTCTTGACGTTCTTTGGAAATATTCCCATTCGTCCTCTACCTTCTCCTAGCAAGTGTTTGCTTCTTTTTGGTATTTTACCTCGTTGAGGCTAGTAGAAGTGAGAGCGGACTGGGTGCATGGGATGGGAAGGAATTCGGCCATGGCATTTTGAAGGAACCACCGCGCCATTCACGTGATTTGAGAAAGCATGCAAAACAGAAATCTAAATAGCTGAACCCACGTCCTCCCGAATGCGAGGCCAGAGCTTTACCGCTTACCTACCATGCTTGGTCTCCCAATTTTTTTGCCAAGTTCCGCCTTTTGAGAAGCGAGAGCAGAAAATTTACTTAGTAGGTTGTTACTCAATTTTATCCTCACTTACCGCATCATAAAAGTATGAAAGCACTGAAATACACTAACCACTCCACATTTGCAGAACACCTTCTAGAACACAATCACCAACCAACAGATATCCACAGAGACATGCAAATACTCACCATAAACAATAACAGACCACAGGCATTAACATTTCAGGAAAATTATTACATCCAAAGAGCACTAGTTGAAGGAAAGCAGATCATAAATGATTATACAAACTTGACTAATCAGACACTATATGCCATATTAAAAAAGAAATAAATATCCACAAAAAGACAACCATTTCAAATCCCCGCCTACCATCAAAGATAACACAAAGCTGTAAAAACCAAGGACCTCTAACCACAATGAAACCTGAAACATAAACAAACACACACTCTATGGACCTGTGAAAACATGGCGTGGTGTTTACTTTCTCATGTTTTGAAAACGGTAAATAATAGTGTTAATGTGAAATTTGGTCAGTGCAGTGTAGTGCTTCATACCTTCAGCAAATTCTACAAAACATACAAACAGAAGCTAACCCTGATCATGAGAAAAGAGTAAAAAAGTAACATGTAAGTAAATTTAATTTCACCTCAACTTTATATTGTTTTGTAAACCAAATGTAACTAAATAAATGAATAAATATCTAACAGATGTCGCTGATGATGCTCTTGATATAGAGCGAAACGCGTACGACACCAAAATAAAACAAAATTCAATTGCATTGGCGTGTTATTCACCTTTATAAAAAATTGATAAAAGTATCTTCTCGCGAATGTCTAAAGTTTCCACAGCGTTAGTCCCTCAACTTCCTGCTAGTGACTTGGTGCTAATTATGCAATGATGGGTCATATATAACAACTAGATTTAATTATTTGAAATATATATCCATTCTAAGAAATTAAAATATATCGAACTTTAACAACCAGCTTCTCATGGTACTTGTCACGCAACAAGCTTTTTATCCCCTGAGTGTCCGCAATTGTATAATTAAATTTCACTGGATTTAGCTTTTTCGTGAGAAGTATTACCTGCCCGCTGTTAACCTACCACCACGATCTAATTATAATAGCTTTGCTCAAAAACTTCGGCATTTAAAACCATTGGATCATTATTTGTTAGTTTCCGGAATATAATACCAGCATAGACGAGAATTTTTGTATACCCTCCTTTTACATTTTATGAACGAAAGAAAAAGTAATGAACATGTCATAACTGTTTAATAGACTGGTCTTTCAAAGCATAATACTCCCGCATGGTCCTAGATATGGAGACACTATTTTTTTAATCTCTTATTAATCCTGAGCACTAAAAAAAAACACACTCGCGACGTAATAACATATATCTATCGAAAGAAAAGTGCTGAAGTAATGTAATGTACGAAGATTCCTCCCTCTTAACTACTCTGTGGCTCGGAACTCTTTGAAAGGTTTGATTTACGTTTTACTAGTGTTTTAACGTTCTATATTTCAAAAATCTGAAGTAACAAAGCAAAGTTACTTAAAAGTACGTGTATAAATTAACCAATTTAAAAAAAAAAAAAAAAAAAAAAAAAAAAATTATACCTGTTAACTCAAAAGCCAAAGTCGACAACAATATTAACGGAATCCTATTTCAAAACCATTTTTAAGAAAAACTGAAGTTGAATCAACAATTACAATGTGGCAGGTTAGGTTTGAGTTACACCAAAGCGTAGGCCCTAACGTATAATGTTTTCCAACTTAAGGACTATCCTATAAATGAATCCGTGACATGAATTTCTACATGTTCCACATTTAATACTAATTGGTTCATTTGTTTCGATGTGACTGAAGACAAAACAACTTTCGGATCTGTAATCTAAATTAGAATTTCAATTCAATCAAATATGAGCATTCACTAATCAGCAGTCTAGTGTTCTAAAAGTCGGAAATAATATGTAATTCTTGCTCCAAAATAATTTAATGATTGGGGAATATGAATTGACGACAATTCCGTTTCATAGGATCTCGCTATGATATAGGGAAAACATCACGTTCATTTCACTGCTGTTAACACGGTTTCTTAAGCGAATTTGCTGCGCGCCCATACCACGTCTGCATTCCTTGCTTAAGCTCATAGCCTCTGGGGTCAAACGTGTTCCGTCTCCAGTACGGATTCCCTTAAGCTATTTACAAATTATTGGTCTGTTTAGCTGAGTACGCTTGCTACCGGCATGATAAGCATTCCGGCTGGCAGAAATTACTTTTATCTCTCAAGCAAGCAGATATTTCCCTTTTTCCCCTAGCAAAATCAAACGCAAGTAAATGATTCAATTGAACAGTATTAATAGATTAATAATAGTAATAGATTATAGTTCTTGTCAAATCACTTAAACTATCAGTCAAATGCTTAGGTGTCCGATTAATTGCATTTCTACACTATTACAAATCTGCGTCCGTCTCAGGGTTTGCACAAGTATCACGCAAAAACTAAAGCACCAATCTGCACGGTGTTTCCACAATATGAAAGCTTATGATCTAGCTTAAAATTTGCGTTATATATTATGACTCCACGTAACCAGGGAACGGAGAAGGAAATTATACTAATCAGCAACCAATTATAATCGTATCGAGAGGGATAAATAGTCGCTACAAATCATTCGGTATTTGAAATCATTTAAGAGGCATTCACAAAAGATCACGCAACTAATCTTTGAATTCTGTTATTATTATTATTATTATTTTTTACATTGGGTATATATTTCTTTATTTTTGTGAAATTTAGCAAATAAAAATAAACGGAATACGTTAAAAAACACTCTTCAATATATGTAATTAAATTGTGATAGTTAATTTACTGTAAACTCTCCTTAATATCGATGATAAATCCTGGTAGTCTGTTGCTTTTTTATTCCTGATAAGTTTCGTATTGGCATATAAAAATGTGATTATTTTGTTAACTGTCGTAAAAAAATTTCTTTTTGCTTACAGATGTAATTCTAACGGAATTTCAAGCCTTGTGATCTTATCCTATGCTTCTCAGTGGATCAGTATAATATTAATATATATAATTACCTCTACACTTTAATACGGACCATTTTTCAGGAAGCTTTAATTTCTCATATTTCACCAATTATGTTGCGTTAAAATATCAAAAGAAAAAATAAAAATAAAAAAAATAAAAAAATGAAATAAAAAACTGAAACTTTCGAATAAATGTATGGTATATGACATTTTATAAATCTGACAATGTGTTCGCAGGCAGGTGGCATCAATTCTTTTTCAGAGTTGCTGCGTCTATTGTAACTAAAGCAAACTGTGTTTCTCTTTGATTTGTTTTTGTAAATTAAACAGTGTTTTTAAATATTATTAATCATGCATAAATACTACAATTGTTATGATTTATTCATCTGAACTTACACATTTTCAACTGAAATGCCAAAGAAGTTACGTATTTTTAAATCACATTAACTGAGCAATCGTAGGTGCCATGTTGAGTTGTATGCAGTGAATTTTAGGCTGTTGGAAAGTCAGATTATATACTTCTAAATGGTGTTATTTATTTTCAGATGTGTTTGTTTTAAAATGCTTTAGGATACTGTAGCCAGTTTAACATGCTATTTTGATTTTTCATTTTTCTGGGAGTTTTATTGACTCTGTGTTTGTTGGTATTTAGTTAGGTCGTTATGTATCTTTTCCTGGTGTCTTCGTGTGTGTGTGGTTTAAGCACCTATATACTGAGCCTTCTACATCTTCTGTCCAGTTCACGTGTTGTTTTGTAATTTTACTTTTAGATTTTCTACTATTTAGGTTATTGGATATTATCAGAAAGATGGGTCGGGTTCTTTCGCTTCCTTTTTATGAAGTGAGGTTTTATCATTAATTCTGTGTAATTTGTATGCACCTTAAACGTGTTTGAGATTGTTTGGATAGTTCTAGGTACCTACGATTGTAGATACTGAAACTTTTGTTGTTGTTTGTGTTGTTTATTTTGAAGACCACGAAATGTATTTGAATTTTCGGTTGTTTCCATTTGGTGAAGTTGTGTTTCTATCTTTATTCATTGTTTTGGCCCATTCAAGAACCACATGATATCATCCACACGTCAGCAAAAATATAATAGCCTATAATATTTATTTGGGATAGCTGTATGAAGTATTTCATTCTGTATATGGTACGTAATGGTGAAGACCTTTGTTCCTTATAGGATGTTATCTCGTCCTGTATAAAATATTTATTGTCAAATTCAAAATAGTTTAGACTAGTAAGAATGGTACGTTGCTTTGATAAGTGAGGTGGTATTGTATCTGGTACATGGTTTTACTCAAAACGATTTTTGAAAACATATCTTTCACATAAATTAATTTCAAGGTTGCAGTGTCGGAGATTGTAGCTAAGCCTAGCGCCTTCGGAGATATATCGGAAGGGTAGACCTAGCACGACCACCACCATGATTCTACATCTCCTTTCTTCCGTGACACAATCACGGTATAAACATGGCACTATACGTGCCACACACTCACCTATAACACAGCGTACTAACAGTTCTACAACCATTCTAACCAGAATTCTAACGCATCTTGCTACCTTCTACCAACGAGACCTGGTATAACACCAAACATTTACAGAATTAATGACATCAACGTCATCAGAAATTTTTCTAAATTAAAAATTTTTCACCACAAAATGCTTCAAAGAGAACTAGTAAAACACCAAGCTACACACCGATTGTAGGTCAGTGGCAACACTCGTGCCTTGCATCTGGGAGAACATGGGTTCTAATCCCCGTGCGGCCTTCCCGGTTTCGGGTTTTCTTGGTTTCTCGGAATCACTCCAGGCGAATAACGGGACGATTCCTTCATTAGGCCAGTTATGCCATGGTCGAATTTCTTCCAACACGAAGTCCTTTCTCTCCTCTAATGATGTCGGCGAGTCCTAAATCATCAGGTAAAAAAAAAAAAAAGCAAGAAAGAAAGAAATAATCTGCATGGGCAATAAAAGGAAAAAAAAAAAAACCATTAAAGTTTCTTCGTTCCTTTAAGGTTTAAGAGAAAAATGTTCCTGATAGTTTAATTTCAGATTTGAGATTTTGGATAATGAAACCAATCGGCTGTAATTTTCTTGGGTCTTCTTGGTTCTGAATACTCGGTTTTCCTTCCATCCTATACTTAACACACAGAAGTATCTTACGACAGATAATCCCACTCTACTACCGAATACACTTATCTTGGATCCGGGTTTAGTGTACTAAATAATCTGTATGACGTAACACAAATTGTACTTTAATGATAAGATAACACGTCTTCGGTAATTAAGTTAGACTAAATTGTCGAGTCAAATCCGTTTCTTCGAGGCCAGTATATTGGTAATACAGTAGTCGTGCATTTAATGTTAAATGCGTTGGATATTATACGAGTATCTAGAAGTGTACTTACCCGTATATACATGATTCATGTGCATTTTTGTCTTTTGATTATAAATTCATTGTTTGAGGTACATTGTTCAGAACCTCCTTGATAGCTTACTGCAGTGCCTGACTCCTTTATCAACAAACAAAAAATTCCCACTACCGTAAGCCTCAATTCAATTGCAAGTCTATGATCATGATCTTATTTTCATTTCCACATAATGATGCTAGTTTTCGTAAACTGCGTATGCCTTGCATATAACTTCCGTGTATAGTCTACCATTAATTTTGCTTACAACATTCAAGCAAGTACTGGATCAACGATTCATAGTCCCGTTCCCTCAACTGAGCTACCCATTCCTTAATTTCCGTCTTATGTATGAAGGGTAGAAAATGTTCCCTTCCACCTACTGAAAGTGTCCAGTCCAACTTACCTTGTAATAAAACTATATTCCTAGATATTGACGTTTAATGCCTTTAATCTTTTTTTATTATGGCATTACGCCCCGTCGACATTGTGGTTATTGGAGGCAAGAGAAATGAATTGGGCCACGGAACAGGAAGTCGTTCAGCCATGGCCTGGAAATCTCATCGGAAAACCATTAAAAACCGAAGCCGAAATCTGGTTGGCCGGTTGGGGATTTGAACCCTCGTCCTCCCGAATAAATGTTCCGAGAGGTACCTTTAACCCACCCGCTCGGTTTAATTAATATATATTGACAAGTGAAAGCATTTTATTTCCGGTTTTTACTTTGTTACTTCCAGTAAGAATTTGGATGAGTCATAAAAGTATTACATAGCCACCAAAATTGAAGTTTTTTTTTCATATCTGAAATTAAATAGGCAGTCTATACTCCATGCCAATTGCATTTATAGTTGTTTAACCGATTTCTTTTAATTTGTTTCATTCTATGTGAAACAAACATTTATACATGCCCCCGCTATTTTCAAATTGGGGCTATATAAATGTAAATAATTTGATCAAAGTCATTAACAAATTGGATTAATGAACTACAGGTTCAATGAATTCGCTTTGGTTAGTCTGTCTTCTGATGAGTGCGTACATAGATTGTCGAAGCTTTTGAAGCACAAAATACACTAGTTCATATGAAATGCCATATTTCTCTGAGGCAGCGACTATTTCAGTATGGCAAATTCACTCTGTTCAGCGCATGCATTGCGCAGCACTCGGAAGCTTTTTTATTTTTCAAAAAATGGGATATTTTCACATTTTTTTCCAATTAGCATCGGAGAAATGGACTACTTTAACTTCAGTCGAACACGGTATGGTTAAAATTGAGAAAAATAATTCTCTAAGCAGTTATATAAAAAAACATTGTTGTATTGAAAGAAAAAAAATAGCGAAGGAAACATCAGAAGCGACCATTAGACATGGAGAACAATTACAACGATCGAGGATCAAGGTATAAAGGAACGCTAGGAAGTAGATCTTCTGTTCTCTCAACAGAATCAGTCTTCTACCATCTGAAAATCAAGCAGAACTGAATTTACTAAATGATGGTAACATTACAATCAACTCTACAAGAAATAAAATTACTACTTGCCACACCTAAAATGAGGAATTACCGGATTTTCACTACACCAGTATTAGAATGTATGCGATGTGGTGAACGTTAAAACCACCCATTTTACCAGAGAAGACAAACCTGCGGTGTAAAATTTCATTGTCGGGGTGAATATTACTTCAAAACTGTGTTGAAGACCTACAGTTCGGATAAAAAATACGTGAAAGTTTAGGGTGTCTATCACTAGGGCCATTTAATAGTCGGTTCTATCAACTGAGGTACAAGTAGACCAGACCCCTCCAGTGTATAAATGTGCGTTAATTCAATGTACTGAGTGCAATTTGCAGATCCATTCTGCTGGAAGCCTACTGACACGACATTGCAACCAACAGTGAACGTTCGTCTGCGAAAGCGTTCCACTTTCGTCCGGACGCTAACCATTGCTCCGCGTGGAAGACAAAGTAATATGTTAACTCTCCAGGGACCTTGTGCTAGATTTATACCTATGTCATCTAACGATAACGCTAGTTGCACTGAAATTTCTTCCAACCTTTTCAGTCAAATTTAGTTTTTTCGTTTCAATGACAAGAAGTATCAGCAGTTTGATCCTGAATGAAATACGTAATGCAATACAAAATAGCATTTACGGCCATCTAAGATTTGATATATTTTTTGCCCATGATTTCAAAGGAAAGAAAAATTACCAGTCTTAGAATTAATACAAAATTAAATTTACAGCCAAATGAGAACAGATTTCTTATCTATCCATAAATGGTTTCCCAAGAAATTTGTAAAAATTATTTTTATGGAGGGAGTATGGGATCATGGATGAATCTCCTGCTTCATTACTCTAAGGATATTAAAAACCTTAATGCAACTGGTGTGTTCGATTATCTGTCTCAACTTGCCTGCCCAATATGGAGGACTCAAAATCAAATTTTTCCACTCTAAAAGTAACGTAGGGATATCTCGAAAAGATTTAATGCACTGAAGCTGAAGTTATTTCGCAGGAATTCACACTCCAAAGCTTGTTAACATATATGATTTGACACTTAGAATTGTTACCCTCGCAAGAGCTACTATGACCTACAAACATGAGAAACCGAATCTTTGGCCTTAACTATTGCTATAGATTGATAAAGTAGGGTGTATTTTGTCTCTGTACGGTCACATATATAATTAACTACTTTATATAACCGGTCATGCAGAATAACTAAGTCAGGTGACAGTTTTTTTTATTGAGTTATAATACCAATAGAAACGATTATGTTCCAGAATGCGAAGAGTATATTTACTGTAGAATGTGAATTTAGCTCAGAACGAAATCAATTAAAAAAAAAAAATCTTAGCAGTCACTGGGCCTGGCCCTGTTTTTAAAAGAATTATTTTTGTTTCAATCTTAACTGAAAATTATGTAATCAGATAAAATAATGGATAAAGCAAAAAAAGAATACTATTATTCTGAAAATGTTTGTCGTCACAGTCAATTTTTTAAATAAGATTGTTTGACAGGAGAAACTCAGAATTCCGCATCAGTGTTTATGGGGACCTAAACTATTTCTGCTGTACATTTTGAGGTGTAATTTTTGTCGGAATGATAGGTTGATGATGCATGATTAAGTTGCAGCAACTAAATATGCTCGGCTTAATTTGATAAACTAGCAAGATTTTATTAATCTCTATTTTTAAAAGGAAAATAGTTATTCACACTTTTTTACGATCATTCTATCGGCTAAAGTGTTATTGGCATTCTCGAAGTGTTATTAAACATTGTTTCAAGTAAATAACGTACACCACAACAAGGGAAACACAATATATAGTTAAAATCAAGCATGCATTGACAGTATATCTAGCTGGGTATGTCTACATCAAATGAAAATAAAACTAAGAAGATTCAGTTTATTAGCTACACAGAAAAAGGAGCAAATATTATTTGTGATTATAAGGCAGGGAAGGAATTGTTTGCTGAGAACTTAAAGCGTGGATATCTTGGCATAAAATTTGATGGTAAACTCAGGTGGGCAAGACACAATGGACAGATGTTAGGATAATGGTTAAGAATCCTTCATTTATCGGAGATGGTGATGACGGGCTGTGCCAAAGAAGTGAAGAAACTATTTTGCCATACATTGGGATTCACGCTGCTTGAACACAATGGTGTAGTATGGAACCCACATTTTGGGACTCGGAGAGTGTGCAAAGGAGGGCAGCTGGATTAGTCTGAGGAAATTACCTCAAAACACAGTCAGTAAATTATAAGAAAAAGGAGATGGATTGGGAGTCACTGGAAGAAATGAGGAAGCTGAAGAGTGTGTTGGGAATGTACAAGAAGTATATTGGTGATGAGGCTTGGAAGAATGTTGGTGGAAGATTTAGGAGTAGTGCACGGAATGAACAGATGACGATGCCATAATCTGGCACCAAGGGAGTGAAAATAGATACTGGAATAAATTTCCCAGTAAAGTGATGAATATGTCACAAAAAAAACACTGAAGGAATTAAAAATTATAATTCATAAAGAGCAATAGTAGTTAGGTGGAGAAATTATATTCAAAGATTTTACTGTTAGGAAGGGAAAGATAGGAGTGTTAAAACTGCATTAAATTAAATGGCCAAATCCGCATCCGTGTAACCTTTCAACGTAATACCACTACACTTTACGCTAACAGACATTGAGCAGGAACTGAGTGAGCCGTTGCTGAGTATTGCACAGTTGGGATGGAGTCGTCCTTGCGGAGCGCTGATCTCGAGTCGAGAGCGGACGTCAACCTCCAGGGTCGTTACTCCTGCGCGCGCCTTGACACACTCGCTCAATGTGCTTCTGCGGTGGCGGCGAACTTCACTTAATAACAACAACAACTATCCTGTTCGCTTTTCTCAACTGAATCCAAGGACAGAGGAGGCTATTAAACAAAACCGTCAAATAATCTATACTATTATATATCTGTAAGCAAGCTGCGTGTGTCTCTTTACTTGAATGGGTATCGCGCAATAAGTACCGCAGCAATTTGGATGTGATTTTCAAGTTTTTAGAGCTAATGGTCCGAATCAAAATCTGCTGACATAGGTAATGACTTATACGTACCTTCGGAAGGAACATGACACTTAAAAACCTTTTTATATGGAAAATTGTATGCCATGGAACATTATGCACTTTCAGAGATGCACTACTTCCGCATAAATCTGACGAAAATTCACACAGCTTAACCAATGATTGTTTAATATTTTGCCCTCGAATATTTAGTTTTTCAATTTTCTGGAATGCAGTAAATAAACGGAATATCTGAATCAAACGTAATGATCATTACTAATATTTCGTTTACTGCAAAACTACTACTGGTACTAACCATTTGAAATTTGGTTTAACTGATTCGTTATAATATCCTCTTCAGGTTTTCCACTCTCCTTTTACCACAAAGTTGCCACAAATTAAATTAAAAATTCCAAAATATGAGAGAGACGCCCAGCTATTAGATGGCGCTGTAAAATTAATGAAAATCTATTGAAATGTTGGTTAAATCCTTTATTGTAATATTTTTTTGCCGTTTATGCTTCTCTCCGTTGTAAAAGGTTGCACGAAATTAACAAATAAAAAATATTTGTCCGAGATGTAGTAGGCCCTACAACAACGATTTCCATCTTACAATCGATACAAGCGATCGGAGACAATACATTGCTTCCGTTGTAAACAAATACCCAATTTTTTAGATGGATGCCGCAGAAGGAATTTCCCAAACATTATTTTTCTTGTTCTAGGCCAAATTTCAACCTAACCACGACCTCTATGACAAAACGAGACTGTTTAGGTTGATATGATCCCTGTGCCGATAATTTTTGTGTCATTTTTACAGTGCTGGCAACATTACGCAGTTGCGCAGAGTCTCATATTTCGGCATTTTTAACATAACATGTGGCAATTTTTCCGAAGAAGGAGAGTGTAAAACATAAAGAGGTCATTTTGTGGTGGCAGATACTTCAAATTTCAAAAGGATAGTACCAGTTTCGGATTGGTGGAGAAAGAGGCAGACTATCAGCATTTCTAAACACGTCAAGATCCGCGCGTGCAAAGCAGCGGGTAAATTCTAGTTACATAATATAAATCTGTAAGCCGCCGTTACAGGGGGTTTTCCCTGCGCATGACGCAAAAACTACCAAATTGATTTGGATGTAGTATTCACAGTTCAAAAGCTTACAGTCTATCTTAAAGTCTGCAGTGCGTGTTATGATTCAACGTGTACGTTATGATAATCTGTTCATAAACTGAGCTGGTAGATTCCAAAGATCATACTATTCCAAAAACAAATACTTCACTCTTTAGATTCTTTTAACGTTGTTGTTGACTGCGTAACTTTGGTTATTTAGTATCATTGCATTTGTGGAAGCAATTTAAATGATTAAAAACTAAACTCATCGTGTCTTACGCGGGCACCACGTCATGAAATAGTGGTTTTTCTTTTACGCCTGCGAAATATGAAGTCTCCGCCTATGGAGCTGTCGGGAAATGCTAGTAATAATAATTAATATACACATTGTCACAGCGAAATCTTCTCTGGTATACCACCGTAGTGAGTTGTCAACACACAATGTTTCGACGACTGGCTCTGCCAACAACTTCAGGTGTAACATCTGTATTGGTCCCTTCTGGAATTGCCGGACGTGTTTACACGACCCAATACGCCGAATACTAATACAAAAACGTCATTGAAAACACACACGTCTCCACTCTTATTATGAATTATATTAAGAGGAAAAGAAAAACTTGGCACTGTGCCATTTTCTGTAATGCAGATATAGACTGGCAGTGCTTTAAGATAACAAAACAACTGTGTAGGTATTAACATTAATTTGATTGATATATCCTTCTGTGATGAAAGCTCAGGAATGGAAATAACAAATCCGGCATTCTCGGTAAATCAAGTTAATGTTAACAAACACAGCCGCAGAAGAAATGATTTGTTTAGAAATTATTCTTATTCATTAGGGGAAAATTCGCTCCACTGAAAAAGTTATAGCTACTGCAAGAGACCTAGCGTCGTTAAATCTGGTTACGTAATTATAGCCAAGTAGAAATGGGTGTAAGCACATACTCATCGTCAATACCTGAGTATTTATTCGGAGTGCATTTGCAATAGTTCTGGTTTATTTTAATAAATACAGGTACTTCAGAAACCTGTAATTTTCATAACGTTCTATCTTTTATGGTAGTTAAATATGCATTACTTCGTTAATGTTTTGATCAGATTTATGTGATCTCCTCCAACCAAGCGAGGTAGTGCAAAGTTTTCTCATATTTTAAGTTAGACCATAAACTTTAAGCAGTGAAAACCTCATCCATATCTATTCAGTAGTTTTACATGATGGCAGAGAATAGTTAATAAAGATTAATTGCTGGAGAAATTTTTAATTTTCTGCTTTACTGTCAGGTGCGATAGCATGATGAGACTACCTGAGATTATAAACACTAAGCGTTCAGATGTGATCAGTAGTTTTTTTAGATGCAGAAACAAGCAGATAAAAATTATAAAGAAAATTTTTGATATCGGGGTTCTATAACAGTAGATTCTAATTTGTTTTATATATATATATATATATAAATCTTCAAAGTACAGACACAGATACGTTTCTGCGTTTCTGTTTTAAAAAAGGAATTTTTTAGAAATGAATGAACGCTACATTCACCCAACACGATGAAATGTAGCTTTCATATCTTTCGTGTCTACAGAAATATCAATAGATAATGAGTAACCCTGCCCGGCTGTTTGGGAAGATTATCTTCTCACGAGAATCCTGAGATGCGTCCAATACTCTGTATTCATGAAATTAAAATTTCGATTTTTCAGCAGGCATTGGAGCTTTGAAGTTTCCTGCTCCCGAACATTAACTTCTTGCATGATGTCTGTAATACTCTCCATGACTATGAAAAATAATGAGTCTACTTTCTTTTCTTTTGTTATATAATTTTTCAGTAATATCTCGTGTGAAATGAAAGATGTACATAAAATTCAGCTACTAGCAGGCGTAAAGAAGAGCTCTGAACATCATAGCTGTTGCAAAACAGGATGTCTTTAAATTCTCATTACAAAGTAATGACAGGTGAAAGGAAGCAACTTCTGTCCCACATACTGTAGGTACTAATGATAACATAACCATTTTTTATTATTAGTAGCTATATTTTTCCTGTTACTATATCCGCAATTGCAAAGTATATTGATTATTTCAAATTGATTTCGGAAGCTGAATAGATGCATGATCTTTCTCCAGAATCAACCTGCTTTGGCTGAAGTACGATGAATTTTACTGTTTTAAAAATGAGCACAACTTTTGTCATGCCTGTTGCTAACATTCATTATTTATAGTTGTTAGCACATCTTTCTCGTTTCGCTATACAGTTAAAATATCTTAGTAAGCAATCACAGGACTCAATTATTCAAGTCGCAAAATGTAATCAATGGCCCGAAACTTACTGATTCAATCAAATTAATTTGAGTGACTGGAAGCATTTTTTCCCCTACATTTAGACATGTTCAACACTTGTACCCCACTTTTTAGCTCGGTTATACAGTATTGTGATATTTATAAATATGTTTGAATTAATAGCTCGTTGTCAAGATTTATATTTCTTTCCACTGCTTGTTATCAAAGACAATTCAGAACAATGAGTGCTCCCTTTAGTGCGCAGGTTATTAGTGTTACAATTAACGTAATTATAGTATACCAGTATTTTTCATAAATGTTGCTTCCAGTGCAAGAAGTATTTTTCAGAAATATACATTACACCCAGGGGTGAACAGAAAATTCAAAGTAATTTCAGATTATTCATTAAACAGGAATTCACGGGTTTACTTCCTCTCTAATTAATTTTCTGAAACCAAAACAGAATGTCATGCATATAGAAGTAATTATATGGAGAAAGATGCGTCGCGGTTGTTCTATATTAATTATATTACAGGAGGTATTCTTTTACACAATGTGTATTGAACATTTTTTGGCCTGCTCGGTGAAAGGGTACTGGTAGCCCTCAAAGCAATAAACCTAATTTTAATTAAGGTGCTTGAGCCTGATCAAAAAAAACTGATCTGATAAAGAGAGAGACAGAGGTGAAAGGCGTGCGAGCAGAAAGAGTTCTTTGTGCCTGCAGCAAAGGCAACCACCCAAGGTGTTAGCTTTGACCCGAGCAGAGGTCAATGATACGCTTGGTCGACGGGAAGAATGGGAGCGCGACTTCCTTGGGGTCGACTGTCCTGTGGGAATTAGGGAGTCACCACCTATCAACCTACGCTTGGTAAACGACACGGCTCCGAATAGAAAACAGAGACTAGGGACCATTCAAGTGTAGAGGATTAACATAATTAGTAAATTATACGTCCACAGTTCCTTCGCAATCCGTAGATAGGACTATTTACTCAGAACCAAAAAATGAAAGCTACTAAACAATTTACCAGCCTTCGACATTCATTTGTTATTTTGGTGTGAGTGCTTTCTATTAAAATCATGTTAAAATTATGTTTTGTATTTTTTTTGTGGTGATATTTTTAAAA
This sequence comes from Vandiemenella viatica, assembly GCA_031002005.1. Classification (NCBI taxonomy): domain Eukaryota; kingdom Metazoa; phylum Arthropoda; class Insecta; order Orthoptera; family Morabidae; genus Vandiemenella; species Vandiemenella viatica. The sequence goes on from CM061920.1 coordinate 278,469,672, forward strand.
TCATTTACAAGCGAATTACTCAGATTTCCCTGTTTCGACATCTTTTTGACGAGTAGGTGTACATACAATCTTGGTTTCTTCTATGGTAAAAATGTATCAATTAACTAGTTAATTTGTTAGTGGATAGAACAGCGCAAGATAAATAGTGTAGAATATATTGTACAGATAGCTGAGGGCTGGTCTATAATCACTGAGATGGATAAATTAATGTCAAACCACTCGAGACAGTAATAAAAATAATACGTATTGCATTGTTGGCCGGTATATCGCCGAAGAGTTGGGGCGCCGATTGGCAGAGTTCCAGCTTGTCGCACATGTGCCTGTCATGACTACCTTAACGTAACCCGGTAATCCTTTCGGGTGAAGGTCATCCACAGTAGAACGTGGAATCCGAACCACGGAAGCGTTCTGGTGTACTGTGCCGCAGTAAATCTCCGCCGTAACAGGGATTCGAACCAGCGACCTTTCAATATCCAGCCATACGCCATTACCACTGAACCATCTCACCGCTCACTTGATTTAGTGATGAAATATAATAAATATGAACACGTTTTATAGAGCTTTTCTGTGTGAAGGAAATAATGTTTGGTCTAATATACCAAAAAATTCAGTACTATCAATAGATTTCGGATATGTTTTGTGGGTACCAGATTTTCATGAAATTACATTAACATCGGCTTCATCTGACTGTATCCAACCAACTAAATCTAGTTTATTTAGATTATTTTATTGATACTATTACTCCGCGACTCACTAAAAGTCTGTGGCGGAGGGTGCATTGCACCTATCCGGAAAGGTAATGGTTTGGAAGAGATATACGGGATATGGCAGGAGGCGCCCACGGGCTATTGTGAGAAATCATCCCAGCATTCGCCTGGAGCGATCTGGGGAAACCATGGAAAACCCAGATCAGGATTGTTAGCTTCCTGCTGATATTTTTTTTCTACCTGTCTCTTAATTTTTCTCACATTTTTAAACACTTAGTTTTGGGCTCATATATTTGAAAGTAAGGTGGGCTTCGGTAATATCAGAAAGGGAAAGATAAAAACATTGGAAAAGTGTAACTATACAAGGATGTCGGGTATAAGACGGCCATTAAAGGACTAAATAGTGGTATTCTGAAACTAATGAGTTAAAAAAGGAATTTTGCTAAACAACTTTACAAAAAGAAGTGACAAGATGATGGGCCCCATTTATGAAATCGGGGTTAGTTGATATGTCAGTAGAACAAAAAATCGACTGGAAGAACTGCTGAGGGAAATGAATAAATGAAACAGATTATGAAGGACAAAGTTTGTGATGGGAGTAAGGGGATAAAGATATAATTATTATTATTTTTTTTTTTTTTTACTTATTGCTTTACGCCTCGTCGACGCCTAAGGTCATTAGAGGCTGGTTGGGACTGGGGACAAAGAGCGGGAAGGAATTCGACCATGGTCTTTTTTTTTTTTACCCGCTTGCCCCTCCCTAACGCTGGCCCTGCATCCAGGCATTCACCTGGAATGATTTGGGGAAACCATGGAAAACCCAAATCTGGATGCCCGGACGGGGATTCGAACCCGCGTCTCCCGAATGCGAGGCCAGAACGTTAACCGTTCACCCACCACGCTCGGTACCGATATTAACTTGGGATGAGAAGTAATAAGGACTATGATTCCTGGAATTGTGTCAGATTGATATAAACAGTGTGGTCCCCTTTAGCAGATACACTCCTGTTGTACGTAACACATGTTTCTCTTAAATGAGCAGATGGTTGTATTCAAATCACTGGTTACCAATTTTTTATCTCCTAACCCCAGTTTCGAAAAAGAAAGATTCTCCCTGCCCTCTTTTCAGAAAAAACCACACTGATTTCCCTTCAAATAATAAATAATATAACACTTGTGGTTGAAACTTTTTGAACAGAACTTCTATAACGTCCGTGTAGTATCGTATATAGAAAAATAATTACAGATTTCTAAAATTACTTTATTAAAATATATTAACAATATTGGTGTATTATTCATACTTTGATTAACAAATGCATATCACAAAAAGTATTATTAATTAGAGGACTGCTCTAGATGTAATGACACTTCTTTTTCAAAATTACCGCGTTTTACTATTGATTTTCTTTCCATCAACACTTAATATTATAAACGCGAAAATAACTCTGTCTCTCTCTTACTTTCTCACGACTATACGGCTAAACGGATCCTGATGAAATTTGACCAAGAAATTCGATGTATCATTAGGAAAGACATATGATACTTTTTTCGGGATAAATAACATAATTTGTCAAGAAATTTTGAAAACTAATCAAACATTGATAGACAGGATTTGTTTCTCTCGCAGTTAACTTGTATGTAATCTGTTTATTAACTTTATGCACAGAAACCAATTAAGTCCATGGTAATATAACTTAATTTTTACAGTATAATACAGCTTTAATGTCGTATAGGTTGAAGATATATAGATTGATATATATTTCATCCAATTCTAGTAATTTAATTCAAGTCCCGGCGTATAAGTCTAGGGTAAAAGATTGTAGCTAATAAATTAGTGAATACAGAAAATCCTCTTTTGGCTACATTTCATTATGGAATGCAGTTAAAAACTTCTTTGACGCAGCCATTAAAGCCGGATATAATACTGGAAGGCAGAGGGGTGGTGATTAGTCCTCAACGTCCCATAAACTAGGGGTGTTGATATTTTTATTAAAATATCGGATTTTCGATATATCGATATTTTAAAAGGTATCAATATCGGCTCTCGATATATCGGGAAAAAGTATCGATATATCGATACTTTCATAAATGCAATTTCATAATATCAAACCTTGCAAAAATAAGGCTGTCCAGTGATAAATGGACGTGTGATTTTGTTCTTAATCAGGTTTTCCGTTTCGAATGGTTTCTGTTGGTGATGATTGTTGATTTTTTTTTTTTAAATTGACTATTATGCGCTCATAAGTTTCATAAAGATTAATAAAATTTATAAAACTCGAAAGAGGTTCGAGGCAAATCTTATTTTGTGTATTTTTAAGGTTGATAAGTAATATAGTTGAGGCATTTATTTAGGTAGAAGTTATCATAGCTATCATAGCATGCCTTATCTATGGCCAAGTTACATAACTTTTTTTAATATGATTTTTTGTGGTATTTCCTTTAGTTTTGTATATTGATAGCTTATTCTGAGTTGTCTTATTTTTTCCTTGCTCTCGAATCAGCAACTATTTTTTATTTACACTTCCCACTATTCCTGCTACCGTAACACACTAGTTGGACTACCCTGGACAATCCACACGCTCATTTCGCTCGCGTTCGATTCGTGTTGGGCGAGCGATGCCTTGCCTACACTTTTGTCATCATCTGGCTTGGTACCTATAACTTTCAAATTAATTATAGAAACGTAGTAAGATTTACTTAAGCTTGCTGATCTCTATGCGTAACAGAAATTTGAGAGACATGGTGTCATTTAGAGAAAACGAAAAATGATAACTTATTTAAAAAAATATCGAAGCCGATATCCAGATTTCAGTATCGAAATATCGATATATCGTCCTAAAAAATATCACTCATAAATATCGATATTTTCAATATATTTTCAATATATTTTCGATATATTATCAACAGTCCTACCATAAACTTACCTTGGAACTAGAAATACCCGCTATGATCGCTTCAACGTCCACCGGCAGCGGGTTCTGTCCCCGTCGGGAACCACTGTATCAAATTATATCATAAACGTGTAAAAGATATGAATTCTCGGATGAGATTGCTGAAAAGCCTCATCATTATAATTCTCCAGCTCCAGTCTCCGCGGTGCTGGTCATCAGCAATCCTTTCTGTCCACGAATAACTGATGTTCATGAACAGTCTTCCAATTAAGCCATTAGTCTTCTATATCCTTCTTGATTTAGTCTATCAATTTCTTTTTGGGCCTTTCCACACATCTTTTACCTTGGATGTTCATATTAAAGTAGCCCTTTGCTCTTCTTTCTTCCTCCATCCTTTGGACATGTCGATATCACCCCAGGCGATGACGCTGCAAGGATTTTGCCACACTGATGTTTAAGGCGCATTTCCACTATCCCTTGTAACGAAGGTGAGACGGGACGGGATGGGACGGGACGAATACTCAACCAAACGCCATGGGAACAGTGCCGCCTCTGCTAGTGGAGATGAGACGCAGCTACCCACTCTACGACGGTAAACATCACAGGCGTGTGTAGCGGTGCGCTGTTGCCATCGGTTTGCAGCAGCAGTGCGCACCCCTTCTGTTGCTGTAAAGTGCTCTGTGCCAAACGACACGAGGCAACGTGGTGCGGAGGTGGCGTCGAGGTAAGCTAGGACTAACCTGCGGCTCGTGGTCGTCCCTTCGGCTAATGAGGTCTCGTCCCGTCTCGTCTTCGTTACAAGGGATCGTGGGAATGCGCCTTTATACCGGCCTCTGCATGACTGATTTCATTCCTCACTTTGTCCTTTCGTGTTCTCTGAAGCATGGTAAGCAAAAACTTCATTTAAGTGGCTTGAAGTCTACTTCTGTCTCTACTGGACAGGGTACCTGTTTCCGAGGCTCGTTTTAAGTTGAAAGCAAGTTGCTGAAAAGCCTGCGGAGTCTACAATTCCAGGAATATCGATCTCAGGCTTCTTCTGGGCATCGAAACATTTTACGAAGTTGTAAAATGTGTACGAATTTTACACTTTGAAGACCATTCGCAGCCAACCACCGTCTCAGAGATGAGTTCACTGAACTACACACTTCCGATGAAGCGTGTCCTACCGAGGGCATGTCTATTGTAATGGGAGAGGGCATGACCGCAGGTGTGTCTCCCTTTTGTGCGGTGGACAAAGCAACAAGTGGCCGGGAGCCCATAAATCTCGGCAAGGCCAGCCTCGCTCGCCGCCGGGGCAGAGCGTTCAGTATTTAAATGGCGGCCTTGGCCAGAACAAAAGCCCCGCGGTGTCGCCCCCGCCTATCTGTCAAGGCCGGGGTTATCAGCCAGCCCGGCCTCAGACGTGACGCCCACGCGGTGCAGATTACAGCCTGCTGCCCAATCTATCTCCTCACCATCCCGCGGCCGAACGTGACATCTCTGTCATGAGAAATCTCCAGTTATTCACTGATTCGACAGGTTTCAATTCGTAGATTATTCGGATAAGAACTTCCTTTACCAATTCCGCCTATTCGAAACCTCCTTCGCCCTTGGAAATACTTACCTTCCACATGAGACTGATATCCCATCATGGGTTTCGAACGAAAAGCATTTATTAAGAAAATTCAACTGAAGTTCAAACGGTATATGTTGAAAGCAATGTTTTCGATAGAATGAGCGGTGTTTAAGCCTGGCTCGATATGTACACCTCTTGGAGTTACCCATTGTAAAACTACTACTCCACATGCAGAAAATTTTGACATTTGGCTTAACTCATTCGCAGGGATATCATCGTGCTTGACTTTCTGACCCTCCCCCTTCCCCTTTCCTTTTGTCACAAAATATTTTATTTTGGTTTCTCTGGCCTTTCACGTTAAAGATAATCAATTCTATCTCTTTCTTGTTTTGATGGATTTAATGTAATATTCGTTTTTCCCGTCCTGTGAGAATCACCTAAACTCCCCCAACACAGTAATCTACCATTCCATGTCCTTGTTCTTAAAGATACTTTTTTTTTTTGCTGTCATAACTCTTTCGACTGGTTTGATGCTGCAATCCTCCATCCCTTCCTATCTTGTGCTAACCTCTTCATCTCTACATACCCCTTACAACCCATATTCTCAATTATCTGCTTCATATATTCTAATCTCTGTCTTCCTCTACAGTTCTTATCTTCGACTGTTCCCTCCACTAACCAATTAACCAATCCTGCATGTCTCAAAATATGACATACCAGCCTGTGTCTTCTTTCTGTAAGCTTCTTCCACAAATTTGTTTCCTCACCCATCATTTTCCAAAACTCGTTCTTTCGTACTTTGTCTGTCCACTTAATTTTTAGCTTTCCTCTGTAGCACATTTCAAATGCTTCAATTTTCTTTCATTCTGGTATTCATAAAGTCCATGCTTCGCTAAAACTTTGTTAATTTTACGAATGATTTCCCGTTAATTTTTGACCCTAATCTTGAATTTTTATGCCACTTGATTGGTTTGTACTATCTAACGGGTTCATGGGAAACTTGAATTTCTTTTGCTTAATCATGTAGATGTGAACACATTTCATTATTCCCACCAAGGATCTATATTTACTGTTGAAGATGAAAACCATTTCCTCTTTACAGTAAAACCATCCTCGGTGTCAATACTGATTCCTGAATAAGCGAAAAAGATTATGCCAATATAATAATGGAATCCTGTGTCACCTTTTACACTGACATTGACTTTAGGCATTTGAAACACTTTGCTCTTTTCTCGCAGGTGACACTTTGTTTTCTAACCTGTTTACAGTAATTCTTTAGCTCAAGTTAGCCTCCGGATTAGTAAAACACTTCGAAATCCCCTGTATCATTGTGAAGAAAAATGTATTATAGGGTGTGGTGGCTCCATAATAGCACGGGATGTTTTGTTTTCGTGGAATCTTTTGTCTTATTCTTTCTGGTTATGTCAGCCTTCTTACTGGCATCACAGTTTCTTGTTTTAAAAATTAATAAGGGCTTTTGTGACGTTGGAATACGTCAGTCAACTGCAACGAGATGATAACAGAATGAATCAAAGGCAAGAACTTTCCAGCCTATAAAAGTGATTTATTAAAAATTGCTTGATGTTCAGTATGCACTAATGTAGATCTACGTACGGTATAGCCTATGGTGGTATACACCATTTGGTAAGTAGCTGCGACTCCGATAAGGAACGTCGAGATTTTGCAGACATTATAAAACACGTTGTAAGAATTGCCAACACTATTCATCTTCAGGGCCTATCTACGTGCACAATTAGATACAAGCAAGTGCTGCAATTAACGCATGAAGAAATACTGTGTTGGGTATCGATGTTTAAAACTTGTCAAGTAGAAAACTAAGGTTCCTTTTTTTCATTTCTAAATAAAGGTGTGAGCGATTGTCAGAGTTATAAAAACATACCTAGGAAGTTAGAATTATTTCCGGTGTGGGCGATACCCTGTATTTAAACAATAAATGACAAATACACCACCATCTAATAAAATTTATAAGTCGGGAGTAATACAAGAAAGGTGTTTCTAAATTTGTGGTTATTTTGCAATATATCATTACCATTTTACTGAAAGTACTTATAATTCCAAATGCACTGAATCCTGAGGGATTGGTACAAGTACTTTTTATGATATATTTCTTTGAAATTGAAGCCTTCACTATGGGCGGGAGCGGCAACACGTTGGCGCATTGGAGGTTGATCTATCGGAGCCCACCATGTAACTTGAAAATATCTCAAAAATTGATTTTCGCGGCAGGCAACTCAGTCTGATCTGCAACGTTCACATAAGAAACGGAACCTTAATTGTGTGAAGCAAGAGTTATTCTTGGCCGCATTTTACTGACTGAATAATTTATGTTACCAACAGACGTCAATTATTTTACTTGAAATCATGGTTAAAAATTTCGGCGTGGTTGTAGGTGTATAATTTTCCTTCTGATCAGATCTTTATTTCAGCTTCTTCTACCGCCCCGTCAACTACTGTACGTGGAGCTAAAAGCAGGGACGTGGCAGGAAGTATAGCACCGGGAGACAGGTCGGTTGAATGGGACCCCTGCGTAGCTGCCCGGGGGAGATTCCTGTATGAGTCACGGCTGCTCTCCGTCCACTTTAGGAGAGGGGGACGCCACTCAATGCCGAGTCACTGGCGCCTGGGGGACTCCTTACACCACAGGGAGGGGTAACACACCGAACGGGTTGTTGCCCCCGTCTGCTGCCAAGGTCAGCCGTAAAAGGTCCGGGGAACAGATCTACGCACTTAGTGGAGTCTGTAAGTAGGTTCTCAAACTGCAGTCTCTGGTTCCGATTATCCTTGGTATACATATCAAAATGTCAAAAATAATTCTGTAAACCTCTAACCTATACGGGCCTAATTTCTTTTACTTATGTGTGTACATTGTCAAACAACCTTATGAATTGTTCTCGGCACGTAGAGCGGTCACTTGAGATCTACACCTACAATAAGGCCGGGTTACACAGTATGAGTTTCTGACCTGACAGTGGACAGCTACTGCCCCTGTGTACTCGCACGATAGTAGCTCGACTCGTCTCGCCCGGTCACGCAAGTGCGAGTTACTGGCGTGAAAGTAGACAGCTGCTGTACGTGTGTATACGCATCTTTTCAGTAGCTATTCATAGGTCTCGTGCAATGTTGTCGCAAAATACACGACTGACCACAGTTCATACCGTAATAAAAGCAGTTACAAAAATACTTTGTGGTGAAATACTTCGAACTGAAAGTGCTGTGCGAAGAAAAACAGAACTATATGGGTCAGGAATTGGTCGAAAGGAAAGAGGCAACACAGACAATATTTAAAGAACCAAATGATTGATGGTTTATACATCCCATCAGTGCCAAATCCACTTAATTTGCTTTTCTCAATATTCAATAACTCCTGGTTTCCGGCCTCGGTAGCGTAGGGGCTATAGTGCTAGCTCCACGTACCTATGGTCGCCGGTTCGACTCCGGCCGAGGGCATGGGTGTTAAAGAGTTGTGTGTCTGTGTTGTCCTACAAATTGAGCGTTCACATTAAAAAGTTGGAAAGATTCATTAACATTGACGATATAAAAAATACATTGAGAGCTGGATCAATGGCTACGTGCCAATTGCCAAAAAAAAAAAAACCCTACTGTTTTTTTGTTACTTCATTCGTGTCTTGTAAGCACAATTCCACGCGAATGTTTTCAAGCGAGGTTTTACCCAAATCTCTGTTCTTATAATTAGGATCCAAACAATTCTAAAAGTTGGTTTGATCCTTGTAAAGCTGCACAAACTTTTTATTTGTTCGGAAGTCCATCTATCCGCCATTTTTTGTTTTCAACCACTACTGGAAACACAAACACATGCAGCAATGAATATTGGACCTGGTGTGGTCCCGGGCTTACGAGCTACTGTCGTTTCGCAAAAACCGTGCAAGTTGACGTCCGCCTTGCATGCGAGCTACTGCTTGCGGCGTGGTGGGGGAAGGCGAGAAGCGAGTAAAATCAAAAAATGTTGTAGTAACTCACATGCGAGCTACTGACCGACTAACACGTGACAGTAACTCGTGTGATGCGGTAACACGGTGCGAGTAGCTGCACTGCAGTAACTGACTACAGCACATTCAGTTAACAGAGGCGGCTCAAGGTCACTCCGCTGCCCTTGCCCCTACAAATGAAGGGGAAATATTCCTCTCGCCTATCTGGACACAGCGTTTAGTTCGGAGAGATAGGAAGCGAGAGGGTGGTGAGGTGAGGAGCGGGGCAAGGGGAACATGACATTGAGTTGCCAGTTGAGAGTGAATAGACTATAGGCCAGCTCCGATGCTAGCTCGCATTGTGTAACCAAGCCTTAAGGTACTCTTAAAATGATCATTATTTAATGCTCAAAGGAACAACGATCTCTTTTATACCGACTGAAAACATATTTATTGAATAGGCTATTGCAGTAACAAAGCAGTCATATCATCGTATTCTGGAAATACCACATTATTACTGCTCGTTGAAATGTTTATGGCTTCTAGTAAGTTAAGTTTATAGTTTGTACTACCTTATAGCCTTATACAATACGAAAATTATTAAAAAAGTATTTGCTGCTATCATATCTTTAATTCAGTCACAATTAAAATTAATGTTTTTAATATTCTCCCTGCAGACGACCTCTCCAATCTTCGTAGATCGAAAGCGGCGTTTCTCTTTCTCAATCCATAAAATGTAACAACTAGTTCTGCGGACCATTAATCTATAGGGGCCTATTTTTTACATATGTTTATGTTATTAATGTGGCGGACATATTATATTCCATCATCATAATATAAATCTGAAAGCATGTTTAGAGTTCCAACTGAAATTCTGTTATGAAATTGGAACTGTACTAAAGTGAAATATTAAACGGACTTAATATTTACAACCAAATGAAAATAATGTAATTTCTGCGGATCCTGTCCCATCTTCGCGGACCATAGCTTGAGAAACATTGATCTATAACACCCAGAGAAACCATTCTGCTTCAGAATGTGAAGTGAATATATGCTGTGGCTCAATACACTTGGCTCAGAATAATCTCTCATAACTTCTTGTCATCAAAAGCCTCGAGACTTTGTCTATTTTTACAAGAATTATTTTAGTGGGAATCAGCTTACACAGTATCAGAGATAGTCGAATCTGTTATTAATCTGGACTGGTTGAATGAATATTCCATTTTTTTCCTCAGCCCATTTTTTATATATATTTGAGACGGGAAAGGAGTAGGGCAAAGGAAGGATTTCTGCCTGGCCGTTTTCAAGGAATAGACGGACTTTACATGGGGTGATTTCGTTAAATCACGGAAAACCTAAATTTGGCTGACGCATTCAGTGGTGTGTTCTACACAATTCACAATTAGTCTAATGTCAGTAAGTGGTGTTAAAATTAGTTTACTTTAAGAAAAGCTTTTTCCTAATATTAATTCGCTCTTGAGACTTTCTTAGGCTCGATTATTTTGCCGTCATTTTAATCCTAAATGAGAAAATTAATTTATTACTATACTTATTATTGTACCGTTCCGATATTTTTATTTAGTCTCTGTTATTTTAGTACTGTTTTGTCTACATCCATTTGAAATTTCAATCGCATGATTATTATAGGACATATGGTACAGTTCAATTTTCACGATTTCAAAGTATAAAAGCAACATTGTACTCAGTGGCCATTGTAATAAATTCCATTAAGTAAAACATTAATTTTTACAAATAAAAGTGAGAGAAAGAAGATCTAATTAGTGATCGTAGAAGTGCAAGGTCAACGAGGTAGCCACGAATGTGTAAAAATAGGTGTTCAATACCGATTGAGCACCGTAGAAACAGATAAATAGAGTTCAAAGAATTTTGACGCTGAAAAAATTGCTCATGTGATGTGTCTGCATGCGCACATTAAGCTACCAGAAAATTATGGTTGACATGGCAATAGTCATCTGGGAAGACTTTAGTCCCAGAGTTTGGGGAAGTTCTTGCGTATGTGCGCATCTCCTTCCAATTCATGAATGGTTGTCATAACTTTAGGTGTCATTACTGGACTTTCCGAGTCCTGGTCTTCTATTCAGAATATGGTATGTCTTAGTTTCCTATTGTAGTGTTCGGCTTTAAGCCGCGCACTGTTTCTTCGTTATGGTCAACTTGGTGTATCACTGTCGTGTAGTGAGTGCGGCTGAGAGTTTCGTCAGCAGGTCGATGATGGTGGCGAACTGGTGTGCCAAGTTGCTTTCTAGGTTGAAAATGATGGTTTGTTACCGGCCGCAAATAGAGGTGATCAGCCTGCCTCAATACGGGATCACGTGTACCTGCAATGTGCTTGCAGTCAGCTGACACTCAGATAACGGCACAGGCAAGCCAGGAACAGAGCTTGCGGAAACGCCCTCGTCTCTCTGCTACTACGCTGAGATTTACTACCAGAAAGTTTCTGGATATTTATTTTTGTCCACATGTCGAACATGTATACAGCAGCTTGATCGCGTCATTCACAACAGTTGGGTGCTGGAACATTACACCTTTTGAAAATTATCCACAAATACATCACATTTTAAACATAATTTTATCCAAGTGACCATGGACTTTCCAAACGATATTTCGGTGAGCCATTCTCCATTGCCATCTTTCGGTCATTACGGAGACAGAGTATTGGGTTGTCCGAAAAACCGTAAAGCCCAAGACAAAAAAATAACATATGAAACGCCAATGCCGTAAACAAGTAAAGCAACGAAGCTAGTCCAGACGCACTTACTGGTTTCACTTGCTGCCATTTACTATAAACAGCTGTTACATTTCAAATAGTCAACTGTGGGACAGCCAGATGGGATGGCAGGTAGCTAAAATTACAATTGAAGTCTTTAGTCACAGTGTATTTCGCTGTGCGATTATTTTTAATAAGAGTTCGTTCATAATATACACAGATAATCATTATTTCTTTCCCTGTTATTGAATCTAAGAGGAGCGCACTAGCAGAGATAGAATTCTATACGGCCTTCTAGGACTTTGACGCTAGATTCTAGGCACTGGTCGATGCTTCAGCCCCTAACCGTCCCTCCCTTTTCCTGTTCTAGAATAAAACCTGTCATTTGCATCCGAAAGCAGACTGAATGTGTCTGAGGAGGCATCATTCCAGAGATTGTGTTTCGCGGAAAATGTTAGGTTGGTATCCCAGTCCTTATCGACTGGCGAGATATGGGGAGAGAGGCTTGTTTCTGGAATGTAGTATGATATACCTCTCTGGTATAGACGCGGATAAGGAGGTTTTTGCTCCGTTACTGACGATGACGGCTTGAATTTTTGGGTTGTGTGTCATGCTTCTACAGCCGCGGCAATTCGCCTGATTAGCGCACGTAGCACGCAGCATACTGCAAACAACTGGCGAGGCTAAACGAGGTGAGTGGAAGCGATTACGTGCCAGCACTTCGCGGAAAGGAAGGGCGTCACGCATGTACCACATGTGTTTGCATAAGGTCGTATCTATGAAGACCGCATAACGACACCCACTCTGCCTGCAGCAGCTGACGTAACCAGCACTGCGCGGAACTATTCACAAAACGAAGCAATATGAGTATCTCTGCCGCAGGAAGTCACTCTGTGCATTTTTCTGAATGGTTACTGAACAGTTCAAAAAGCCTGTTCTTCATATGATTCTTTTTTTTTTTTTTTTTTACTCATTGCTTTACGCCTCGTCGACGGCTAAGGTCATTAGAGGCGGGATGGGACTTTGAACAAGGAACGGGAAGTAATTCAGCCATGACCTTTTTGAAGGAAGCATCCCGGCATTCGCCTGGATTGATTTGGGGAAACCATGGGAAACCAAAATCTGGATTCCCGGACAGGGATTCGAACCTGCGCATGTACCACATGTGTTTGCATAAGGTCGTATCTATGAAGACCGCATAACGACACCCACTCTGCCTGCAGCAGCTGACGTAACCAGCACTGCGCGGAACTATTCACAAAACGAAGCAATATGAGTATCTCTGCCGCAGGAAGTCACTCTGTGCATTTTTCTGAATAGTTCAAAAAGCCTGTTCTTCATATGATTCTTTTTTTTTTTTTTTTTTTTTTTTTACTCATTGCTTTACGCCTCGTCGACGGCTAAGGTCATTAGAGGCGGGATGGGACTTTGAACAAGGAACGGGAAGTAATTCAGCCATGACCTTTTTGAAGGAAGCATCCCGGCATTCGCCTGGATTGATTTGGGGAAACCATGGGAAACCAAAATCTGGATTCCCGGACAGGGATTCGAACCTGCGTCCTCCTCAATGCGAGGCCAGAACGTTAACCGTTCTCCCACCACGCTCGTTGTATATATATGATTCGTATATATGCAAGCACACAGAAACTAAGATATTTTCCTTCTTTGAGGAGAAGGCGGGAACCACTGGAGCGCCGTTCTTGAAACTTAGCTTCTGAATCTAACAACTCTTGGAACAAGAGTGTCAGCAATTCAGTTCAATTGACGTACTTGGAAACAGCGCTAGAGTTGCCTGTTTTCTTACGAAGTATCACGCATTATTCTTTTATGCCACCTGGCTACAGCCAGAAAATTTAAATATTCCTGTTGATTAAGAAACATAGAAAATATTGGTTCTAATGTGTGATTCAAAATTCAAATTCTGTTGTAAAAATATAAACCAGACAGATGGTTAATAAGTAGAAAAGTTGCACATTATCGTGCGCGTGTTGACTGTTGTCCTAATGCGGTTATACCCTGTTCACTCGCAACAGGCGGCTGAAGGCCATATTCTCCTAGCTCCGCTCTTCACCTCACCACCGACTCCCGTTAAGGACAGTCCATAAAATACGTGGTTCACTCTAGGGGGGGGGGTTAGGTAGAAAGCTACGCTGAGCCACGTAAAGGGGGGGGGGAGGGGAGGGATGTCCGAGTTGAGACACGTAGCGTTCCATTTATATTATTTTTGACAATTAAAATAAGGTACAGAATACCACACAACAGCAAGTGGATATTTATTTCCATTATTTAGTTGCCTCCGTATGTAATTTAGATATCTTACCTGCTAACAGTGCTGCACATGCGTGTGACTTGAAGTCGTAGCGTTGAGTTGTAGGAGGCTGGCGCATTGAAATGCGACGGCGCATTACGATCATTAGACTTTCCTTACCTAGAATCAAATCCGCATAAGATGGCTTATCGAAAATATTTTTCAACGAGTTTTCACTATCCAGTAAGTTATATAAGTCTTTTAAGGAGATCAAAGAAGCAGTTCTGGTAATATAGAAAGAAAGATGTCAGAACTGCAGCAAAAGAAAATAAAAATTATACCTCTTCTCATAATTTTTTTTTTTTTTGCGGCAGGTTTAGTGTGTTCTATTTTATCAGTTAATTAACAGTTATGACTCCGAAGAAGAAGAACGTTGTACTTATAATTGCAGAAAAGTAAATGACGTAAATATGGCTCAATATGTACGCAACAATTTTAACGATAGTCTGTCAAGAGAAAATACTAAAAGCTACGTGCCACATAGGGGAGATTGGGGTGTCCAGGCAAAACCTCTTACGTCAGGCTAAGTGGACGGGGGGGTGGGGGATTGAGCCACATAGTATATAGAGGCTCCCTTACCTTCCCTCCGAAAGGTCGCTTTGTCCCGGCAGGCGAGTGGCAAATTTGACAGCGAGCACTATTTCCTCTTTACAAATAGGAGTAAGGGCAGCGTATATAAAAGAATGACCTTGAGTCGCCTGTGATGACTGAACGAAGTATAGTAGAATTGGTGATACCTTACAAGCAAGAAGGTAACAACTAGCGGGAAACATATTACATCTGTGCGAAAGCCACAGCATTTGGAGGTTTGAAACACCATATCTCATTGACTTAACTGGCAATGAGATATGATTGCATACTTGTGTACTGAAACAAACTTTCTGAATGATGTCTGAGCACTCACATGCATCTTCCTACGTTTTTTCACTTTTTATACCTTTTTTTATTATCAGGTATACGCAACAACGTGATCAACATACGCAATCATTCGCTAGAAAAATTTCGTCTGATCACATCTGATACAATAGACTTCTTCGGGAGTATACCTTTTAATGCTTTTTTATTTAAGTAATGGCTTTGCTGAAAGTAAGCGAGATGGTGGTGTTATTTTAATAGCATTTAGACGGTACTAAAATTGTACCTTAGAGTTAGATAACACAACGCAAAACCATGCCCCCAAAAGGACTCGAATCGTCGTCCCCTGCAAACGAAGACCAGGTTTCCTAGTCTCTAAGAGGCTTGAAGTGGCAGCATTGCACTAGGTCACCTTCTAATGTTGTATAGCTGAACAGTTGAACACTTGATTTCCACTAGTAGTTCCCAGGACCGAGCGTGTTGAGTGAGCGGTAACATCCTGTCGTCGCATTTTGGAGACCAGGGATTCGAATACAGATCTGGGTTTTCCCATGGTTTTACGAAATAACTCCAGGCAAATGCCGAAATGGTATTTTTTTCTTAAAAAACAAAATGACCACTGCCGAATTCCTTCTTATTCCTTGCCCGGATTCCTTTCTCTCCTGTAATATCCTCGACATCAACAAGCAATAAAAAAAAAAATTGGATTATTTCCAGAGACATTATTGGTTATGACAACAATCAAGACAGATCAGGACCGAAGCATACAATTTATTACACCTGTGAACACTTCGTTGCAGATACGCCGGAAAACCTGATGGTCACTATAGTCAGTGCTTCTTTAATTAAGCTGCTGACGATCTATTCAGGAATGAAAATGTATTTGTATTTGCGCTAACCTTCTCTGTACCTATAGTCATGAGGCCATTTATAAGCGCAAACATTTGTTTCCGATAAAAAAAGAAAACAAGAACTCATTGAAATGAAGTCTTCACGGGAGTACCGCCCGGATACTATGCGGCGGTACACCCGTGGAGACTTCATTTCAAGCATACGCCGGGAAAGTCTCCGTTCTTACAAGAACTCAATGTTTTCGCGTACAGAACGTCGGATTTGTTTTTCCTGGGTAACATCAGAGAAATAAAACTACCACAAGGGATAAGCGTGACCGTGAATTACAACGTTCATTATTGTATATTGTTCCCACGCGTTGATACTGTAACTGTTATCAGAGTTATTAGAAAACTCACTTCAGGGAATTACGTTTGACGTGTTCTTATTCCACACTATTAAGAGGAAGTACTTGATTTAATATCTGCTCTCTCTCATTCAACCAAACACAGTTTACGAAAAGATTTTCAATAGAAGAGAATCTTTCAAAACTCGTAAGCTCATAAAAGTCAACTCTGCATTATTGTTGAGGGGTGAGGTTTTGTTTACTTATACCTTACGAAAATTGTTCCCAAGGGAGTGAAATGAGATGTTTAATTTGTATGTAACACGTTCAAACTTAATCCTAAGATTTGACCGATTCTAATTTTGAGATGGAAGAGTAACAACCCTTGAGATGAAAATAAATGTCTATCTGTTCAATTATTTACTTTTTACTATATTACAATAGTAAGAAAGTTAAGTACATGTTATAATTTGTCTGAAAATTGTTTAGTGAACGTATACCATTTTATTTTTATTTCTTTTCTAGATCCCTTTTTTTTTAAGAAAAAATTCTGGAACCGTTCCAAAACTAGCCTTTACGATTTCCGTAAAACAGAAATGAAGATTGTCTGTTAGATAGTGTAGGTATATTTGAAGCTCTCTGTCGCTACGGTTCGTGCCTTAAGTCCAGTATGGCATACGTAGTCAAAGAAATTACTGTATGTTTGAACCTGTACAAAATAGACGAGACAGTTTATGAATGAAACATTTTATTATGCTAGTGTTTTCATTCTCTTGATAGAGTGACAGACTATTTTTGCGTATATTGATCAAACAGAATCATATTATTGGTTACCAAGATTGAGATCCTACTATTAAGTATGTTATTTGTGTGCAATAAATCAATAGCATCGGCTGAAATTGTTCACATTTGCATATTGTCATGTATTAGTTTTATTGCAACGGTTGGTAAAATAAATATCGCCTCAATAAATCAGACAATGACAAAGAAACAATATAGGACAATATCGTGTTTCCACAACACAATCCGGCGGTACACCCGTGTAGACTACATTGCAGTTATACGCCGGGAAAGTCTTCGTTCTTCCAGTATAGGACAATTGTAATTTTGACTGGATAAAATAAAATTGATTAGGTGAACTCCTAATGGCAACAAAGTGGTATCTTTGGACTAAACAATCTTTTACCAGCCATTCCGTCATTTATAGAGGCATTCCAGGATATGGAATGTAGTTGAATGGCCATTTTACATCGTGATTCAAACCCAGCCCATTTCAGTCATATTTTCAGTTTTGAGAAATGGTAAAAATCAGAGATAGTGATGTTGAGAGATATGAAGCTAACTAATCACGGAAGTTGTACGTTAAGGAACCTAATCGGAATTAGGTGAGAAAAATGTAAGTATGGAGTAATTTCCGTATAATTGAAACCACAACTCCTTGACAGTGACTGCAAGTGCAGAAAAGAAAACCCAGTGAACTGTAATAAAGATTACTATACATTCTCGTACGAGGAGACGTATCTTAATGCATTTTCATCTATGTTAAACATTATTTCAGACCAATAATTCTTTAACAGAGCTAAAATACTTACAAGACTAATTACGTGGGAAGTCATGAAATGTTGTTATCTTTGTGGATATTTTGTGCTATTTCTTTTCCTTTCAGAAAGCAGTGCACCTATCCGAGAGACAGAGCAGGTGTTGTGATATATGATATAGGGGGAGTATGCGTTATCGCTACGTCATCAACTCGCTGCAGGCGCTATCACTACGTTTATGGAAGATATAACTACACTGCCAACGTTAGTGGAGATTAACCCCTCACTGATCTAGAACAATGACAACTGCAAACGGCAATAAATTTATCTTCAAACGAATTCTCTCCTTTTATTATCGGTTAAATTACAATAACGAGATTTACTGTTGCGGTTGAAAAAAAGAAAAGATGGAGAAGCATTGTCAGACTGTTGAGTCACAACGGAATTGTAGATCTAATTGTTAATGACTTTTTTTTAAAAAAAATCTGAATTTTAATTTAAAATTATGTAACTAGTTTTTAAGCAGTGTAATTTCGATTGTGGTAGTTATTATTGTGTTTGTTTGAGTCACCATTAGGGTAAAACAATACAACATAATAATTAAAATATTTATTTGAATTGCAATGGCGCGCACGCTCCACTAAAAATTTTCCCACACACCCATCTTCCCCCTTTCCTGCACCTAACTACATTTGCCCTCTACAAATTTCAACTTTAAATTCTTTCAACGTTTTTGGTAAATTTTTTCATAATTTCTCTTGTTAACTTATTCCAGTCCCTGAGAGTCTTCCTACACACTTGTGCCTGAAATCCAGTGCCAGCTTGTGGTCATGGTCATCTCTTCCCTTCTATGCATTACTTTTGATTCTTACACCAATATCTTTCCATGCCTCACGACCAATATACGACTTATACACTCCCATGACCCTCTTCATCCTCCTCCTGTCTTCCAATGAATTCCATTCCAGCTCATTTATCATATCTGTTACTGATTGCGTTCTGCGTTAATTTTCAGAAACAAATCTAGCAGCCCTTTTTTGCATCTTCTCCAACTCCTGTATTGTAGTAGGCCTACTCCCATACTACACTACCATATTGAAGCAATGGTCTGACCAAAGTTTCGTATCCCAATTCCTTAACTTCTTTCATACAGCCCCTCATCACTCTCTCCAACAAGTGCAGAATTTTCAAATCTTTTCCTACCACCTGTCCAATGAGTCCTGCCCAGTTACGCTTGTTATCAAATGTAATGCCGAGATATTTACATTTCAACTGTTCAACAAGTAATTCTTTCCCCACCTTATAATCAACCTTTAGTTTTTATCTGTGTGACTCTTCTTTGCATTTATCTTCATCGCATATTTACCAGCCCAAATAGCTATCCTGTCCAGATCACATTGCAGCTGTTTACAGTCCTCTAGCGTTATGATCCTTTTATATAGCATTATATAATCTGCAAACAATCTAATTTCTGATAGTAAACAGTCAACACAATTATTCAATAGAATAATAAATAGCAAAGGTCTCAATACACTACCCCGTGGCACTCCCGTTTTTACTTTTTTCGTGTCCTAAATGATTCCATTTTTGGTAACACTTCTTCATTTTTTGACTTACTCATGCTTATTCTTCTTCAGAGAATAACCTTTTGACTATCGTACTTTTCTCTTTGGACGTATCTGCTACTAGATAATATATTCATTCTAAATGCATTCCTGTCAACTAATTCTTCTTGCCTGACCCTAAATATCTTGATAAATTTCTTTTTTCCTTGGGTGTTGCCTCTTCTTGTTTTAAGGTAACGGCTTAATGCAAGTTCTTATTTTAAATCAAGTAAGTTCAGTTGTGGTTTTACATTTCGAGATTTTCAGAGAATCTACTAGCAAACAGAAACAATCTCCCTTATATCACAACAGGTAATTATAATACATAACATGCACCCCACATAAATTAACAGTTTACAACCATTATCCCACATTTTACTTAAATTAAGTTAATAATTAAAATGATAAATGATGAATCAGAAAGTAAGTGGCACAAAATGGTTGATGGTTTAGAAAGTATGCTAAAAACAGTACAAACTAAATATTAGAGAAGGTTAAAGAAGAACGTTAAAACGGTATAAAGTAATACTTACGAAATCTGACAGCGAAAACTAAGAATACATTAAATGTGCGAGGAGTCTGGACAGCCAATGCTGGGAATAGTAATGCTTCCTCAATACGATTTAATACCAATTTCTTTATTACGATTTCTTTAGGAGTTATTATCTTGAATTACAAAATGAAGATCTCTACAAGAAACAACTTACTGAGCAAACTTGTTGGATTTCAGTGGGGCACTCAACCACAAATTATACGTACATCAACAATGGCCCTTTGTTACTCTGTTGCAGAATTTGCATGCCCACTTTGGTATTCGTCATCTCACACCAAACAGGCGGATGTATCCCTCAATAACACCTGTAAACTAGTGACAGGCTGCCCAAAGCCTACCCCAGTTGACAGGCTTTACCAGCATTCGGGGATTGCACCACCCAGTATCCGGAGAGAAATGGCTGCGAACAAGGAGAGGACAAAAGTGGAACGGGAGTTTGCTCATCCACATCACCAGCCCAGAGATTCAAGTCCAGGAAAAGCTTCCTGAGAACATCGCTGGAACTAATTGGGTCACCTGAAAAGGCAAAAGTACATTTGTGGAAAATGAAGGTACCTAACATTTCGGGACCACTGACAGTTGCTGAGCGCTTGCCACCTGGTCACGCAGAGTACTGGAACGTCTGGCGGTCCTTAAATCGATTGCGAACAGGAGTGGGCAGGTCCAAAGATAACCTAGTGAGATGGGGTAATACTGATGCTACCAGTATTAAGTACGAGTGTGGTGAGGATAAAACAATGAACGATATGCTCGGGTGCCCTGTGTGTCCATCATCCTGCAACAAAGATGATCTGCTTCGAGCCACATCAAATGCATTTGAGGTTGCGAAGTACTGGGCGAAATGTGTTTAAAGTTGTTAATTTTCACAATTTTTTAACTGTGTATTTGATGTTTATGATTCGAGAATAATAATATTTATCATGGTAAGATTATTTCACGATCTAGCCGCCGAAATAGTGAAGGAATTGGCTGTGGTCTCCGAACTATGGTAGGAGCTGTAATGTTATGGCACAGTCCTAAATATGTGATATTGGAGTAAAGAAGTTTTCAGGTATAGAAGGCTGTAAAGGAAAAGAAGTGTATGGAATCGACTGCGATCGCATGCGCGCAACCTCTCATCATGTGAAGGCGAGACATGGTCATGGAGTCGTGGATGAATCCTACACAGGAGTTGACAATAATTTCAAATTTCCTTATGTCTACCGAACTTAAAGTTTGCTGAAGAAGGTCGCAGTAATCGAGATGGGGAAACACAAGGGCCTGCGCAAGTTGTTTCTTTTTTTCCAAATGGAGGGATGCATTTATATATAGCATGAAAGAACAGCAGGCAGTACAACAAACTGAGACAGTGTTCTCAGACCAGTATTAAATTACTGTTGACTAGGGCTCACAGATTTTTTCTGTATCGCTGTAATTTAACTCTGTTCCCTAAAGCTTTATTTTTGGGAATTTTGATGTGAAGATTCTGCTTATTACCGGTGTAGGTGTTACTTCCCTGTGGTGATATGATTTAATTTTGTAACCATAGTAATTATTGGTTTTAAGAAAGGTATTGAATTTTCTGGGTAATTTAAATTTAACTCTCAGCAAGAACTTTGATTTTGTCAGGATTACAGGTAAATTGTCACAGTGAGACATTTATTAATTTTCACTGGTAAGTACAGGCCTGGGCGTATTAAACGCTAAGCTTAATACAAAAAATTTCAATATGGCAAAGCAACGCCCATAGCTACAATTAGCCGTTTTATCAAAGCAAACAAAATGAACTTTATGATTCAAATTAAATTATTAATAACAAGAAATTGAATGAATAAACAACATTCAAATTACGTTACAATAAAAGATCAGTATGAATTATAATAGAAATAATTCTGACGCCACAAATTGTCCATAGATGCCATTTGAAATTGTACAAAACAAAATATTAAAATTGTGCAATATTTTGAAAGAACACATGTAGTTCTAGACAATTATGCCATTTATAATTAGGCCTTTAGCTCAATGGGGATTCATTATCAAGTTTAAGCACTGTTATCTCATCCCAAAGTCACTTATGGGTCACTAGCAGTTTCATTGAATGTTCGACCTATGACTTCGGTGGTTAACACTTTACCATTGCGAGTCTGCGACTGCAGCCGGCGTGGATCGAAGACGGGCCTACGGCATGTGAGACACTCGGAACAGAATGCCCCTTGCAGCGTCAGACTCCTTCCAGGCAGTCAGGTGGCTCAGCTGAAGACAGGAACAGAATGCCTCTCTCTCGGCGTCGCTGATTGCAGTCAAACTCTCGCCACGCCTTTCAGCCTCGCGGGAATATTTCCAACACAAAATTTCTAGAATTTTAGTTATAAGAACCACGGGGATTGGTGCGTGGGATGATGGTCTGGAGACACATGGTATCGTCGATTTCTGATTTACTTGACTCTTCCGCTCGTGGCTCGCGGGGGTGACGCTTAGCGCGGTGGGAGATGTACCATTGGGGTGTGTGGTGAGACATAGAACCACATTAACATGAGGTATGTGGGTAACGAAACAAGGCTCGCATTACGCTGGCTTAGAAGGACATTCTCCAGGACAGGGGTCAGCGAATTCAAGTACATTACGGCGAATTCTCCATTCAGTGCACGGACAGCGTTGACGGGTGAGATATATATCGCGTGACGAATGCAGATACGTGATAACGTCAAGACACGCCAAATTAGAGATTCATGTGAGTGCTCACTGCGTGAAAATAGTAAAACCGAGTGGACACGAAAGAAAAACGACAGTTTCCGAAAAATCCTCCAACCCAGTCAAAGGAATGATGTGTTAAACCTGAGTGCTTGGAGGGGCGAATGTTTTGCCAATAGTATTTAGTATATAAAATAGTTCTTATTTTTTTTGTATGTTTGTATACTTGTTTCATGTCCGCCAATGAAGAGAGAGGCAGGAACGTCTACATCGACTATAGGACCAGAGAAAATCGGCGGAAGTAGGAGAAGAGCGTCCCGATGTTTTAAAAGGTGGCGCGAGATGCTCTTCGTGGTCTTTTCTGGTCGTCTTTTGGGTCACGGCTGGTTGATCTACTCTTGTGCTTCCGCACGAGAACGACCCAGAAAGCCGACAACATATCATGCGATCGGTTGTGTCTGCATTTTGAGTCACAAGGTGACAAATAAATTCAGTGTGGGTTCGGAGTTTGCTGACTTCGCCAATGCCGGACAGACGGTAAAAGACAAACATTGCAGCAGTTAGTAATATTGTGTTTGCGCTCTACCCAACATAACGCTCTGAGCGGAGAAGTCCGCACGATAAGAGTTCTCACTCTCCGATAGATAAACTGAGATATTAGCCGTGGCATTTTTTTTTTTTAACTTGATTCAGTAGTTTCTGTGATTGAAACGGACATTAGCTTTTATCAAATAGTCTCATTACGTGTCTTGCCGAATACTGTAAACTGTTATTTTATATATGAAAATCTGAACGGATATTTTGTCGTTTTGTATTGCTTAATTTAGTGGCCATTAATGTAGGGCAAAGGTGTTGTTTGTAAATAATTTTGATTGTGTATAATTATTAAATTTAAATTCACCTTATGTCTGTTGGCCTTCGTTCAGAGAATATATGGTCAGGTTATGACTTTTTCATTCTTATTAGTGATTATAAATCATTTTGAGAACCCTTTTCAATCCACAATATAAATACTCATATGCTTTTGGTAAAATTAAAATAAATATTAATTATCATTCAGTACAGCGGTTAATGTACCCGCTTCAGGTGC
This sequence comes from Vandiemenella viatica, assembly GCA_031002005.1. NCBI lineage: Eukaryota > Metazoa > Arthropoda > Insecta > Orthoptera > Morabidae > Vandiemenella > Vandiemenella viatica. The sequence continues at coordinate 278,493,295 of CM061920.1, forward strand.
CGTGACCTGCGTCGTTTGGCCTTGCTGCATCGTCCCCAGGACTTCGGCAAAACCCTGCCTTTTGTCTCCTAGAGACAGTCCTACGCCATAGTGCATACAGACCGTTATCTCTCACAATATGTCTTATTTTCACAGTGCACGGATAAATGAATGTCCACTCATTTAACTCACAGTTCTTTACACATTGAATGACATTAAAACACATTTTTTTAAAAATAAAGAACTTGTATAAAATATACATATAATGGTCGCCGAAGCATGACTAAAATTTACTCTAATATTAAAATTTTACAGGTAAAATGCGTACTTGGAGTGTGGTGTAAAGCCTCATACGACAGTGAGGTGGATAACTCGTAGTTGAGCGGTGGCTCAGGGTTTATGTATCCCAATAACAGCCCCAGTGGAGGCACAACTGACTAAACAAAAATTTAAATTTTATTATTGAAAACTGTGGAAATATACAGATTTATTGTTAAGAGCAGAGAGTTTCAAGTTCAATTGGTGGTAATGAGTACCACTGATACAACAACACTCTCAAATTTCTTTTATCAGCTGAAACTTCCAAGAAAAGGTAGTTTTTTTATCTCATGTGAAATGATATGCGTTCTTTCTACAGGAAGATAAAGGTTTTAAAGTCCTGCGACACGTGCTACTGACCTTTACTGTGTTATACACTTGCAACGAATAAAAGCATTCGTGGGAAAGCAGTGGCCCTGCACTTGTTTGTGGCATGTTGTCTGATAACACGGATAAACAAACAGCTGTATCAGTGAAAGTGACCGCTGGTGACATGCTCTTGTTTCTGATTGCTTGTTATTCAGAAGCTGTAAGATAGGATGAAACCTCTACTTATGGTGGTGTAGTGTGGAAACCACAATTTGGGTATCAAATACAGGAGTTGGAGGGGGTGCAAAGAAGGGCTGGTAGTTTTTTTCTCTCGAAATTACCGCAGAACACAATTAATAACCAATCTGATAAAAGAGCTGGAACGGGATTCATTGGAAGGCAGGAGGATGGTGAAGAGAGTCCTGGGGGTACAAAGCGAATATTGATGATGAGGCATGGAAAGATATTGATGTAAGAATTAAAAGTGATGCATGAAAGGGAAAAGATAACTATAACCACAAGCTGGCATTCATTTTCAGGCACAAGGATGTAGGAAGATTTTCTTTGGTAGGTAAGAGAGTCGGGGATTGGAAAAAGTTACCAAGGGAATTGATGAATAATTTACCAAAAACGTTGAAACGACTCAAAGTTGAAATTTGTTGAGGGAAAAAGTAGTTAGGTACAGGAAAGGGGGAGAAATTGCCACCGGAACGTGAGCTCCATAGCAATTAAATTAAATTAACTTCTAGGGCAATAGCTTTCTACCTCGAATTTTATACTTCACCTCAGTATCTCAAAATTCTAAACGACAATCTACATTTCAAACGATATTATTATGTAATTAAATAGGTTTTCTTTACCGCTGTTACTGTTCACTTGACGTTTCTCAACGTTTTGTTGAAAATGTAACTTTAAGGCTAAAGAAAGCCACCGTATAATGTCAGAAACGTTAAATATTATCATATCGAGCTGACACCAGCCAAAATTCAAAGGAAAAGGTATTCTAAAATGCAAAGAATTAAGACGAAATTAATTTATAAAGGAATTAAAAAGTTATTAAAATAAATCGTTGCGTGCTTCCACTTTCATTTATGGCTTTACGCTCATCGATTATGCCATCAGGGGCGGTAGAGGACCTAGAATAAGTAACGCGAAGGAATCTGACCGTGATATTTTAAAGGAACGATCCCGGCACTCGCCCGAAGTGGTTTAGGAAACCTGGACGGGAATTTGAACCTGCGTCCTCCCGAATTCCAGGACCGAACGTTACCTCTCACCCACTAGACTCGGTTCACTACAATTCTTCCAACCATAACAATACACGACTTCACTTATCTGGTTCAATATTCTAATATCTGTTTCTCTCTGTAGGTTTCCATTGAATGGTATTCTTTACTAAAAAATGTCCTAAAATTCAATTAACTATCATATCTCTTCATTTGCAATTCTGATCAGTGTTGGTTCCGAGAACATATCCGGTTTGAATCTCGGTGTTAGTTTAAGGTCCTTATCTTGTTAACCTGCGTTGCTCGGCCTCTTTGTATGAATTACTTTCCAACTCACTTTATCAGTCTTATAAGGCACCATTCTTCATTATCGGAAAAGGAGAAAGTTAGAATATTACAAATACAAACAAGATCACGAAGACGCATTAGACAGTGATGCGAACCAACAGGTGACTGTTGGTAGTTCTCACGACTGTGAAGGAGCGGAGCTGGGTTTGAGGCCGCAGGAAATCGTTCTGGTTGATCGGCCAGTGGTTGTTGGCAACTGGAGCAGAGGTGAACGAACAGTGAGCGGCCGTTACGCAACCCCGCCTGGCAGAGCGGGCGAGATCGCCTTAATACTGGCGCAACTCTGCGGTCGCCTTACTGGTCCACAGCCGCGACACGCCGGAATGCTGTCGGCGAGTCAAATGGGGCATGTGGAGTGTGCAATGAGTTAACGCGCGCTACTTACTAATATGTTGGGTAGTAACAGACACACCAAATAACTGTTGCGGCGAGATGAAGTATCGACTTTATGTTAGATGTTGTTTTGTTCTAGCCAATGCTGACCACTAGTATTTTTGCCGATCGGTACTGAGATGACCAGTACAGATGGTCGATACTGAAGGCATTTCCTTGGATCGGGTAGATTGTCAGAAGCAGCGTGACGTTTATATTGCCGTGTCTGGTTGTTGGGCTGTAACTTTTATTTAACACAATAGTTGCATACCTGTACCAAGTAATTGCCCACAAGCAAACTTGATAGTGGTCGCGTGAGACTACATTTCATAAGACGTCATCGGCTTGCGTAAGAACCATTAGTCATCAATTGCATGTTCAAATTCGGAGATGTTATTTTACGGCCGCATGTCCTTGCTGACGACAAGCATTTTATACCTACTGCCAGGTCATAATACGTACTGATAGAAGATGTATTATTGTTTTCAAATGTGTGATTTATGAAAGGGAGATTGGATACCGTTCTGGCATTCGTCTTGATGGCTGCGGAAAATCGACTAAAAATCCAGTCAAGATGGCAGGCACGCGGAGGCCTGGGGCTTGTGCCACGTCCCGTTGTATCTCCCAGATACAGTGTGTGGTGCCTCAGCCACACTGGCGGATTTTCGTCATATTGGCTGCTTACCATTTAGTCTCTCTCTCAGACAGCTGGTAATACTTTCCATAATATCTGCTACATGAAGGTTACATAGTTTTGCAAGTCGTTTGTAGCTTTCTGTACTTTTTTTTACCTAGTTTTATCGGTAGGGTTCGTATCTTTATAACAAAAAAGGAGACAAATATGCATGCAAATATGACCTAAAAAACTGGCAAATATGACCTAAAAACAACAACATATGACCAAATATTTAAATTCACTATACATCAAAAAATGCTCAATTATACATAATTTATTTTATCTAGTTGTTTCGCTTTAGTATAGCCAACATAAATTGTTTCTGTGCGCTCACTGTATCCGTGGAAACTTAAATTTTAAATTACTTTGTTGAAGACACTTAAGTTACACATATTTTTTAAAAAATATAACTCTTTCGTCTGTACTAAATACGCCTCTCCATATTCCCTTACATGACTCCGTAACTTCCCACCTTCAGAAAATTTTATTTTCGTCATGGCGGTACTGACTGATCCACTTCAGATTTAACACAGACGAGGATTATTTTCCAAAGTATTGGCGACAATGATACCGTAACCTAGTTCTAACTTGAAAGTTATCTTGGCTGAATGCAACGAATAGATTCGGAATTGAAGGTGGAATAGTTTCTTCAAAAGACCACACCCGAATGCCTTGCATTTTTCCCCCCCATTCTCTTTCGGCTCTAAAGACCTCGCCATCTACAAGCCGTAATGCTCGAACGAAAAAAAAAAAAAAGGAGTAGGGAAGAAGCATATACCTATCTAGAAGTTGAATCGAATGTCCCAGAGACAATGTTAATAGTCTTTTAACATTGTTTGGTGATGAAGCAGTTTTCTACAAAAATTTATAGGTGTTTTGGTGATTGTTTAGAGATTCGCCATGATTTTATTATTATTTCAACATGATGAGACAAATTAAGTTGCTGTTATTGCACGGTAATGCCCATCACGAATAGAATAAAAAGATAATGCCAATGAGTACAAAGTAAGCGGTTCATTCTTAAGAAGATTATTATGAAATTGTATCAGCGTATAACTTACAAACTCACAGGCCAGTTTTGAAGAACCATTACGTACCTGCAAAGGAAGTAGCACATAAAACTTTTGTAAGTTCTAATCTAGAGTTATGCATTATAGTATCTGTATTCCAAGGGATTAATTAATTGTATCGAGAAAATGCAGAAAAAGTATCGTGATTTTTTAACCGTTTGCCATAGTCCTTACGAAAATGTTACAGAAGTAACACGGAAATACAGAGGTGAGATTCAGAGTATTCGTATATATTAATTGGGTAATATACGGTTAGGTTATGGAATTTGTGAATGCAGTGAAATACTTCTTCCACCATCGTACTTGGGTCGCGGTTAGAGGATGGATAAGATCTGCGAAATGTGATGAAACATTTTTCTGAATGACTGTATACAATTACTTTTCCGCACGTGGTTGAATTTCAGTGCCATTTCTCCACAGTTTAAATTCAAACGTCTACTTTCCTACCGTCACCATCATATCTTCATGAGTTACCTGCAGTTTTTACAAATTTTAAGGTTTCATTTTCTTAGTCAGGCCACGAGCTTAAGAAACATCCGTGTACAGACAAAGCAGAAGATGGCACTAGAAGTATTATGAGATTTCCCACGTGATATAATTTAAAGCAACTGGACCTATCTGATAAACACCTGAAGATATATACCAGCAAATAGTATCTTGTGTGTGGGAAAAACAATTGCCACTTCTTTCCGTTTATCAGTAGGCAAAAAAATATAGTGTTTACATTTAAGGATTTCAACTGGTGTCCAGTTGTGATGTCTTCTAAATTCACTTCAATTCTCAGTGTGGTGGGTCTGAAAATGTTTTAACAACTCCAGTAGTAATTAACAGATATGAGAAATTTCAGAAAAAAATGCGTAAGGGTTGCGATAAATGTAAATAGACGTAGTTTTACCCTTGAATTCTAAATGAATTTATTTAATCTAATTACTTTTTCAAGTTTTCGTATCAATGATTACAAAAAGCAGTATTCCTGGCTTGATTGAGACGTATTGAAGAGATGTTTCGTGACGGCATGGATTACTTTCACAAAGATGGAGCAGCAACGTGGTACACTCATGGTGGAATCACCTGTCTCAATACACCACGTGGGCTGAACAAAAATGCCAGATATGAATTCTCTCCTCGGATGCCCAATATATATATATATATTACGAAAACAGCTAAAACAAAAGTTTACGGCACAAAATCATAAACGTTCGATTTTTTTAAAAGAAATAGCGTTGGCTTATCCGTTGATACTGGACAAAAATGATCATCGGTATGAACACTGTCTGAAAACTAGGTAGTCTAAATTTATTTTCGTTTCACTTAACTCATTAAGGTTACATTCATGTCAAAAAACAGTGAATATGTTCTCTTTGAAAGGTATGCGTTCACCTTTCTATAAAAAATTTATATTCATAAGTTGGATGACAATGCTCCACTTGTCATGAAACTTCGTATTTTTTCTATTAATATTTATCTATTGACAAAAGTCTGACGATTATAGAAAACTCCTTAAAATTACAACATTTAATGTTTTCTTTTAATTACTGCTTTAGTAGTTTAACCTTTATTCTTAATTCGCCAATAGTAATAGGTAGAACGACGAATAAAGTAATAAATTTCATAACATCAGAACACTGTATTTTGTAGTTGAATTATTTTCAGTAAACACGGATTAAAGATTAGAAGTAACTTCATGGAGTGTCCTTCAAATCTAAGTGTTATGCGTACCTACATTACGTCTCAACTGTAAAACAATAACGAAGATAATACTAATTACCTGATTATTTTCACTCTCCATGCTTATATCGCATACAAAAATTGCACTAATTATCAGGTTTTTCTATTTCTATTTTGAAGGCTGAAGTGTCAGGAAACAAAACTGCGAAGACCATACTTCATTAGCAAAGAGGCGGGAAGTAAGACGGCTTTATGAGGTTGTTGAAACTCATTAACTGCGGAAAAACTAACAAAAATGAACGTGCTTTCCAGAGTGCAGTTACTGGAAACTAATTTTGCACGTAGCGTTCCGTGTAAATTTTGTCTATAGTCGATGTGGAGTTTACACTGACAGCCTGTCGCTCAAAGTGTACTTTTGCTTCGTGGAAATTGCCAGGTGTCGATTTCCATATCAAAGTGAGTGGACCCTGGACTGTTCGGCACACTGTGGAACTTCAAAAGGTTTCTCCCGGTATTAGCAAAGCCTGTTCCGAACTCACGAAGATATAAAATGTGTTGAAAATAAATCGCTGTTTACCCCGACTAATCCAGAAACAGCTGTTTCCGAAAAGACCCTGACTGCCAACCAGAGCATTAATCACCGCGGGTTTCAAACGATGTGCAAAGATATTAATCATAGTTACAAGTTGACAAGATCACTGACGTCGAGTTGTCTCTTTTACTTATCTAGTTAGGATACACAGTGAAAGTGACCCATGTAAGGCTAGCAGGCTACGCTATGCTACTATATGCTGTTAGAATTATAAGAGCAGCAATAAAAGTTTGTGCCTATTGGTCAGCAACATGGTTCATTTAGACAGCATCCAGAGTGTGCCCTGAAAAATAGTAAAACAAATAATTAACATATACTCAGCTGGACTTAAACCTCAATCGAACCACAAAACATTAACAAAGGATACGAAATAATAAATTCGATATTTTTGGGGTTACCTAGGAAGAAAGAGAGAGAGAAAAAATATATAACCGAAAAATGCTGTAATACAGAACTACAAGGATTATTGAAAAATTGCTCCTTCGTTTGCGTAAAATAAAATTAGAATATTTTATTTGACAATCACTCTACAGAAACAACCTGTTTACAACAAAATTTGAGTATTTATTTTATTGAGCTGCATATAAAATAAATATTTGTTTTTTATTATTATTTGTTTCAGTGATAAGTTGTGAGAGATTGATATCAACTGGTTAACAAGTACTTGCAGTAGGGTCCTAAGAGTTAAGTGGCTGATTTGGCCTTTCAAAATGTTCTTACTTTTTAATTCCAAATGAGAATTCCACAATACTTTTCGTGCTCCATGGTAAAAGGAGAAAGTAATTATAGTTAACTCTAATAAACTGAACCGAACGTGGTGGTTGAGCGGTAAAGCTCTGGCCTCGCATTCGAGAGGACGCAGGTTCGAATCTTCGCTCCGTCCGGCCATCCTGATATCCATTTTCCATGGTTTCAAAAAATCACACCGGATAAATGTTGGAGTGATTCCTTCAAAAGATCGTAGCCTAATTCCTTTATGTTCCTAGGCCTACTTCCTTTCCAATTTCTAATAACCTCAAAATCGACGAGCCGAGAAAATCCAAGCCTAAAAATATTAATATTTAACTATTTCCGAGAGATATGAAGAGCAAAACATTACACATATAAAAATGCTTAACACCAGTCTTTAAATGAATCACTGTAAACCTCATTATTAAATGTTTTTGTACACACAACTCAATTTAAAAACTGTAGCCACGCTGCGAGAAAGTAAAGCAAATAATTTTCTGTATACAACTTGAACAGAAGGGTCTCGATAGCAATACCGGTAGAGCGAGCAGCGTAATTTATATATATTTTTCTTAATCCGAAAGAACCACCGGCTACAGTATTAATTTTAGTACCAATGTCAAACCATATGTTTTGTTGAACCGTAGTGTATAAAGCAAATGACACTCACAGTAGTTATTTATAATTACACATTCAAAATTTAGTTCTTAGAACGGGCGACCTGCTGGAAAATGCATACAACAGCTCTCGCCCTGCAGTGAACTAGTATTCAGTTATTTACCCAGTCACACTGGAGGTAAAATATCGTTATGGGATACCATTAAACTACAGTAAACAAAAACGTTACTTTACCTAATCGACTTTCAATTTAACCATATTGTTTGTGGGAAACAACTATAATATCACAATTAATGTATTATCCTTTTATAAAAAAAAGTTACTTGTTTCTTTAAATGAAAGTAAAAACTAATCCAGTGGCGAATTTAATGTGATCTAAATAAATGGCGGAGGAATTATTCTACTACACTTTAGGTTTAATGTTGGTGATGAATAGGGTTCAGATCTTTATGACCAAGAAAATAGAGAAATATGCATGCAAGTATGACTTTAAAAACGGGTAAATATGACCTTAAAATAACAAAATATGACAAAATATTTAAATTTACCATACATCAAAACATTCTCAATTATACATCATTTATTCTATCTGGTAATGTCACTTTCATGTAGGCAGCATAATTTGCCTCCGTGCACTCACTGCTGCAGTGGGAATCTGAATTTTAAATTGCTGTTTTGAAGTTACTTTAATTTAACGTAATTTAAAGAAAAGAACTCTTTAATTTAATTTAATTGCAATGGAGCACAGGCTCCGGTGGCAATTCCCCTACACATCCATCTTCCCCCTATCCTGCACCTACCTACATTTGCCCTCTACAAATTTTTTCTTTAAATTCCTTCAAAGTTTTCGGTAAATTATTCATCATTTCTCTTGGTAACTCATTCCAATCCCTGACACCCTTACCTAAAAAAGAGAATCTTCCCACACCCTTGTGCCTGAAATCGAGTGCCAGCTTGTGGTCATGGTCATCTTTTCCCTTCCATGCACTACTTTTCATACCTATTGCAATATCTTTCCATGCCTCATCACCAGTATATGCCCTGTACACTCCCATGACCCTCCTCATCCTCCTCCTGTCTTGCAATGAATCCCATTCCAGCTCCTTTATCATATCCGTCACTGATTGCATTCTGCGATAATTTCCAGAAACAAATCTAGCAGCCCTTCTTTGCACCCTCTCCAACTCCTGTATTTGATACGTAAAATGAGGGTCCCACACTACACTACCATATTCTAGCAATGGTCTGACCAAAGTTTTGTAACACTAAAATACTCCTCTCTAAATTCATTTACGTAGCTGGTAACTTCGCACTTTCAGTACATTTTGTTTACAACATGGTGGTACTAACTGATATACTACAGATTTAACGATGACTGAGGATTTTCAAAGGTATCGGCGACAGTGAGACTTTGATTTACACCGATCGAAATAGACATGCTGCTGTCGAGACTAAAAGGCGGGCGGAACATTAACAATTAGATAGTGACAATAATGTATAACATTAATTTTTGACTGGTAAATTCTGACCAGTTCAGTGTATAATAGGAGTTCAGTTCTCTAAATAATTATCTTAATTTTTTCTCATCTATAAATTCCAGCGATTTCACAGTACTATTTAAAAATTATCAGGTCCTTCCTCAAAATATGACCATAAATATTGTAATAATACGACCAAAACTAGGAAAATGGCCTGAATATGGACATATATGCTACACTCCGGGAAATTGAAATAAGAACACCGTGAATTCATTGTCCCAGGAATGGGAAACTTTATATACACATTACTGGGGTCAGATACAACACATGATCACACAGACAGAACCATAGGCACATAGACACAGGCAACAGAGCATGCACAATGTCGGCACTAGTACCGTGTATATCCTTCTTTCGCAGCAATGCAGGCTGCAATTCTCCCATGGAGACGATCGTAGAGGTGCTGGATGTAGTCCTGTGGAACGGCATGCCAAGACATTTCCACCTGGCGCCTCAGCTGGACCAGCGTTCGTGCTGGACGTGCAGACCGCGTGAGACGACGTTTCATCTAGTCCCAAACATGCTCAATGGGGGACAGATCCGGAGATCTCGCTGGCCAGGGTAGTTGACTTACACCTTCTAGAGCACGTTGGGTGGCACGGGATACATGTGGACGTGCATTGTCCTGTTGGAACAGCATGTGTGCTTGCCGGTCTAGGAATGGTAGAACGATGGGTTCGATGACGGTTTGAATGTACCGTGCACTGTTCAGTGTCCCCTCGACGATTACCAGAGGTGTACGGCCAGTGTAGGAGATCGCTCCCCACACCATGATGCCGGGTGTTGGCCCTGTGTGCCTCGGTCGTATGCAGTCCTGATTGTGGCGTTCACCTGCACGGCGCCAAACACGCATACGACCATCATTGGCACTAAGGATTGCAATCCCGCAGTGTTTTCAATCCCGCGGGATCCCGCGGGATTGGCGTAAATTCCGCGCGGATCCCGCGGGATCCGTGCGGGATTGCTACAAAAAGTTTTTCAACGCATATATTTAAAACATAGTTACTTAAAACGTTAATAAATTAAGTAATAATTAAAGTAATAAATAATTTTTAATGTTAAATAATAAAAATTAACAGTTAACAATATTTTGATTGGCAAAATGACATTAAAACTTTTTAGCGTGTCTTAAGTGTATTTCGAGATTTTACATTTTTGTTTTTTAATCTAAACCAATTTTTAAATAAATAATAAAAATGGAAATTATTGAGTCTTAGGTCATATTATGTACCTTACAATACATCACATAAGTTTAAAAATATGGTTTGCTTAGTGGCCAAGTTACCAGAGTTTTTTTTTTTTTTTTTTTAATTCTATATAAACGATCCATAACACCGAGAAAAGCATTCCATTTCACAAAGTGAAGTGAACATACTCTGTAAAGTGTAGACTTGGCTCAGAACAAGATCTCATAACCTTTTGTCACTGCACAAACACGAGACTTGGCCTTTTTTTGCGTGATTCATTATTATATCTCCTGATTCCTTGATTGATATTACAGTTGATTCAATGTTATTAAAAGAAACTACTCACCAACACGTAAACTGTCAAGAATTTCAGATTTACTTATGTGGCGTAACGAAGTTTTTAGAGTGGAAATTATTATTTTTTAGTAAGAAAGGAGACTTTCTCGGCGAATGATTGCAGTGAAGTCCTCATAGGTTGTATCTTCGGATTTCATTGCAAACGCACGAAATTACACACGTGAGGAAGACGGCGAAGACAGCCGCCGAAGTATGGTGTTCCTACAACACAATTCGTCGACACACCCGTGAAAATTTCATAATAACTTTTTTTACCTTTAGTCGAAATAATAAGGAGAAGAGGGATTAATCGAAAGTCTGAGCGGCACATGTAAGAAGGTGGCTTTCGTCAAAGAAACGCATTGAGGCACTTGCCAAAACAACAATAAATCAAAGGAAATAGGCCTACAATTTCCTTTTGATAGTTGTTAAATAAATAGGTACGCGATCTTTAAAATTACGATAACATTAGTTTCATATTAACGAATAATAAAATTTTCAGCCGCAAATTAGGAAATTGTCACAACTACTTTATCTGCAAATACAGAAAAGGGTAATAATGAAACCGTGAATAAAAAGCTGTAACCGTGCGACACTAAAAAGATAATTATATAGTTAGAAAATCGTACTAAATACGCACCATAACTCAAATTACAGAAATGTGTACTCGAAACAAACGTAAGTTTTGAAGAATACGTAAAAGTGTATTTATTTACTTACGAATGACGAAGGTTGACAAAAACAAACGCATGTTCACATCAGTGAAATGCCAACTGGAAGGGTACCGGCAAACAGTGCAAAATATCCAACAGAGACCGAGTGGGTCAGCGAGTCACGCAGACTGACACGCGTTTCCGCCGGATTTTGCGGATTGCGGATCCGCTTAATTTTGTGCGGGATCCGCCAGACTGTCTAATGATGCGGGATCCCGCGGGATTGCGGGATCCCGCTTTGCTGGATTGCAATCCCTAATTGGCACCAAGGCAGAAGCGACTCTCATCACTGAAGACGACACGTCTCCATTCGTCCCTCCACACACGCCTGTCGCGACACCACTGGAGGCGGGCTGCACGATGTTGTGGCGTGAGTGGAAGACGACCTAACGGTGCGCGGGACCGTAGCCCAGCTTCATCGAGACGGTTGCGAATGGTCCTCTCTGATACCCCAGGAGCAACAGTGTCCCTAATTTGCCGGGAATTGGCGGTGCGGTCCCCTACGGCACTGCGTAGGATGCGACGGTCTTGGTGTGCGTCCGTGCGTCGCTGCTGTCCGGACCCAGGTCGACGGGCACGTGCACCTTCCGCCGACCACTGGCGACAACATCGATGTTCTGTGGAGACCTCGCGCCCCACATGTTGAGCAATTCGGCGGTACGTCCACCCGGCCTCCTGCATGCCCACTATACGCCCTCGCTCAAAGTCCGTCAACTGCACATACGGTTCACGTACACGCTGTCGCGGCCTGCTACCAGTGTTAAAGACTGAGATGGTGCTCCGTATGCCACGGCAAACTGGCTGACACTGACTGCGGCGGTGCCCAACCGCTGCGCAGCTAGCGCCCTTCTACGGCCAACACTGCTGTTCCTGGTGTATCCGCTGTGACGTGCGTTTGATCATTGCTTGTACAGCCCTCTCGTAGTGTCCGGAGCAAGTATGGTGGGTCTTACACACCGGCGTCAATGTGTTCTTATTTCAATTTCCAGGAGTGTATATAAAATACAATCAGAAAAGTTTAATCATTGTTTAATTCAACATTAGAGCTCTAAAAGAAGGCAGGAAAAAAATTTGACTTGTCACGAAGATCCGAACACTAGTGATTACCTATTAACCACAAACAAAAATACGATTACTGACCACCAAAATTTCCCAATGTGTTCGGTTAAAGGCATTCATGTAACAACAGAAGTAACCGGTAGTAAAAGACACGTCTCAGCTTTTTATTTTGAAGAAGTATTGTACGTACTGTACGCTCTATATATGCAAGAGTTCTTTTGTACCTTTAGTTAATAGTAAGGCTCTTAAAAATTCGTTTTACGAAGATCTGTTTAAGTCTTGAGTCTGCCATTATATCACTGAACGTGTTGGGTGAGCGGTAACGTTGTGGCCTCGCATTCGGGAGGAGGCGGGTTCGAATCTCCATCCAGAGTTGCACCTCTAATGATATCTACATCGACGAGGCGTAAAGCTATAACCAAAGAAACAGCTATTATATCCCAGTTGTTTTTGTTGTTTTTCCGTATCGTAATGTTAATACATTTCATGCAGGTTATCTAGAAGTAAATATACAATATAAAGTACGACTAGCTTTTCCTTGTTCATTAAATACAGTGCGTTGTACTCAACACCTTCTAAAATCAACTGATACGTTTCATATGAAACAATACCGAAATAACCAGTTGTTTCGTCTCTAATTTTTTTCTACTTGTTGTTCCGGTTATCTGTAGTACCATTTATCAAACTGCATTGAAGGAACGATGCTGTTATGTTTTCCTGTGGAACTTCTAACTTACGCTTAAATTTGACGAAGAAACATATTCATATTGTACGACTCACTGATTGTTAAATAATGTACCCTAGAAGAATTCTTTTGCTCAGAAGCAATGTTTCAGTAGTGAGTAGCACTACTCAGCTCTAGGAATGTCTAGCACTCGAAAAAAAAATATTATTCTCTAATATTCTGAGCACTATTCGGTGCTTTAATGCTAAAAAAAAACCCATTTTTTAAATAAATCGTGAGGATTGTTTGGTTGTAAGAATGTAACATCGTCTTGTGTTTCATAAACTTCCAATAGTATTCGAGACCTTTGATAGAAGGGAAGGAAATTTTCAGTCTCGTATATCGCCAAGAGTGATCTGGCAATGTAAAACAGAACTGTCGAAAAGTGGCAGCTCCCCTTTGTCTGGAACACAAAAAGCCAGGTGAACCGGAAACCAGTGATGAGTTGCCAGAGGATATTCAGCGCTGTTAATAGATGCGGCCTTGCGGCAAGTAGTTCACGGCGAGACGAGGCCAGTGTCAAGGGCAGGCGGACACTGCAAAGTATTCACCAGGCCTTCACCGGGCGAAAACTCTTTATGCAAACTCATTCTGGGTCCTTCTGCACGCTCCACGGCAGCCGCTGTCATTCATCTGGCCCGACAGGAGACGAAACAATGAAATCGGCAGACTCCCACAACACATCAGCGCACGGCTTAGCTCAGGAATAAATGCATGCGGGAAATAAGCGCAGGACTACCTGAAATAAGAAGAGAAATCAATTCCGATAGGTTACAGTTAATATTCATTTCTTAAAAAATAGATCCCTTACATTATTTTAAGGGAAATATCTAAAGCAGCTTTTCTGTAAAGGATAAATATAGTATAATTTGCAAACTATTTTTTCCGTGCCTTATTTCGAAATACATCGATTAGTGCACTTCATCTCAAGTTCGGAACGTTTTTTGAGCCACAGAGAATATTTTGTGAATCATGTATGGGATAAGGCCAGGCAGCCAGAGCCTAACTTTCTTCTTCAGCTCAGTGGCTGGAGAATTCTAGGGTGAAGTGTTTGCCTGGTTGGCATTGCCTTCATTTTACAGGTTGTATTTTTTTCTTTTACTTTTTTCTTTTCTTTTCTTATTAGGCTTCATTTTGTGTAACCTTTTTATTGTTGTTATTATATTGTGATTACTATTATTTTCATCATTTATTATTATTATTATTATTTTTATTTTAAATATGTTTTTGTTAGTATTTGCATGTGAGGGGTAAGCGGGGCAAAAGATCCCCGCTGACCAGGATGCCAAGCTAAATAGAACTAAATGCACGTTTTAGAATCTGCACCAATGATTTTTTTAATTTTTTCATTCAAATTTTCTGATCTTAAAGTAAAAAATTTTGTCATGGGGGGAAGGGGGGAGGCTATACTTACCCGGGACTCGAGAATTCCTGGTTCAGTCCATGAAAAAAATAAATTAACAGATATTAATTTAAGACTTATGCTTATTATTCTAAGAATGGAATGTGTACAATATCCTAAAAGAATGTAATTCGTAATTTGTACAAAGATGAACAAATTATTCTGCCTTTTATACTCCGTTTATCGTTTACCACAATATACATAGGTTGTAATCTATACAAACTTTGGATTTTTTTCAGAAAATTGAAAAAAAAAATTCTAATCTAAAAATGTGTGTACATCCAAAATCATATTTATTTTATAATTTGGAGATATTTAAGAATGCAGTTTTTTGAAATTTGGGTGTTATATTTGTGAATTTTGAAGTTGATTACTCAAAAATAATGTTTATAACAAAATAATTATCTATCTTTATATTTTAGTCTATAGTGATGAAATAAATGTCTGCGAAAATAATTTGAGAGAATTATTATTTATAGAAATATGACAGAAAGACTTACATCCATTGACCACACGAAAAATAAATTTAATAATGCCCTTACTGGAATTTCAATGAAAATTAAAAAATAGAAATATTCAACCATTAATCAGCTGACCAGCTAAGACCTGCTTGCTGTCGTTTTTGTTCATTTACAAAAGTAACGATAAGAGGTTGAATTATTGCGCTGGGTTTCAAATTGTTCTCAGCCATGTTAAAAATCATATGTTCCTATTATGAACGGAAATAAAATATATAATAATTGTAATGTTGCTATGGAATTATGTAACTGGTCTGATTTTGTTAAACCAACATTATCGAAGAACGAAAGATACTTTAAATGAAAGTCGATGAAAGGAGCTGATATAGAAGGACTTAGAATGGGTACAAAGTTTGAGACCAGTTTAATGAGACTCCTATATTCAACATACGTCTTTAAAATTTAAGTGTGTGATACATTAATTTTTCTAGTTTTAGCGATCTAAAAAATTAATTGCATCAACGAAGAAGACTTACACAGAACTACTACGCAGGGAATGAATAATACGTTTGCACGTTTAATACAATAGGAGAACTGTAACGATCGGGTTTAACATTCGGTGTTTAAATTCCCGTTTGTCCATCCTGATTTCGGTTTTCCACTATTTCGCGAAATCACGCCTGGGGAATCTCGGATCGGTACCCTCAACAGACCATAGTCGAATTCCTCCCCGTTTCTTGTCCCTAAATTGTCCAGACCTTAACAACGAAGACCTGGAGCCACAAGCAGCAACAACAAAAAATAGATATACAAAGACAAACCTGTACTGAGTATTATTAGCACGGTTCTATCTCACCATGAACCAAATTGTCAGATACCGCTGTCATACTGTTGAGCTATGTGTAATCTCTTGTGCAATATTCCGTATTGGCCTACGTGTCGCGAAATTGCATCAGAACGATGAAAACAACGCATATGTGTGGGGCACTCGTTGGGAGACAACAGCTTCACGTAAAACCTTGCTGAACGTTTTAATTATGCTTCAAGGAAGTTGTTCTGTTTGTCGTGAAGTTCAGATTAATCTAAGTTGGAAAACTAGAGATTCACTGCTAATGGAAAATTTTGATGGGTTTCCTGGATCATCTAACAAGGAGGCGATCAGGGTATATTTCACCGATTTTGCTGAAATTTTGCACATTTGTTCTTCACAGTAGAAAATGACTTTTAAAAATCTGTCCATTGCAACTGCATTTTTAATTGGGATTGTGGATTATTACTACTAAGACTTTTCTAGTCGCGGTGGATCGACAGATAATAAAAAAGGAGCAATTTTCAATAGTACATGTGTGGTTCGGAATCTAGCTCCGTAATTCTCGAAAAATTTAAGTTTCTACGCATTGCCAAAGGACAAATGTTTAAACGATTGTAAGCGAAGGTAGAATAATATGATTGGCAAGAATAATCCTTGGAGGTATGGCAATCACGTATTTCTCGGGAAAGGCATTGGAGAGGAAAGAGAATTGTGACGGTCGGGGTTTTCTAGTGTAAGGTGCAACAGGTAAATCACCACAATTTCCAGGACGCTACAGCACACGGACGTCACAAGGAAACAGCATACGTAATAGAGAACCAAATTTAAACTCGTTTTAGTCGCTGTGGATGCTATATCTCGTGGGTCAAATGTCTCTCGGCAGTAAAATCGCACTTACTTGATTCCAAGGCTTTGATAACAAAGATTTTACTACGTCGTAAAGCTGGAAAAAAGTTAGTGAAGTCCTGATGACGACAACAGCATTAATGCAGAGTACTGAGTAGTAAGTTCAGTAGTGATTTAACTTTGGTGGTCGTGTACCTTAGTGTGATAGTTCTTAGTGATGCCATTTTCAACTCCAAAACTTTTTGCAGTTGTTAGCGCTGAAACAGACAATTTTCCCTAAAACTAAGCCAGTAACTCAAAGTAGATAATGAACACAATCTCAGATAATTCCTTTGACATAGACGATGGCGCTAATGACCTCGCTGTCTTCGCCCCTAAAGCCACCACAACACATACATAGACGAATGATAACTTTTTTGAATTTTTTTCTTTAAGTTAACTTAATCGCAGTGAAAGGAAGATGGAGGTTTACAAAATAAATTTGTTTAGAAAAAATTTTATGTACAAGAAGCACCAGGAAATCTAGAGGTTATAACCAGCTCCAGTAAACTTTTAAGTCCCACTAACATTACGTTTTATGTAGATCAAAACAGATAGAATTATTAATTCTGCTGAACATATCAGTTGTAGGTTAATAAATCCACTTGTTCGTTTATTTTTCTTATGGTTTTACGCCTCGTCAATTTCGGGAAAGGACGGGCAGCAAGGAACTGGAAGGTATTCGGCGATAGCCTTTTGAACGAACCACCCCTCCATTTGGTTGGAGTGATTTTGGAAACCACGGAAAAGGGAGACATTAATGACCGAGCGTGGTGGGTGAACAGTTGACGTTCTTTCCTCGCATTCGGGAGGATGCGGGTTCGAATCCCCGTCCGGGAATCCAGATTTGGGTTTTCCATGGTTTCACCAAATCACTCCAGGTGAATGCCGGGATGCTTCCTTAAAAAAAAGGCCATGGCTGAATTACTTCCCGTTCCTTGTCCCAAGTCCCATCCCGCCTTAATGACCTAAGCCGTCGACGAGGAATAAAAAAAAAAAAAAGATATGAATGGCCGGACGGAGATTCGAATCTATGTTGTTCCGAATGTAAGGCCTGAACGTATATACCAAACAAACAAATGTAAATGAAACAGCGACTTTGCAGAATATGTATTGATTCCGTTTATGCCCAAAGTAAATGCAAGGACATTTTTGCAGTAAGTATCGATATACAGCAACTATATACAACTTGTTAGCACGTGTAATTTCAATGTATTTTTTTTATTATTTTTATTTTTCTATTTATTTATCGATCTTATTCCATGGATCCCTACAGAGAAAGAACCTCTGAGATGTAAAAAATGTCATACATAATACGCATACGTACAATATGAGCCATAATCATAGTGAAAACAATTATACTTTACAAAGACAAATAAAGAGAATAAAAATAAACATTAATTTTTACAACTGAATTTTACAAAAGGTCACATTGAATGCAATTAATTATTTCGTTCAATTTCTTGTTTGGAGTAGAAGAAATTGCCAATAAGATAATCTCTCAGTTTTTTAAAAAAAAATATCTCTTTATTATCTGCAAATTCTTTTATACTCTTGGGAAGTTTATGAAACAGATGTATCCCAGAATAATTAACTCCGTTTTTTACTAATGACAGAGGTGTTTCTTTTTTGAGCAAGTTATTTCTGTTCCTTGTATTGACATTGTGTACCTGTGAAATAGATGTAAACAGGTTAAAATGTTCTACGATAAAGCACATGAGAGAATATGTATACTGAGAAGTAATTGTAAGAATATTGTGTTTTTTAATTGTCCGCTAGAAGTTCTTGGTTTTACCCTACACAGCATCCTAATAGCTCTTTTCTGTGCTATGAAAACTATTTTACTCTGTGAAGAGTTTCCCCAAAAAATTATGCCATATGACATCACTGAATGAAAATATGAGGAGTACACATGTTTCGTTAAGCCGTAAGTTCCCAACCTTTTTGCCTACCACCTCCTTTTCGAAAAAAAACTTACTAAGCACTCCATTTTCGAAAAAGTACTTACCGTCCCATTTTCATAAAACAAAACATACCCTCTTCTCTTCTTTTAATAAATACTCTAACCCATACCGCTCTAACTTATTCGACTAGTAACCCACTTTTAAAACAGTGATTCGATGGCCCCCTCTTAGATTAAATGTAAAAGGTCATGTATAAGAAAACGAAGAGAGATTTCTAAAAATAATTTACTAAAAGTCTAATTAACAAACACATATTATGAAAATATTATTAAGTATCAGTCTGAACTTCGTGAAATGATACTAATTTTTCTACATTGGCGCCTTTTTTGACATCTACGATCTTAAATCACCGCGTTCCGCTGTTTACAATCTGTTTATTTTCTTAGCTAATAATTTGCTGACTAAGTTAAATCCTCTTTTTTATCATGGGAATAAAATTAAAAACTTTTTGATGTAGCCCTTAAAGCCGGATATAATACTGGAAGGCAGAAGGGCGGTGGGTAGTACTCAACGGCCC
Source organism: Vandiemenella viatica (assembly GCA_031002005.1). Classification (NCBI taxonomy): domain Eukaryota; kingdom Metazoa; phylum Arthropoda; class Insecta; order Orthoptera; family Morabidae; genus Vandiemenella; species Vandiemenella viatica. The sequence continues at coordinate 278,512,794 of CM061920.1, forward strand.
TAAGTTTGTCTTTAACGCCCCTAAGGTCTCTTCAACACCCACCGGCTTATTTTCTTTTGCAGGGGGGAAAATTTTTGAGTATATTTCTTTTCTTACAACACATCACACGTTTGTTCAATTTAATGCGCAAGACATGGTACCTTTCCTGAGAGATTCTGTAAAAGAGATTGATGATAATGTAAAAAAAAAAAAAAAAAAAAAAAAAAAAAAAGATGCATTTTTCTTCAATGAACCACTTGTTGCATGGTTTTTATACCTATCTACATGAGAGGTGTTTCAAGAAATTTCCCTTTCCTCTACACAATCAATCTGGTAGTTATCCAGATTTTTTTTAACTTAATTTTTAGTTTTAAGGTGAACTTAAAGATTATTTCCCTCATGTTTTGTTACTACGTATAGGGCTATAGAGATGAAAGAGAAGATAAATGTCACTAGTAAATAACAGATTTTTTATATGTTGCCTTTATTTTTGGAAGCTATTTATTAGCTACAAATAAAATAAAATGCGATTTTTGTGTGAAACCTGGATAACCTCGAAACTGGAAACTAATAATTGTAGGTTATGATGATTCATTATTAGAATTTTGTTCTCATCATCCCATATTATAGTTGTAGATGGCATAAAGAAGTCATTTTCGCTACAGTATTGCAATCTTTGCCAAGTTTGGTAGCTCCGTAGTTAAGGCTCCGGCACGAATGTTTAAGAGTTGTGTTTGATCATGTGATACACCAGGTCATTTAGTGGTTGGGATTCCACAAGTTAAACTGTATATACCAGAGGAAAGGAACAGGACCTACAACGTGTGACAAAATGACTTGCTATGCCTCCTTAACGAGTATCCAACCGACCTTCTGGTTGTGAACTTAGTTTAATTTCATGATATTCATATCATCTGTAGATATCGTGATTTCAAATACCCTTAATGAGTATTGTTCAATGGGACTTTACGCCGAGGTTTTGAGTCTTCTGTTGGATTAACTTTTAATTTTCTCCTTCAGTTCCTTTTCATATCCCTGTAACTCGACAGAAATGTAACAAAACCACCCCACATTTTGAAGTAACGCAATGGTTGTTTAAATTGTATGCAAACCCGATAAGCCTATAAAAACATTGATAGTAATCACCAGGTAGCAATGCAATTTCTAAACTTATAATTTATAATATAATCATCTGAAAAAGGACATAGTTTCTGACCAATAGTGTGTGTGAAAGGTCAAACCGCAAAGCAAACGCTTCGGTAGTCAATGTGTCCGTCTACACGATGAAGTCGACTGATTGAAGAGACCAGTTATTTGTACAGTAATTACACCGTCTTATTTGTTTATGTTTTACATATTGAGAGAAAGGACAAATACTAAAGTATTTGGACATTATTTTTTAAGAAGAATTGCATAGCTATGCAATTGGGCAATATACCAAATGAGGAAATAAAATGAAGAATGAATGTAAATTGAACAGTATTTGAGGAATCAGTCGGGTTATGGTAAGGACATGACAGACGTATAACAGAGGAGAGGTGGTTCCAGAAAAGCATATGAATGAAACGACGGAAGAAAGTATTATGGAATAATGGGCAAAACAAGCCAGTAGAGATATTCGGAACACAGGATTAATCAAAATCGATGGACAGATAGAGCTGATCCTTTGGACGAGAAACATGTACACATCAGCTATAAAAAATTGTACATAGCTTTGATATGAGGACAGATAATAAGAAAAAAATGAAGTCAGAAATGAACTGTCTTTAACGGATGTTGAGGAAACCTTTAATTTTTCCCCCTTTTTTTTAGCTGTAAGGTTAAACAAGAAATTTTTTTCCCAGAGATCACGTCAAAGAATATTTGAAAGAGAAGATAACCCATCTAGATAGTTAATTAACAAGAACTATCCAATATCAAGAATAAGCGCACCAAGGAATTGATTTTACACTTCTTATTTTATGGTTTATTATTTTGATTCTTATATCTCTTGGCTAAAGGTTAACCTAGACACGAGTGGCGTGTTTAACTGGAGGCTGCTGACCTGGGAAGTGAACGCTGAGAGGCGCCGCCAAGCGGACGGCTTTGCCATAGGTCATGGCTAGCAAGTGGCGTCACGGTCCGTTAGTCGGCTCCGAGGACGGAACCCGGTTCCCCCGCTCACTATCACCTCAACGGCCAGATGTCTCCTTACAGTTACAGATACTAGAAGTGAGTGTATCAGCCTCAGTAATCGATCAACGTCCTGAATACTAGCGACTGAAATTGAGTGCATTCCTTTGTGGATGACAGATATTTATTTTTAGATAGCATTGCGACAGATGCAATGAGATTTACGATATTTTAACCTCCGACTTGCATTCTGCAGTTATTAACATATGCGGGGTATTCGTAAATCCCTTTTTTTTACTCAAAGGGTTTGTAAAGGTAATGTAATAAACAAAATTGTGATTAAAACTCATTTACTGGAAAGTATCGTTTCCATGTTACAACTACAACAAAATAAAATCGGCAAAAATGGGAAATGTTGCTTTTATTTTCTCAGTGGTATTTGTATGACCGGCATTGCATAATGGAGCTTTTCTATGTGACGAATGCGAACATTGTTGCAAACACTGTTCCTTCGTTAAAAAATACCGGTATACTCTCTTAAAATACACAGTCTTTGTTGAATTTCTTCTACGCTTGGATTGAACTCTTACAGACAGATCTTGCTCTGAATCAAGCGAATCAGTAACAAGTGTTTCAGAGGGTTAGATTTACACACTTCACTATGTTTTGCCTTTACTTGCGGAACAGGATAGGTACGTTTGCAGAGATGACTTTTCTATTCAAAACTTTATCTACTCAGTCCTCTTTACAAACCATAGTAGATTCTTCTAAGCATTCTCGAGCAATCCGTATAAACCTCCTACATGTAACTCATTCAACAATTCTTTCAAACAGCATAATCACTCTATTGATTCAAGAGGTAAAGCGTAAATTGTTCTGATCGATTCCAATCAACAACTATTCGTAATTTTTGTCCTTAATTGAGTATGTATTAATTCATCAGCTGTCATTAACGAGGAAGATTCTTTTGCTGTTCTACCCATCATGATTGCGGCTATCAATATTGTTTCTGAAATCACTCCAACGAAATGCCAAATCGATTTCTCGATAAATGTCAAGATCGTCGGTCGGCCTCGGAAACTCTGTGGTTAGCGTGCTCTCCGCGCGTTGTCAGTGACTACCGACTCGAAATCGGCCTCGAAGATGGGTGATTTTAATGAAGTATACTGTTAGTCTAATGGTTTTATTATTATGACTAATTTTAAGCACTTGAGGAAGAAATTTAATACATTGTATGTACGGTACAGAAACATAGCAGCAATCTCTATTACAAGAAGAACAGCCAACATTTTTGTAAAATAAAAAAACGATCTCGGTGAGTGGCTTAAGGACGCCGGTTCGAATCCCCGTCCGGACATACTGATTTCAGTTTTCCATGGTTTCCCTAAATCACTCCAAGTGAGTGCGGGGTGGTTCCTTCAAAAGGCAATGACCGAATTATTTCCCTTTTCTTGTCCCCAGTCGTCACCCGTCTCTAATGATCTCTACGCCAACGAGGCATTAAGAAAACATATCCCTGCTGATTTCCTTCGTGTTTCTTGCTGATGATCACAATAATCACTATGGGTGTGTACGCCATCAACAATCAAATTCAATACAAATTGAAATCTCCTCCGCCGAAATTTTTGGTTCTTTGCTAAAATAATTTTCTTTTTCTGTAATCATACAAATGGTGTCCGTATATCAAGCACTTTATAAACAATATTCTTAAAATCTTAAACTGTTCCAGGAGATACTCAATTTTATCACCTGTTACGGCAGGGTGTATTATATATATTTTTCTAAGTTAATTACTCCAAAAAATAGAATTAAACACATTAACTGTGTGAAATTAGTTTATTATCAGTGTTTGTAAGCTGTCTGGATATTGTCCCTGTACAACATTTATTTAGATCTGAACTTGTTTTGTAATTATTCTACCTCAGATTTGTTAAGTTTTTAGCACCTACTGGAAATTTTATGTCCAAGTAAATAAAGAAGAACTGCCTCGGAAATAACTCAGCTGCAACTGGGTCACTTGGGAAGAATACTGGGAACTTCAAGTGTCGATAAGGTATGTTCGCTTAATACGCGACAGCGGAAAGAAGGTGATAATTCTATAACCGTAATATCTAGATACAGTTTTTTGGTACAACAGTGAATTAAAATTCCAGTTTAGTGAGCTTTACACAATGCACTGATGCACATTATGTTAAGTCAACAACTAAGAATCGAGGAACAAGGAATGAAACTACATAAGTGAACAGGCGCCTTTTTTTCATCCTGGAATCAAACGGATAAGAGAAACGTTAGTACCAAGATGCCAGCATATTTTTCTAAACCTCTTATCAGAGATTTTACGAGACATACATTAATTTATTACAATCAAATTCAAATTGATAAAAATATGCAGTTATTCTCATATAAGTGGTAAAATTCGGTATTGCGTAACCGAAGCAAGAACGACCTCAAAGCAACAATAATACTGTTCATAAGAGACTTCCTCAAAAAAAGAATCTTTTAGTTTCAAACATTAATTTAGGATTCAGAAAGTACTTATAGGATGTTGAACATTTAGTGGATACAAAATTAACGTGTTTTGTATGTGATGGGTGAAGAAAGAAGTTGTCTAATAGTGACTGGATTGTAGGTCACATGAAAAATTTGTTAAGTTTTTAGTGGAAGGAACAAAAAAGGAAGTACATAGAAAGACATAGATTAGAGTATTTGAACTGATCACGTAGATTGTAATGGTTTTGTCAAGATGAAGTGATTAGATTAGGATAGAAAGAGTTGGGAGATTTCAGAAAACCAGTTGAGAGGCTTGTAACAGAAAAAAAGGCAGTATATTGAAATATGTAGAGCATATTACACAATGATAATAATAATAATAATAAGAGTAAGTCTCAATAACGTCAAGGCAGACAAGCTGTAATTGCATTTGGTTTTCACTTAATATGTTTATTGCCAAGCTCCAATCAATACCTTCTCTCACTCATTTGTTTTTACTTTTAAATGAATTAATTTAATTACGATGAAGAATAAGTCGCAATGGCAATTTACATACTCACCTATTTTCCAATTATTTCATTCTTTTTAAAATGTTTGCGTGAAATTTCGCTGCTGATCTATTTTTGCCATTGAGCAGGTTACTGTATCAAAGTAGAGAAGCATGAAAAACAAGCATCAGTTAAAAAGTCTTGCTACAAAAGTGCAGTCATTACTGATGTCTAACTTGTATGTCTAACGATAAATTGAAGAGAAAGTAGTTGTGTGGAATAATAACCCAGCTTTAATAAAACTTCCTCGTGTTTTGAAGTTCTCACCAACTATTACGCAATGGTAAACATGTCTTTCTTACTCAGCTGGTAAAAACAGACCTCCACAGATAATAAACTAAAAGAACAAGAGAGTCAGCAATATAGAAGGTCAAGGTTATGCATAACAACCGCCTTGGAGTTATACCAGCTGATTAAGCACTGGTAATAAAATTGTTTCCTTGTAGATATTTATATCCGTAAAAGCTTAGAGATCCTTGTGTAAATTTTGCTACAACAGAAATTTCTGTATCAGATTTCTGCTATTTTACTGTCAAGCACGTTACTACAGTAAACAATTGTTTGTCGACTATAAAAACGTATTTCAGGGAACCTTTTTTTAGTAAAATAAAAAACTGGCCAAGAAAGCAGCAAGTATATTATTAATGTTGAAACTTGTCTTGTAAGTTTGGTTGAACTCAATCGAAACTGCTTTAATGCTACATCAAAATTTGAATTAATCAAATGCTTAACAAAAAGTCCTTTCAGTACATATGAATACTAAAACTTCAATTTTTTTGTAACTCATGTATGTTATTACCGACTGTGTTTTCAATTTAACAAAAGCATTAAAGGAAAGATGTGAAATGTGGTACTATTCAGGGGTCTTAAAACGAGAGTATTATCATGGGAAGTTAAGAAATCTAATGCAAATCTTATCATTAAAATTCTAGCTTCAGTAATAATTCGTGGTAACCATATTTATTTCACGCTGGAAATATAGAAAAGGATTCTTTAGACCAAATAGATGAAGCACTGGTGATTTAATAAGTTAAAATTTTGCTTGAATACTTTATATTGTTGTACATTGCTTTTAAGATCAGCCAATTTTGGTTATTTTTTTTTGACTTTGTTTGGGGCAACTTAATTCTCTCCTCATTAATTTTTTTCTTTTTCCACAAGCCAACATAAGCAACTTACGTTCTGATCATTGTTTTGATCTAAGATGTTCTCTTGAATTGTTCTTTTAATAACAATTTAAATAAATAATTAATTCTATAGGTTCTTAAATTTGTCCTACCCCTTTATCTAATTCTTCATTATTTCATATTCCCTTAACCGCAGTTATGCCTCCTGAACAAGAAATTAAAAAAGTATCAAGGTTGATATTCATTATTATTCTTAGAGTAAAAAATTCACTTTATTAAACCAGTATTCATATGTAATCACATTCCACGCCACGTGCAAGTTTTATCAAAAGTCGAGATCGAGAACGGTGAGGTGTTTGTTAAGTATCATTCCCAGAAATTCTCTGGTCATTATTAATGAAGCAGTTTCGTGTGACAGTGAAACCATAATGTGATAAAAACCTGGTGAAAACCACCGCAGTTGGTCTGTAAACAAACCACTCGAAGGCTGGTGAGCTTAGCATTAATCGCCGTGACCTTACGTAAAACGTGGCCTCAGCTAATTATCTCGGTATGCAGACGCCCAGTCATGTTCTCAGCACTGTATTCCGCTTGACGTCAAAACGCCGCGACCAAGTACCTCCATAGGCTCGCATTTCATTAACGTAAGCAGCTTAAATGTCGTTTCGGTTTTTTTCCGCCGCAGTGGAATGATAACTGAAGCATGCCACGTAATGTTTTGAGGCAGATGTAACAGTAGTCTATTATTTGACTCCTTTTTGTTCTTTTCTGCTTTTGCTTTTATTTTGTTCTGTATTCTTCGTTTTTTTTTTTTTAATCTGTTTGCAATCATTTACATTTCTAAACCTGTATCGTAAGAATAAAGTTTGTACTGCTGAAGTCTTCTGACTGCATCGTCAGAGGGGATGTAGGTTTTTAGCATAAAGTTTATAAGCCTAATGTTATCCCTTCATGTGCAAGTCTACAATGTTTCACAGATTGTATTTGTTGCTGGCAGTCAACCAGTGAGTTAGGGATTAACGAATGCACTACGGGCTTTCTTTTAACACGTTTTTCCGGAGTTTACAAAATCTTCGCAAATGATTCAGTGTCAGTATTTTATATTTGTTATACTGAAAATTCCACTGACAGTAAACGTATTTTTCTCTTAGCGATTGCCCAGACGCTCTCAATTCGAAATGGAGAATTCCTGAAATACGAAAACTTGAATTAAGTACCTAATATAAGAAGAAATATGTCAATATTGGTAGTACTGCTATATGCTCGGCGACAACTAATACCCTGTTTCTGTTGTCCAGGAAGAGTTATATGTTAACAGGTCTGAGGCTTGCAGAAGTATGCACAAGCTTTAAACAACGTATAATTACTGTAAAACTTCCTACACAGAAAAACGTAAAACAATGGTAAATTATAGTGATGACTTTTTATCTATAATCTAATATAATCATCTATAAATGGTGTAAATCTTTCGCAAATAAAATAGACTGTGTCAAGATTGCACTGCATTCTTCAACTGCGAAAAGTGTTCTTAAATGGAAAGAGAACATGCCGAAAGAAACATGTAATTTTCTTGCTTTATGATTCTTTTGGCATAAAAAATAAATTTAAATTATAAAGCAACTAGTCTCCAATGAATGGCTATTATGAGATTTCTGTGACATCGTACAGACTGATATTTTTTATACATTACGTATAATAATCACATAAACAACAAAGAAAAATTCAAAATTTTGGCATGTTACTTTGAAAATATACTGAACTCTGAGGAACACCAAGAAAGATTAGAGCTAATTAAATCACAAGTAACATTAATCTTTCAGACTCACCAGACGAGAAAAAGGTACATGTCGTAATCCGAAGTCTGAAAAACAATAAAGCTGCAGGGGAAGATTTGATTATCGCGTACTACAAGAAATCTGGCGAACAGAAAAAATTTCTGACGCATGGAAGAACGGATTGATACATTATACAAGAACGGTGACAGTACAGATGTAAACAATCACAGTGGAATTTCCACGGTTGCAGTCACATATAAGAATTTTTGAAGAATTTTTTTATTTGGAAGTTTCAGAAATTTTGAGGTGCTAGGATAAGTTTTACTACAGTTTTTCGCCAAAAGCTTGTACATATCATGGAATAAATGGAAAAAACCAACATTTTGAGATTCTGTACTTTTTAATTGACACTAAAAAAAAAGAAGGTCCTTCGGGCCCCCACTAAACTGATTACGATTACTTTAATCACTTTTCTAAATTTTTTTGTGAAATGTATTAAGTAAGGACAAAATTAGTGCGTAATTACAAGTTTGTTTCTCAGTTAAGGGGTTCAAAAGTTGTCAGGATGTGACAGACATGCCAACATACAAATAGACGGAGAAATAAACGAATCTAACTACAATTTTTTATTCTGAAGGTATGGAAACGTAAAAATAAACTCTTTTTTATTGTCCGTAAAACTTGAAGATAGTTTAACATTTCAAATTTGAAATTTTCAATGAGTTATTTTGTGGATGTGATAAGCAGAAAAATCTGTCTATTGGCTTAAATGTTTCAAGCGTACATTAACGGAGTAATAAATGTACACACAAACTGCATTTGCTAGTGCAAAAAGCAGAAAGAGTAAAAAAAAAGATATATATATATATATATATATATATATATATATATATATATATATATAGATATCTTGTAAAACGAGTCATCTTACTTCTATTCAAAAGAATATTTTAGTAATTTAACTCTATATAAAATTTTATTTCATCATCGAATGAACATAATAGGTTAATTAGGAACTATTACATATTGTATAAAAAATATCAAGCAAATTATAAAGTCGAAGCGTAAAAAGCTCTGGGACTTGACGCCGCGACAACGTATCACAATCTTGATACGATTCGAAAGTGCTATTGTTATACCATATTCTTAACAACTTGTCGATGTGGATTGAACGCTTTTTATTTTTAGTAACAATATTATTTAAATGGCAGGAAAATGAGACATTAGATTTGATAATATTCGTCACTTTTTAACTAAGTTTAAACAAGTCAATAGCGATGTCGGCTTAAGTAAGTCACCTGTTCCTGTCTTATAATGCAGTTGTAGTTTGCAGGTCACAAAAAAAGCGACACTTCTGGCGGAAACTCAATAGGTTCAAACGTAGGGTGGGCATTTTAACTGCCCCTAAGAAACGTTTAGTAATCGGTCAAAGCAGGAAAAACCTAAGAGAAGATGAATCCAGTATGAAACATGTTTATTGCCCACAATCCTGTCCGTTAATTTTATGGTGTAACATCGCGAAATAGTGTTGTGAGCCAACGTATATAATGAAATGAGATATCGCAGAAAATGAGGGAATTAATACTAAGCAAAAAAATGTTTGCAAATAATGTTTTATCTCACTCTTCCGAGAAAGAGAATAAAGGGATGTCAGATAAAAATGATGTATACATCCGCTGTTACAGATTCAGGTGTAATTTGTAGACCAAAGATATAAATGTGCAATGTTCCGAAAATAGCACTCTGCGATAAAGTTTCACCTCGAACCATTCTGTGTTGTGCAAATTGGATATACGGCCAGAATTGGGATTGATGGAAGTATCATTACATTATCTCTGTATCATCATATTCAGTTAATTTTCATTCTGTGAATAACACGCTTTTCTGTATATATCAAAACAATGCATCAGAACCTCAGCAGAATCGAGAACAACAGCTGATAAATTATCCAAATTAGGACATCTCGAAGAAGTAATGAAATTTTATTATGTAGAAGTGAAATTTCAACCTAAGATTTATACAAGGAAAATATGAAAATATGTCCGCAACAGAAAAAAGCATTCTTCAAAATGAGAAGACTTCTAGTGGACTATTGATTTAGAACGCTGAATAAGAACCTTATAAAATAGCACAAACGGACAGCAGCGTTCTTTAGAAGTTAAGCTTGAAAGAATCAAACATAACCATTTGGAATATGGTAATACAGAAAAACGCTACAAATTAATTCGAAATGTAATGGAAGATAATGAAGTGTTTTAGAAATGCTATATGAATAAAGGAGTGTATGGAAGAATTTTGAGATGAGATCAGATAGGACACATTTGGAGGTATAAATATTGATTGATTTTCTGACAAGAGTTGTACTGTCGACTAAAATAAATATTAGTGTTATTTGAAGAAAAGGCAATTGAAGACGAAGTTTGTAATGAGTTTTTGAAAATGAAGATATTAGCACAGGAAAGAGCATTATGTTAAAAAAAAAATTGTCTTGAAAAATGACACAAATTCAACTTAGATTAGACTGAAATATCATAATAGGCATACTTACTTCATGTGTTATAAGAAACATGTTCTTTTGTTTTTTGGCGCGATAAAAATTTTATGTATAAATAACATGGCTGTGAAAAAAAATACCAGTAAATACCAAATCATGATATAAATAATACCAATGTTGTTACTGGATGGCATGGTTACTCTTATACATGTTTCGCTATTGATCTAGGCGTTACTAGTGATAGGAATTTGTATTTTGTATCCATTGTGCAAGATGTGTTAGCTGGTTGCCTTTGAGTTCAGAAAACATGCTCCTCTTGGTGATTTCTGGCTACTTCACCGGAAAAAAAAGAAATACTAAGAAGAAATGTAAGAAGTACCCATCGTCGATGTATAGGTGTCTGGAAAGTCGGTTATAAATAGGTTCAGAAAGGGGAAACTTTCGTTATCAAAATATATTTAGTTTTCAAAACGAAATTTATTTGTATTAATGTTGCAGCTGTTAGATATCTTTGAAAGAACCGAAACGTGAGAAATTAATTAAAAGTGATCAAAATTAATTGATCCGAAAAAGAGTAATATCACTACGTTGTGTAAGCAAAAGGTGAAGGATGAAGATTTTCACGAAATAAAATGAAAAAATTAATGGAACATACTTTCAAATTTACAGTGTATGTTTCATATGTCAGGGCTAAACTTACAATGTCGAAAACAGAAAACTGAGTAGAGAATTTATGACGCAAATGTAGAGGTGATGAAAAGAAATGCGTTAAGGGGAAGTGGAGGATTGCATCAATCTTTTGGCAGGCTGAAGTCATTAAAAATAATGTATTATCGGAAAAAAAAATGCCCCTAAATAATTTATCGAGAAGAGTAGTAAACCTACTTTTGTCATTTTGTCAAGAAAATTATTACTGTTATTTATGTAGTATAAAACTAGTTTCCCTGATAGTGTTGTACCCCTGGTAACTCTGAATCGACACAAAACACTGGTGGTCAAATAATAATCGTTATTTTCAAGCTCTCGTGACCATTACAGATCACAAAGAAACTCTTGTATTTTGACTCTATCTGCTGAAATGTAATATGAACAAAACATCGTAGTGTAACTGAAAAGATTTCTTATGTGAAGTGACTTTATTTCCAAAAAATTATAATAGAAACGGGTGTAAATGTTGACGATGGTCGAACTGATTTCCGAATTGGCGTACGAATGTTCTTTCAAAAGAAAGTAAAACAGAATTCAAAATCTCTTATAAACTCCATGTTTTCCCTAAACTGTACAGGGGGAGTTGCGTTGTTTAGTAATACAATATTTTTGTGTTGCGTGCAATGAACATGAAACGCCAATTTCAAAGTAATAAACGAACCGGATGGTCAGAGACCATTTTAACATTTCTGTCTATATAATAACTGTTTGCTAAATGCTCCGTTATTGCATTAGATTTTTCTGTATCTCATTTTTAATATCTTATGCAGAAGAAGCAAACAAATTTTCAACAGCTCCCTTGAACAACTGTTTCCTTTACGGCGCAATACTCGTATCCGCGCAGTCGGGCCGACAACGTGACCGACTGTGGCGCCGCGCGTGGCGTGGGCGGGAATTTGTGTGGTCAGGTGACGGCCCGGCTCGACCTTGATCTTTGCACGGCGCGGCCTTGGCTACGACGTCACCGCGATCACGTCACTGTTCGCGGAGTGCAGCGCAGCTGGCGGTGGGATTACAACACCCGACTTGTAGGCGGCACGGCAGGTCGAACGCTGATGAAACAGACACCTACCATTACCATCTTGTTTCCGAGAGAAGTAGCTACATATTCTTGCTTCTGTACCTGCTCAATACGCGATTCAAGGGCCTTCATTACAGCAGCTGTCGGTGCGGATCAAATGACTCGGTCGTATTTTGCTGATAAAAAGCAATCAACAGTCTCGTAATCAGATGAGGGTGGAAGGAGGGGCGGAGGGAATTAACGGAGTGCGTAAACAGCTGTGGAATTTTTTAACAACAGCTCATTGATTGTGAATTCTCTATACAGAGCTTAGTGACTAAAATTATTTGATTCAGAATTTATGATTCAATAGTTCAGCTCTATCGACTGTAAGGTTTATTTCACTTCGATGTATTTCTGGCTTTTACTGTCAACTGTTTCAAAAATAAATAATTAAATTCAAGAAATTGGTGTAAACAGTTAGCATTTTTACTATTGCTAATATTATTTTTGTTCGTAAAGGCAGAAAAGAATGATATTACTTTTGTTTTCTGTCAAACAACTGGCAACCTATACATACACCTTTTCGTTGATACAAATTTTGTCACATTGCTTGAAAACTTTACACAGATCGAGCGTTACAAGTCCCTAACACCTTGCCTCCATTAGTTCTTTGGGATACTAAACTGAATATAGTTGCGTCACTGGAAGTGACCGGCAGTATTGTTGTATGGAAATTTGTTATAGAGCTACCTTACTTTAATGACGGTTGAAATCAATTTTTGAGTCAGTAAACAAACCAGCTTGAGGAATAGTAACGTGCTTCCTGTTATGGTGCCTAGCCCGAAGATATTACAACACTAACAACTGGTAGCGCCACCTCTCCGATTTCGTGGAACAAATCAGATTGTGACGCCTTCACAAGAAAGACTCAATCCCAACGTTACGTATTTTGTGACTCACCGCATTTCCTGGTGGGGATCTTAAGCGTAGGAAGAGGAAGAATGAACAAGGAAGTTGCTGAGCGAATGTGGTAGGTCAAGGGGAAGTCGTTTGGAGCAGAAATGGATGGTTTTCGTGTTTTCATGTTACATAGCGCATTACTTCCTAAGATCCATCACGACACACCACCATGCCGCTGGTGCAATAGTTAGGTAGTGTCTATCACATACAAAGCACTTTCAATGAAATGCGGTAACAGGATTCAGTACTTGAAGGGAAACTGAATACGTGCTTCATGCGCTGTCTGAAAGGAATCGACGGAAGGGATTGGTGGAGTTAGCGTCCGGCATCTCCTTCATGACCTCAGAATGGACTAGGGTTCCTGGTTCCAAATCCTCTCCTGGTCAGAATTTCTAGTGGTTCTTAAGGCCACCTGTATATCTGATATAGGACGCTACGTGGTTCGGTATTCACATTAAAATTTCGGGGGTTAGGTTAAGCCAGGGCTGAGATGCTCTGTAGCCTAGTATCTAAAGATTCTCTTGAAGAATTTGTTATTTTATTAGGGAGCTCCATTTCAGCATAATGTGATTCCCCCCTCCCCCCCCCCCCCCACGTAGCTCGATGTCGCTTTTGCCTCTATCCCCCCTTCCCCCCCCCCCTCTCGCGTGGCACGAAGCTATTTTCCGTATTGAATCCAGAAGATATTTTGTACTGTTTTCTCCTGTCAGACTATCGTAAATGACATACGGAGATCATCAAATGACCGAAATAAGTATTCACATGCTGTTGTGTGTTCTGTGCCTTATTTTAACTGTGACAAATAATATTAATGAAAAGCTACGTGGTCTGGCTCGGAAACCCCCTTTCCTCCATATAGTTCAGCGTAGATTTCCAGCCAACCACTTCCTCCCCCCTAGACCTAGACAAGCAGTTTTTGGACGCCCCCTTAGTATGGCACCACATCTAGATTTCTTCCTATCTTCTTCTTCTTTAGATTTGGGGTTACTTTGGACCACCGGAAAAAAACTGGTTTACAACTTCGCGCTTTCGTCTCCTCCCAGAATTTTTTAATTGTTTCACTGCGGACACTCCTTACTTCAGACCTGGTGGTCTTGGCCTCTGTATCTTGTTCCTGGAACCCACTGAATTGATCAAATTGAGTTCAACCTATTTTGCTGTCAGCTTTAATTTAGTAAGGTACAGGTAAAGGTCAGGGGGTTCCGGTGGCTCCTGCCGCATCCTGTGGGATTAATGGAGGTAGAGCTCCGCACTCCCTCTACAACCTTCGGCACTAGAATGGTTGTGACGGGGTCAGCGTCATGCTCCCGCCGCGGTCATTCCTCCACGGTACCCATTGGACAGCAGGCTGGGCGGGCCTGTAGGGCCGTTCCCGACGTTCAGCTTCGAGGAAAAATCCTCGGCTTTGTCGGGGATCGAACCCTGGTCGTCCAGGCCGCAGTCTGGGGCTCTACCGCCTGAGTTACATGGCCGCCTTTAATTTAGTAATGTAGTTAATTATTCTTATTGTCAACTAGCTGTTACCCGCGACTTCGTACGCGTGGACTTGGAGTTTCAATTCCAGAATTGGATATAGAAAACTGTTAGTAACGTAAGATTTGTCCCAAACAACACCGAGTCGACATAATATGATGGAAAGCCATCATTATATCATCCTATCATCTAATCTGTCTCATGAAGAGAATCAATTTACAACATATTTAAAAACAGAAAAGTAAGCGAAGGTGCGGGGATGTGTGTGTGTGTGTGGGGGGGGGGGGGGGGGTTAACTGATGGCAGCTTTATTTCAGCTTGGTTTTTTTCTTCTTTATTCAACATGAGCATCTGAATCTTATAATCTAATAGCAGCACATTGTCTTCTAGACCTGCACCTTAGGCCAGGTTTACGTCCGTAAGGCATGTCAAAAAGGAAGACAAATTGGTGCCAGAAACTTTTATACAGACACAAATGAATAGTACAGTGCAGAGCAAATTGACTTCTATACTAAATAATAAGTTTTGTTTCTTATCGAAATTTATTAATAAATCAAACACTAACAGATTGCGTGACTGAGCAACCAACGTAACATTACAGACTAACACACGAATCTGACTGTCTTTCATCATTCGATAAGTTCTTAAAATTTCGTGGCTAAAACTGTTATTCATGCCGAAAAAATGTCCTGTGTCCTTCCTACACTATTTCATTGTTAAATTCCATCAATATTGATATAGCCATTTAGTCGTCAAAACGTAACAAAAAGACAGAAACTTACTTCCACATTTATAATATAATAGCTGGTACCCACAACTTCGTTCGTGATTGTAAAGTATTCATATTGACAGCTGTAGACATCTAACCACCATAATGCACGATGGGAAACTCGATACTATTACCACACACAAATACCAGTCTTCTGCGCTATGTAGTTCCGGCAGCAAAGTAAAATTTACGGATACACACAAGTCTTTGGATGAAATACGAAAATATTCATGATCGACCAATTTCGAACACCATATCTCACACACTCCCACAGTTACCGAATTTCAACCAACGTTGTGATCGATGGGTGACTCTGTGTTACTACCACACAAAAACGCCGGTAATCTGTGATTGATAGTTTTCACTTAAAAGTGATACAACGTGACACATGCGTCTTTGGCAGAAATATGAAATTGCCGCAGGTCGACCATTTTATCCCCCATTTCTCCCACACCCCCATAGCTACCGACATCTAACAACCATAGTGCACTACATGAGATACGATTCTACTACGAAAAACAAACAGCAATGCTCTATGCTATGTAGTTGTGGCAGAAAAGTGACATATGCGGAGACAGTCGAAATACGAAAATATCCTTGGTCGGCCACTTACAATCACCATATCTACCACACTACCACAGTTTCTGAAAATCGGCCGCTGTTGTGATCGAAAGGTGACGCTGTGCTACTACTACACACAAACGCCAGTTATCTGTGATCTTTAGTTTTCGCTGAAAAGTGATACACCATGACACTTTTGTCTTTGGCAGAAGTATGAAATTGCCACAGGTCGACCACTTTCAACCCCCATATCTCCCACACCCCCATAGCTACCGACATCTAACAACCATAGTGCACGACAGGAAAGACGATTCTACTACCACACACAAATACCAAAGGTCTATGTTATGTAGTTGTGGCAGGAAAGAGAAGTATACGGAGATACGAATTTTTGGTCGAAATATGAAAACGCCCTGCACTGACCAACTTTAATCATTATATCTCCCACATCCCTACAGATATCGGCATTCGGCCAACGTTGTGCACGACAGGAAACTCCATGCTACTTCCACCAACAAACATCAGTGATCTGTGCAAGGTAGTGGTGGCTGAAAAGTGAAATATAGGAAAAAACACGTCTAATTTTATATATATATAAGATTTACTCTCACTCCTATATTTCTTTTTATTCTCAGGGCTTTATTGCTTGACGTCGTTGAGGTAGTCAGAAATCGACCGAAATGACGATAAGCAAACAGAAGGAATTTAGGCATGGTAATTTGTAGGAACATTCCTTTGATTTGCTGGAGTGGTTTAAGAAAACTATAGAAAGCCGAAATGAGGAAACACTTACTGGGAATCGAACACTTCCTCACGGTTTTCTTCTGATTGATAGAGTAGGTGAATATTCCAAATATTATCATTGGAGGTATATTTAATCCAGATCCTCGATTCAGTTAGTAGTCATTCGTTGTTAAGCTGAGCTAGAGACTGCGGGGAAAGGAGGGGGAGCGGACAGTAAGGTGATTTATCTTTTTCTATTTACCGGTATATTTTATTTATTTTATTTTTTTATTTTTTTTATTTTTTTATTTTTTGCGTCGAGATTGTTAGGTGTGTGAGAGTATCTGGAATAAGGAAAGGGAAGAAATTTTTCCACGGCTTTTTGGAGGAACATATTGCCGGAACTGATTTCTGTAAAACGTGTTAAGCCAAAATCTGGATGGCCGAAAGGGAATTTGAATCCGCGTCCTCCCGAATACAGGGGCACACACACACACACACACACAAAATAAAATTCAGCCTTTTAATGCGAAAAATTCTAATAGCAATAAGATAACGATTTCAGAAAATATATTGCTCATATTTTTCCCCTAAGGCACATAATTAACTGCTGTTACCATGTTACATTTCAGCACTAATACAGTTGTTTGTATGTAGAACGCACTGTACAATTATGGTTATCGATTTCTGCAGATGCGTAGAAAAACGATGTATTATTTCACTGCAGGCAATATCTGGGTGTACGACAGTGCGCCCGCCAAGTCTATTCAAAGGGGGCACTGACTTTCCTTTTCTCGAAGAGATTCAGGCCATTTTTGTACCTCAATTTCTTCGATCTGAATGACACTATTTCCATTATACATAGGTGTTTGCAATTTTTTAAACAATTAATTTTATTTCCCTTCATTGCTCGCCGACATCAGTAGGACGGGTATCAAGAAAAGGTAATAAATTCGGCCATGGCCTTTGATGAAATGAGATGCGGGGAAACTTTGGAAAGCCGAAATATGGATCGCCGAATGCCAAGCTTGATCATTAACCGCCCACCAACCAGATCGCTTCTGTGCGTTCATGTCTGTCAGGATACGAAAATGATTATTTCCTTATCTTTATTTTATAATTCTTTTCAGCGGTGATATTCATTTGCTTCTTGTTAAAATAATATTTATTGCAGCGTTTTAATTGTTTCTTCAGTCCCTCATTCAGAATCTATACTTCGTTGTAATGGGGAAGGATGGTCTCAATAATATCTTTGCCTATATACAACTTGATGTTACCTCATTCACTTTTACATCGTCACTTGAATTTAAAGAAATCGAAGATTATTTGTGTAATACAGTCTATTTTGTTCAAAAAAAATTGTACCTGAATTTCTAGTAATTTAATTTTCGCATTTTGTATCCGAATTAATAACCAAGAATTTAGTTTTTTTTATATATTTCATTGGCAAAGAAATTCGCCACACCCTGATGGTAATCAGAAACTTGATATTGCAATATGTTACTTCAATCACTCATGTTACATAATTTTGTAACTGTTGTTATTATTTACACTAATTAGCTAGCACAGTAAAACCTTTCTAGCAAAACTCTTCTGCCGTACATGTTTTGTATTTCGTATTTTTGAGAACTGTTTTAACAATATAAATCTACATAATCTATTGTTAAATTCTATTCAAGCCTCTCAGCTCGGAATTATAACAAAAATTTATGGTTTTCCTTGTTCTTCTCAATAGAAATGTATATAATGATGAATATCCTGCATATAAGTGTTTGAGTGTGGAAACAGTTACTGCGTTTAAGGATAATCGTACCACGTGAAAAGTCATCCTGCGTGCACTGGTTAATGTATCTGATTTATACGTTTTTCCTCATGTTGAGCTGTAAACATTTATGTTTTAATATTATGTTTTCTCTTGACAGTTATAAATCTCAAACATGTGCTTACTTGCAGGCATGCCGTCGTGTAAAGCTGCTTTATTTATTTATTTATTTTAATCAGAAGTTGGTTCAAGCAGCAGTTACGCTAAAGTCCAAAGAATCAAAACCTGCGACACTGCATCCGATCCTAGCGATGAGTCAATATGTTTGTCAGTTGTGGATGCTTGTAGTACATACTAGCAGCGTACCTGCCTCTGTGATCTGCTGACATGGTTGACGAGTAGTAATTTATGGAGATGACTGTGGAAGCGACCTCTGCCCAAGGTCTGACGTATTGTAATTGCGTCGCGTTTGTTCAGCATCTGAAAACAAGACCTCGGTCGTGGTGACGAAGGGCTGGAGCTCGCTTTGAGTCTTTAATGTCCGTGGAAAAAAGAGAAAAACATTAACATTCAAGGCCAAACCCAAGTGAGGATATTTGAACAAGAATACAGCAGTTGAAACTGGATTTATCTACATGGTGCAGGTTACGAACTGCATGCATTTGAGACATTATCGGCGTTCCACAGTATCATCAGTATAGCCACTAAAGTAGTGAGTCTAGCCACGTTTCTTTAGTTTTTTATTTTGATACTTTTGACTGTCAAAAACACTTAGGGGGCAGGGGGAATGAACGCACAAACTATATTCGTCTCGGAATATACTTAAAATGTGCGCTCGGTGGGTTGCCATAGATGGTTGACCGTTTTGTTCGGAGATATTCTAGGATTTTATGTTATTCTTTCGCAGATATTATTAGATCTTGGTCGGCGTAGAATACATTAAGAAAGTGTCCGTAAGTTATGAATTGTTGAAAAAATGGAAAACAAATATAGTGCAAATACCTTGATCGCGATTATATAGAAATACGGTGTAGGAGCTATGAGAAATGCATGATACCGATAGTACAACGGAAGATAATTTTCGTTTATTATCTACCAACAGCTGTTATTACAATAAATTTGCCAATATTTTGTGTTCTACCATTTTGTAACAAAATTGTGATGAAAAAAAGACGAAAAATTCTTATTTTTAATTATCAGCTGTAGATTAAAATTTTTTCTTTTGATTTAGGTTACGATTTTATTTTATGTGAGTCAATCAATGTGGATATCATACACAGTTTTGTTTAAAGACATTTTTGGAAAAGAAAGTTTCTTTTTAATTTCTAATTTTATAACAACTTTCTGATTAAAACTATGTATCTATCAGATCGCAGTCATAGTATTTATTAAAAATCGATAAAAAATGAAACATTTTTCAGCGTTCTAAGCTCAACTAACTCCTTAAAGAAAATATCCTAAAAATTTTAGAAGCCTTGAAGTCTACAGAATATTCCACTCTTAGCAATAGAACCACGCTGTTCAGTTAGTAACAGTTTAAATATTTCTTTTTCATTCGCATCCACTTTGTAGTGATATCATTTCCAATGTCACCGAATGATAAGGCACTACTATGTTATCAAAAATCCGTATTTATTTAGTTCTAGGTATAAGAAATTATATGTTACACTGGATAACGGTTGAGGTATATTAGCTGGTGGAGAATATTTGTCCTTGAGTGTCATCCAGCAGATTAGAGATGGTGTCACTTGCCGTCAGCACGGACGATGTTGTTCGCGTCATCTCAGGTGATTATCATAATCACATTCACTCTCTGAGAAACTAATAGACTCAGTGTGGGGCAGGAACAGACGAAATGCACACTGAAGTGCCAAAAGTCATGGGGTAGGAAGATGCAAGTATGGCGGAAGAAACGAATAAATGTGCCGAGCAGGGTCGGGGCTTTCATTTGTGAGCTTGTGAATTATGTGAAAGATTTTCTGACGTTATGATGGCCGCACGACAATAACGGAAAGGCTTTGAATGCAGGATGTGTAATATATCCATAACCTTGCCAAAGCCGTTCAGAAGGGGATCTATCAAGGATATCTATATGGTAAATAACTTTTGTGGACGTTTTCTGTACAGTAGAGTATCTTTTAGCTTATTTTGAAATCAGTTTCGAAAAAGACAAAAGTTTTAGATAGAGTTACTTTTTAGCCGTCATGGATTTGCTGCATCCGTTTCTACTAAGGTAACTCATGACGACGATAATTTTAAGGTGTATTTTCTAGTCCCGGAAAAATTTAATTTAAAAGTTATTTCGATTTTGGTGATGTAGGATGATGTGCTTAGAGGGAGCCAAATACGGGATTTAAAATTACTAATGAATAAAAAATGTCAGATTTTGGTATCGTAAGTTATAGTCAGGTAAGGACATCCTAGACATGATTTCAACTAATTAAGTAAGTCATAAATATGATTTTTAATTAGGCAAAGTAAATCGAAATCTAGAATGAAGGGGATGAAAGAATAATGTTGGTTCATAACATAGATAATACAATACAATACAATACAATTTAGAAAATGTTATTTTTCTTCATGAAATCGTTAACTTTTTCCCGAAACAAGCAATATGATTTTAACCGGCTTGATTAAGCCGGTTAAAATCATATTGCTTGTTTCGGGAAAAAGTTAACGATTTCATGAAGAAAAATAACATTTTCTAAATTGTATTGTCAGGGTATTGTTTGTATACGCCTGAAAGTGATGACGTAACAGAATTAATTTTTAATTTAGTAGAAACATCCTGGAGGGATAAGTAAAGTCAAAATATTTATAACAGGTTGCCCTAAGAAACAGGTGTTATTTCTTTCCTTGTGGCTTTCCGCCTCGTCAACGACGCGATCATTAGAGGTGGCAAAGGAGTGGGAGCAAGGAACGGGAAGGAATTCGGCCATGGACTTTTTTGAAGGAAGTATTCCGGCATTCGCCTGGAGTGATTTGGGGAAACCATGTAAAACCCAAATCAGGATGTCCGGACGGGGATTCGAACCGGTGTCCTCGAGAATGCGAGGCCAGAACGTTAACCGCTCTCCCACCACGCTCGGTAAACATGTGTTGATTGCAGTCTAATCTGTTAAGTGGGTAACTATATATTAATTTTTAAAGTTACGAGCTGACTCCAGACATCTGGATTTGTCTGTAAAACAGGTCGGTCATCTTTAGTTTTTGCTCAGTCTCAGTTTTCATCGAGGTAAAATTGCGACAGGCGGGGCGAAAAATGCCTCTGTAAAATAGTTGGTTTGTGGTAAGAAGTTTTGAGTACCATCCCACAGGCAGAAGGGACATTGGAAGACCTAGGAAGAGATGGTCGGAAGAATGAGGTCGGAACAGGCTTTTGGCCTTTCCATGAAGAGGAAGTAAGTAAGTAAGTAAGTTTTGAGACGTAGGTTGGAAACATCAATCTGTAAGAAATTGAGCAACTTCATCCTAACTGCGGAAGCAGGATGAAAGCTTGCTGCGAATGTGCATTACTTGTGATCTTCGTTTTTGATCCGACAGTTCAATGCCTTATATAAATTTAACCGGTACCGTAATGAACTGTTAGCAGAATAGAAACCTTTCAAATTAAAACCTGTGTACAGTGTTGATCATTCAAGATACCTTTCACTGCAAGCTTCTATTAAATAGTGTGGCGGTAGTAATATCAAATCTAATAGGTACCAGAGACGGTTACAATTAAGATCGAAAAGTGCAGTGTTTGCATACCCCCGACAAGCAGTTGTTGTTCTACAGATGGTACTTGGTGCTAGACACTGGGGTATTCCATTTAGGAAATTGTTCGTGAATTCAACATACCTCGATCTACAGTGTCAAGATTGTGCAC
The DNA here is from genome assembly GCA_031002005.1 of Vandiemenella viatica. Classification (NCBI taxonomy): domain Eukaryota; kingdom Metazoa; phylum Arthropoda; class Insecta; order Orthoptera; family Morabidae; genus Vandiemenella; species Vandiemenella viatica. The sequence continues at coordinate 278,535,146 of CM061920.1, forward strand.
TGAATATGTAGATAACTGCCGGCATTACCTGTCACCATGGACAATGCAGTGGCAAACAACATCTATGTAATCACTGAAATCAGCGACGTGTCCGTCGATGTGTCAATGTTGACTGACATTCGACACTGCATCAAAGAGTAGCAACGCTTAGCGTGAAACGTACAACAACGTGTCCGTGCTGGCAGTGCAGCGAAATTTGTCGTTGATGGGATATGGCAGCAGAAGACCGACGCGAATGTCCTGTGCTAACAAAACATCATCAACGGCAACGCCTCTCCATGACTCGTGAAAATATCGATTGGACTCTAGATGGCTGTTTGTGTGGTCAGATGAGTCTTGATTCCAGTAGGTTACAGCTGATAGTATAGTCCAGTGGGGCGCAGATCCTACAATGCCATGGACCTAGGTTGTCAGGAAGGCACTTTGCCAGCTGGTGGTGTCTCCATCCTGATATGGGCTATGTTTACCTCTGGTCAAACTAGTTCATTGGTAATAATGGCCGTTGACTGGAGACCATTTGCAGCCATTCATGGTCCTCATGTCCAAACAGCCATGTCACCGGGCTAAAATCGTTCACAATTTGTTTGAGGAACATTCTGGATAATTTCAGCCATCTAGATCGCCAGACATGAATCTAATCGAATGTATCTGAGACATGATTGAATGGTCAGTTTATGCACAACGTTCCGCACCGCCAACGTTTTCGCAATTATGAACGACGACTTGTTGAGTCAACGTAATGTATGGTTGTTGCACCTCGCCAGGCAAAAAGGGTTCCCAGACGATATTAGGAGGTACTTCAGTATGTACTAGACCTGTTATAATAGTTATAAGATTTCTTGACGAGATGACTATTTGAAGGGACGTTTGGCTGAAGGAATCCAATAGCTTAGATGACTTCACCACCACAAAGTTGTTAAAGAAGCGCAATCTCAACTGACGCCTGATTGAAAGTTTTAGGAGGATTTTTGTTACCATTGAGTGAATTCGGGGTAGGATATTGAAATACAAATGGTAAGAAAATCTGCTATGACCTTTATGAAGAAATCATCTCGGTATTAACTTGGTAGCTGATTGAATTCAGTGTATGGATTCCCGCCATATTGCACTTAAGATAGTATTAACATAATGAGTTTCAATTCCGGCTCCAGTATTCAGTTAGCTTGGCACCATTTTTAGTTTTTCAGGTTATTTTCGGCAAACATTTGTGTGAATTCAGATATGTTGCCGAATTCATCCTGTACAACACCGGTTTACGGAACGGAGTTGAACAGTAAACTAACAGCCTATGAGTGATTTAGTACAGTGTGCCAGAGATGCATTTTAATTTATACCAAAATCAACCCTGGAATTCCTAACTTCTGTCAGAGATTTTCTTGGTGAAATGCAGTATTTATCTCTGCTGACACGATATCCTTTTCTCCACTTGTTTGCTCTGACTGTTCTCCGAGATTACAATCCCGTTGGAATTACTCGGATATGAGTAGCACCAGAAAGTGTGACCCAAGTGGTTTACAGATCTAATGAAGTATTGTTGATGCTTTCACTGATTAAACATATGGATGGGTGGTAAATTATTTGTACGTATTCCTAAGCAAATTTCTTTGGAAGAATTTTGGGATTCAGTGTCCAAATTAGAAACCGTGTTGCTACTGGACAAAGAGTTAATACTGAATGTATCATTCTACCTGGAAACATGTCATTTTGTACAACTAAACCGTTGATTCAATGCCCTTGAGATCATGATTAAAATCTACTATAGCAATATTTTTTTACTCATTTGTAATTTATTTCAGGAAAACTGAAATCATGCCCCATTTTATTTATTAAATATTACTTCACATGATTTTGAGCAACGAAATTTTTGTGCCGAAAATAATAATAATATTGTTGTAATATACTACTACAGACCTGATGCGCAACACACTGCCAACTGTATCTACAATACTTTAACTACAGAAAGCGAAAAGGATCAGAAAATTATTCTGTAACAAATGGAGGAAATTATTGGGAGTGGTACGAATATCTACAGAGCTCAAAATAAAGTAATGGCACATAGAAGAAAATTCTGAAATTAAAAATAAATTATAAATCATTAGAAAATGTCAAACAGTTTATTTATGAGGAAAGCATAATTACAGAAGATGGAGCAAGCACAAGGGAAATATAATTTAGGAGAGACAATCCAAAGTTACCAAGATAACAAGAAGAAACAATCAAAAAACACAAATTACGTCAATTGGAGGAATACAAAACAAAAAAGAGCTCTTAAAATGTATATTTGGAGTGTTGTTCGGTGTGGATGTGAACATAGACAATAAAGATTGAGGAGAAAAGAATAACATTCTCATTTTAACATTTGTGTTATAGGAAGATGTGGGAGATCAGCTGGAAAGAAAAAAATAACGAATGAAGAATTTTATTAGAAACAGTGGAATCTAATCCCTTCTGGAGAATCATAATGAACTTAAGAATTAAATTAATCTGACATATTATGCGCCTTGAGAGATCGAAAAAAAAAAAAAAAAAAAAAAAACAATATTAGAAGGGATAACAGAAGGGACGAGACATTAAGACAGACTCGGACATATAACAAATAATGGAAGATTTGATTGAAACAGCTGCAAGGAAAAGAAGAGAATTGCCTGGTGTTTTGATGCAAAGAAATCCACGGGTTCAACATCCAAGAAGTAGAGATCTGTTGAGTCTAAATGGGTTGCCACGTAACTCGGTCAGTATACCAGTATACGGCTTTGTGGAACTCCGGCGAGTGGTTCCTGCATCACGACAACGCTCGCGCGAACACGGCTCTCAGCATTGACCAGTTTTTGGCCTCAACGAAGACGACTATCTTGACCCACGCGCCTATAGACTACTCTAGATTTAGCACCCTCGGACAACTTCTTGTTGCCGAGGATGAAAAGCGAGTTGAAAGGGAAGCGTTTTGCCGATGATGTAAAACGAAGTTGCTAGCAGATATGAAAGAGGACGAATTTAATAGGTGCTTCTTACACTGAAATAAACGTTTGGACAAGTGCATTAATATTAATGGAGTTTATTTTGAAGCAGATTAAGGTTGTATTTGAAAAACAATAAAGCAAATGCTTTCTATAAACAAATTTCGGTTATTTTTCGGTCTCTCCCTCGTATCTTACAGAATTGGCTGACCAGCATTCAAATCCAGATAATGAAGAGGGCTTTTTTTTCTGAAATTCAGTAAGAACGTCTCTACTCAATCTGAGTTCAAGTGACTGCATGGAGTGACGGGAACCCTGTCTTAAAATGACATCATCATACTGCTGACCACCACATCATCAAGTTTAGGCATGGCTCTGCATCCAAGCTTTTATGGCCGAATTAAGATAAAAAGAGTTATGTAAGAAGTGAAATTAGCTTTTCAAATCAGCAATGGCGTCAACAGTAACCTTGTAGACGGTGTCGTCAGGTGATTTGTGTGTCGCCGACAGCTGAATGTCGCTCATCTGTGTCGAAGGCTTCCTGCGTTGCAACACTCAGACTGGATGAGCGCGGGATAGAAAATCTCCCATACGTGTCGGACATTAGTGTCACCGAGGTACTGCAACAGAGGAGCAATCCAGGAAGAGACGAGAGGCTCGCGTTACGAGATACAGTCCTAAGCTAAGGTCAAAGCCATAACGCGTGACACTGGCGTTTAGAATAGGCGTGGCGTCACCCCGACAGCCTTGGACTCTTATGAGCACCAACTTATTTAAAGGCATCGAGTAACTTGTCCTCTGCTGGCGACGAAGAGCGTCTCTCTCACGTAGCACAAGTATCACTGCGTTTTTTTAAATACAACTTAGCATGAAAATTGTACAGAAATGTGGAAAAATTAATTCTTTGTGCTTAAGGGATCTATAAATTACGCAATTTTAGTAATGACATCAGTTTATGCATTGTCATAATATAATGTTGCCTGTGTATGAAAGTGAAAAATGTTTTTGAAACTACAAAATGTGAAATAGTTTTCCAGTATATATTACTTGGCTACCCACACCACTAAAATAAGTCTTAGAGTTCTTTAGTAAATCTGAATTCAGATGACAAATTTATTTTTTCAGGTACTTGATTCTGATCGAGAGAAAGAAAGTTGGCAAATTTCATAGCAGTAACGAAATATTTATCGATTAGTATTGATGACCAATAGAGGTTCCTATAGCATTTTATTCACGCCACAATTTAGTTAAATTTTGTTTGAGCACTTTGGTGTCAAGGGATGTGCGGTACACAATTCCAAGATAAATAATGTATTTTTTTAAATTGTTCAATAACTTTTTCGATGGTTTCATTATTAATCCGTGGTATAAGAACATTGCAAATTAGCTTTTAACAAAATAATATTAACACAAAGCATTTTTTTTTTTTTTTGCTTGGGCTTTACGCCTCGTCGACAGCGTGGTCATTAGAGGCGGGATGGGATGGGGGACAAGGAACGGGAAGGAATTCGGCCATGGCCTTTTTGAAGGAAGCATTCCGGCATTCGCCTGGAGTGATTGGGGAAACCATGGAAAACCCAAATCTGGATGCCCGGACGGGGATTCGAATCGGCGTCCTCCCGAATGCGAGGCCAGAACGTTTTAACACAAAGCAAAGCACATGCCGTGCTAGCATTGAGGGGAATTTATCATTTGTCGATTGCAGTTACTTATTCCGTAAGCATCAACAAGTAATTGGAGATAAACGAAGGCAGAAACATCAAATTGGATTGTGTAGGTCTATATTGATTACTTACGTAATAATTACATTCATTTGTTTGACATTTATGCTGGCGAGAGTCAATGTGATGCAAATGGATTACACTGAAGATAGTTTTTGATAACTGAGATGATAAGGAAATTTTCACATTTTGCCAGCCTCTACCTGCTTGGCCAAACTGTTAGAACTATTGTATGGTCTCCTTAGAAATATCTGCCAGTACCATCATCTCGCTGTGCGTTATGTCTTCTCTTGAATCTGTCACTCCTGTTCAATCTTATGTACCATATATGCACTGATTGAGATCCGTACTTATAGTGTCATTCGTTGGAAGAAAATCCGAATCAAGAAGATCCGTCATTTCGGCGACATGGAAAATGTGACATGCATGTACTATAGCAAAACAAAACACAATGCTTCTCCTTCTTCCCAATGTTTCAGCTAAGACTAAGGGCCTTAGCCTCTTGTTGAGTCTACTAGAGACTCGATTCTGTTTGAATATATTTCTTAAACAGGTAGGAGCTCTTTCACACCGACAAGGATTCAGACCTTCATGTTTCGATATTATGATATATCTAGAAAAACATTATCGGGAAGGTAATAAAGAAAAAAATAAAACAAAAAATCCGAATCCCATATCTTTCCCCATAACTTTGTTATGATGAAAGAATAAGCTTATGACTGTCATGCTGTGGAAAAAATTATACTACATGCAAAATGTTAGCATAATAACAATATTCACTGATAATACTAGCTAATACTGTGATTTGGGTCTCTCAGCAGATTTTATTAACGATATGTTAGATTCTGGTTGTTACAAACGTAGCAGCATTTGCATATTTGAATGACATGATTGTTTCTTAAAAAAGTTAAACTAACAAGCATTCCTGATAAACATAACCCTAATCTACAGTATATTCTTAAAATCAGAAGTGACAGCACGACAGAGGACGTTTTTATACAATGTTTAGATTTTAAAACTTCAGGTCAATTGTTAGATAGTGACTGAAAAAAGTAATTTATGAACGTATATACACTTTTTCTGTATGAAATATTGCTTCTTGTACAATAACCATAGAATATGACGAGTTCTTAATTGGTTTCACATCACCAAAATTTAACTACCTCATCTCACTGCTGTTGTGAATATGAAGTAATACTGTATAATATAATTTTTCTGCTCTCTTCCCTCATTCTTCTTCTCCTGCTATACTTCATACCATTTCTCGTCTTACTACCAATTCCTGTGCGTAAGCTGCAACGCTCGACCCCAGCATACTGGAGAATGCTGCTTCAGATCCCCATTCGGACATCCAGATTTGGGTTTTACATGGTTTCCCGAAATCACTACAGATAAATGTCGGGATGGTTCCATCAGAAGGCCATGGTCGAATTCCTTCCTGTCCCTTGTCCCCAATCCACTCTCTAATCGCCTGCACGTTCGACGAGGAATGAAGCTGTAAGGGGGAGGGAACCCTAATATATAATACCGGTTGCCAACCTCTTTAATTTTACGGAATGGTTATTTATCGAATCATGCAGGTAACTTGCTCGTAGCACTTTACTTTTCTTTCGTGGTTTTCGTCTCGTCTACGTCGAGGTGATTAGTAGCGGAGTGGTGGCAATACCATTCCTAATTAAATGGTTTGTGTGTGCTGTGATGTAATCGTATTATTCACATTATAATATTTTATGTGAATATAGATTGATAAAAAAAACTGAATTAAAGCATTTTTTAATCTTTTGATTTAGCCTAATTAACCATTTCCATGAATGGTGTTATACTTTTCCGTCAATGGGGACCAAGGGTTCAGCTAAGTTTTGAAAGTTTCTTCTCTCCAACAGGATTTATTTTCCTTTCCTCGCGAGTCCTATAGCGTAACATATCTATTTCAATAATTACAGTATTATGTTAATATTTCGTTTACTTTTTTTAAACTGCTTAATGTCTCTTAATAGCGACGTCTTTAGAGACGGGAAAGGATGAGGGCAAGAAATGTGAATGAATTCGGCCATGGCCTTAGAAGGAAGCATCCCGGCATTTGCCTGGAGAGATTTGGGAAATCATGGAAAACCCAAATCTGGATGCCCGGACGGGGATTCGAACCGCCGTCCTCCCGAATACGAGGCCAGAACGCTATCCGTTACACCACCACGCTCGGTATTTCGTTTACTGTCTTGAGTATTGCTCAGATTATCGAATTAGTGCTTATACCATCAACAAATGGTGATATAACGTTTGAGACTTAGAACTCGAACAGTGATTGGGATGTATGTATAACAGGTTTATGTAACGTTTTCGGAAGGTTACAGCAGAGGTGAGCACAATGTCGAATTGTTATTATTGTGTTGGCTTGGCGACAGCGGACGCGCTGCTGACCTTGTCGGCTGTTACCTTGACCAGGGTCGATTCCACACGTAAACACGAAACATGCAAACATTACCGATAACAGAATAAACACGCCGAGTTTCTCTGACCGCTGGGACGTTGCGTTTCAAACTGGACTCCAGGGCTAGCGAGCCGGCTTCGCGTTGCAGGGGTCACCGCATCGAGTCCAGCCCAGAGCATGGATGGTTTTAATTAAATGTTGTGTCCGTCCTTTGTTATCCTGTCACTTGTAATCATCAATAATAACACAAGAAGACTCTACATACACAATTGAGGAATAAAAGAAACACAGTTGCTGAATGAATAACTACAAGGCTGAATGCCATTAAAAAAAAGAAAAAAAACTGGACTCATTGCTTTAGAGGGTTCTTGCTTAATAATCAAACATCTCTAGCTGTATACCAAACACGAAGATCACTCTAAGAGCAAACAAAGCGAATCATCTACCGGACGCACCACATACAACAATAGTTGCGATAAATTGATCAAGACAAGGAAAGAATTGGTAGGCTTTCACGCATCTGGGTTGATGTTTACTTTGAGAAACTGAGCGATGTAACAACTTTTTCCACTCTCGCGGTATGGGCGCCTGAAAAGAACCAATCATGACCAAAAAAATTCTAGTAAAACTGTAAGAATTTAAAACACATTATAGTTGGCTCTTTGAATGACAAGAGACGATATAAAAACGAGGACTGAGCAATGTAATAATGGTGGAAAAAAACTGCCATAAAACTGACGGGGAATAAATATAAATATCAACGTAATGTTGACAAAGAGCACTTTTAGCCGATTCATCCAGTAAGAAAGAAGGGGGATATGCGTGATGAATGAGTCTTGATGGCACACAACATCATACGTGTGTGGAATAATTCGGGTTGGCAATTTTGTCCAGTAAGATAACCACCTTCGTGCCAATTATGCAACTGGTTTAATTTGCGTAGTCACAAAAAAGTTAGAGAAAATGATGGCTAGAGTGGCAGGAAACTTTTTACAATCTTTATTCAGGATCAAGGAATTAGTAACGATTATGAAATAAAATTAAGTTAAACACATTTTTGCAAAAAGACAGGAAACTAAGCAAACATCGGTTAGATACAATTCTTTATTGCAAATGGTTGGGACTACTCAGGGAGGAGTCATCAGATTGGATATAAACATTCTGCAAGTCAGATCGTGGTTATAAGACTGGATGGGGCAGGTTGATTAGAGAACTTACAAAGGGAGATTAGTGAGATTAAATGGAAAGATTCGCTGGATTTATTGTCAGGAAAATGTAGAATAACTGCGAAAACCCCAATAAAATCTGTTCTATAGCTCTGGAAGTATGTCATAATAAATATATTCACAGAATACGGCCGGCTACAAGTTAATATATAAATAAAGTAAGTGCGCCTGCTCATACAGTCGACAAGAAATTAAATAAAGTTCAAATAAGGAATACGGTGACCCAAGAAACTGTGCATAAATCCAGCTACACTGTCAGAGGTTTTTTTACGCCTCGCCAACGTCTACATCATTACGTCTCGTCAACGTCGGGGTCATTAGAGGCCGGGTTTACTCGTCAATCTAAACGGGTCCATATGTTCGATGATGGTCTTGTCTGTCGATGGTCAACAGTTTTTGTAGAGCCTGTGCTTACCATAGCCGGAAGCCCGTATGCTGTTGGCAATGTGGCTTTACGCCTCGTCGACGTCATTAGAGGCGGGATGGGATTGGGGGCAAGGAATGGGACGGAATTCGGCAATGGCCTTTTGAAGGAAGCATCCCGGTATTCACCTGGAGTGATGGAAAACCCAAATTTGTATGCACGGACGGGGATTCGAACCGGCGACCTCCCGAATGCGAGACCAGAGCGTTAACCGCTCACCCACCTCGCTCGTTCACTGTTGGCAAAATCGCAACGTTGGGAACTACAACTATCAGTTAGTGTAAGTTTATTTTACTTTCTACTGAACGTGAATATGTAAATGTGACTACGATAAAATAAATAACTGTATGCATTCGTAGTTTCAACGATAAGAATATTTGTATTACCGTTAACCACTGTGTCGAATACAGGTGGCTAAATTCTTGGGTACTCCTTAAATCGAAAGAGATATCGAATACATTATTCTAACTAAAAATTGAGTTTTATTCATAATCTGAATAAGTAGTCGTGACTTTTACAAGAATAAGTTTTTTATAGGCTACGGTTCAGCGCTAGAAACATAAAATTGACACACGATGTTGGTATCCGGTACATTGGATATCATATTTATGAGTCTGAAGTTACATATATTATGTCGTAGGCAGATAGTGAAATCCATCACTTGGAAAATTATTCATATAAAGCAGATACATACTGCAAAGAAAACTCTGAAGACGCTCTTAATTTTATCATATTTATTTTATATTTTTATGAAGGGATTTATTAGTGTAAAGTTTATTCTTCGTGTCTACCGTATCCCTCAGGGAGCTTACGACTTGTGGGAACTGAGACACGGATTGGCATCCATGGGACCCCACCTAGGTCTGGAATTGCTTCCACTTGGGCGAGTCCTTTTCTGTCATCTTTCCTATCGATCTCCCTTCGTCAGCTCTTGTCGTTTTCTGTCCCTGATGCTATTTATGGTTATATAAAAGGGAGTCGACTATACGTGCAAAATGTGTCGAAGACATGCTAATGAACAACTGTTGACTGTGGAAGCAAATGCTTAAAAAAATAAAAATAAAATTTACACTGGCGTTTGCACTTACAATTTACTTGGAACTGTTATATGTAATGGGAAAGAAATATTCAGAATGCAGAAAATGATTTAGAATGCATATTTATTAATGCTTCGAAGCTTGAACATTAAATCATTAACGTGTCGACAATAGGCTTATGATGCAGTGTATTTGTAATTAGCACTGGAAATTGAATATACAATGAAAAGTTAAGTAAGTAATTGGTAATCAGTAGCGGATAATGTTATTGGTTTGTTAATAATTATGTGTAATGTTCCACATAATCGATACTGAAACTTTTCTAAAAGAAATGAGCGAGTAAGCAGATTGTTAGAATTTTGTTAAAAATATAAATTGATCGTAGACAATACTGTACCTAGATTGATATGTATTACGAAATATGCATGAGGTACACGTAGATAATAGATATTAACACGATTAGGCAGAGATTCATAAAGCAATTTTCAGACTGTAAAGCATACCCGGAAGTCTATATAAACTGATTGTTATGAAATGCTGGTCGAAATTCAAAGGAATAATAGAGCAAAACATGTATAAAAGACTGAAAAATCACACGCCAGAGAAATATTGGTAGAGTTTATGGATATGGATCTAAGAAATGTCCTAAAAGGAATTTATC